>JAHDVF020000960.1:0-159158 GCA_022606425.2 Lepidostoma basale
TTGAGCCAGTGAAATTTTTTTGGATGTTGCGAAGTAGGAGAATTTTTGTAACACACTCCAGAGGGTCGTCGACCACTAGGAAGACCACCAAAGTGATGGAAAAAATGGCTGGTCGTCTTCATCACAAGAACAGCGCCCTTGAGATGAGTAATTCATAAAAATGGCGCTCTATAAATTATCCAATTTATTATTATTATTATAAGAAAGTTGATATCCTGCATAAACAGATCGCAAGATCTACAATCGGAAGAAGATGTTATTTGTTTAAAATGTGTGAATTAACAACCAACTTACCATCACGCCTTCTCCCCGAAGGGGTAGACAGAAAGAATTGACTGCCACACTTTTCTTTCCTGACATATTTCTCGCGATTTCTCAACATTCGTACATCGTGTCATGCACGCGCGTTGATTTTTGTCACTTCCCACGTGTCCGACATTCAATATTTGATTTATTTGATCTTGCCACGTTTTCCTCTATTTCCAGTTCCATTTACGAGTACATCGTAAACATATACTTTTTTTTACCATTCTTTCTTCATTCATTCTGCCCATGTGTCCAAATCATCTTAATGATACTTTCATTATTTTGTTCGTAACACTTCCACGCTTCGCTTCCATACATAATGAAGGTTGTTAAAATGTGGAAAATTTCATAATTGTTTATTTTCATTAAAAATTACTTTATTATAGATTAATGACTTGTTTTATGGTATATCTTGTGAAAATATTATCATGCGTATTAAACATTATTTTTCTCGTATACTTTTTTCTTAAATAAAAAAACAATTTATAAATAACGTAACGAAAATGTGGTGAGTAATCTATGATAATGGCTTTCAGGAAATAAGTCCCGGCTTACATTTAAGTACTTGATTTCAAATGTAAGTTACAAAGAAATATTCCATATACATAAGATGTAATTCAAAAGAAGATTTACCAAGAAACATATTTTGGCAGAATAAAATTGTTTTTTTTTTTTGGGAATCTATTTAGCATTCTAAGAAAAAAAAAGATTGAAATGTTGTCAACGTTATAATCCTTCGATGAATTCCCAAAACTCTGTACAGTTAGTGGATTTTTTTTTATTTTTTGGTTTTACCCATATTCGCACTGCGGCAAATTATTTCTGAGAATTTCAGGAGGTAGAAAAGGATGGTGTGGGAAACAACATGAGAATATGCTAATGGGAAACAATTATATTCTAAGAACTCCAAGGAAGAAAAGATTTATAATATCAAAAAGCGTGGATAAATTCCTGAAAAGGAGAGTGTTCAATGCCTTTGTCCTGCCAGTGTTCACTTATGGTATTGAGACAGTCACAATGTCACAAAAAAGTGCCAACAAGCTAAGAGTCACTCAGAGAGCAATGGAGAGAGCCATGTTGGGTATCAGTTTACGGGACAGACTCAGAAATGAGGACATAAGAGTCAGGACAAAGGTTTCCGATGTTGTCAAGATGGCCGCAACCGTCAAGTGGCGATGGGCGGGACATGTCGCTCGCGATCCAGAAGAAAAATGGACAAGGCGACTGCTGTGCTGGTGGCCAAGGGCGGCAAAGCGTGGAGTTGGGCGCCCACAGTTGCGTTGGCGCGACGATATCCGGAGAAGTGCGGGAAGTGCCTGAATGCGGATCGCTCAGAATAGAAGAGAATGGAAAATGCGAGAGGAGGCCTACGTCCAGGGACGGTCAATACGGGCTGAAGAAGAAGAAGTGGATAAAGTCGAACGAAATAATGTAAACTCAGTGAAATATTCACGAAAGTATAGATTTTCTACTAAATAACTAACCATCACGCCATTTCTCCGAAGGGGTAGGCAGAGAGGATGGATCGCCACAATGCTCTGTCCTGGCATACCTCTCGGGATTCCTCTACATTCATACATCGTACCATGCACGCACGTCGATTATTCCGACTTGGAATGTGACCGCCTTTTAGTAATTGATGAATTTGGCCATGCCATGTTTTCCTCGGTCGTCCTCGGCTTCTTTTTCCAATCACGCTGCTTGTGTACAACTTTTTAACCATTCTTCTCACATCCATTCATTCCATATGTCCTATCTAGATTTTCTACCCCTTATAAATTTGGTTCACTATGTAATCAATATTACCTTTTAACTTTTAATTTAATTTTTATTTTCACAAACGCTAAAAATTTCACTACTAACAATATTAAACTGTTCTCCTTTTGTTTTATACCATACGGTCATTTAAAAAAAAACAGAAACGATCAAGGGGCGTGCGCATCGTGTACATTTCGAATTACTTTCGGAGAGAATCGAAGTACTCGTATATCTCTCTCGTTCTCTTGCATTCAAAATATTCTCGTACTCTTTCTTGATGACATACGGGTTTTTGCCTATTTATATTATGATTGTAATTGGGAGTGCACAATGGTGTTCTTGTACCGACCCTTATGTGTGGATGCTAAGTATTGTAAAAAGAAGAATGAAAGTAGAATAAATGCAATAGAAATGAGATCTCTTAGACGAATGTGTAGTACTCTGTATATTATGATAGAGTGTCAAATGAAAATATAAGAAGTGAATGCGGTGCGATCGATGGTGTTATGAACAAAATAATAAAAGGATCATTTAGATGGTTTAGACATATTGATGGTTGAGGTATTAATATTGTAAAACTCCATTTTTAATTTATAAAAGTAAACACGAGTGTTGTCAAACTGTTTGAGAGTGCCCTCGCAAGGCGAATCAAATTTGACACAATTTACATAACACGTGGAATAAATGGTAAAAAAAAATATATTTTAACGATGTAAATGGAACTAGAAATAGAGGAAGCCGAGGAAAACGTGGCACGTCGGCCACGTGAGGAGTCAGAGAAATCGACCCGCGTGTATGACACGAAGTATGAATGTTGAAGCGAGAGAAATATGTCAGGAAAGAAAACTATCTGCCTACCCCCCCTTCGGGGAGGCGGTGTGATGGTTAGTTAGTTAATTACTTCAAACAAAAATAATCAAAACAAAATTCAAAATAATCAAGAAACGTTCTCGGGCATGCGCATCGTGTGCATTTCTAAATATTTTCGGAGAGAATCAAAGTATTCCTCTCTCACTCTCTTGTATTCAAAATATTATCGTACTCTTTCTTGATGACATTAGGATTTTTGTCTATTTATATTATGATTTAGTTTCTCTTGTGAAAAAATAATTAATTATATACAAGCTTACGCCTTTTGAACCAGCAAATGACTAAAATCAATTTCTTACACCCGATAACAGACGAGGACGCACGAGTATATTGAATCCGAGTATTTTCGCATACATATGCCGAGAGAGGATCGATCTGTGTGCCGGCTGGGCCATCCAAGGTCAGTAGGCCATTGCTCCTGTCGGTTTAAGGGGCACCACTAGTATGAAATATTTTAATAATCCATTTTTCAAAATCATATTTCGATTGTCTATACCTTTAAAAATAACATACTAAAATTTCAAATGCATATCTCAAATAGTTTTTGAGTTACAGCCATCTAAATAGCAGCCACTCATTCGAAAGTTGCGTCAGCTTATTAAACGCTAAGGCATTAACACTGTGGAATTCCATACTAATAACTAACTAACTAACTAACCATCACGCCGTCTCTCCGAAGGGGTAGGCAGAATGAATGGACTGCCACACTTTTCTTTCCTGACATATTTCTCTCGCTTCAACATTCATACATCGTGTCATGCACGCGCATCGATTTCTCTGACTCCTCACATGGCAGACATTCAATATTTAATAATAATATGCTAACTTTTATAGCGCCGTTTTTGTGATGTAATCACCTCAAGGGCGCATTAAGACGTGTTTTAAATCTAAAAATCTAAATGTGAACGCTGCATCTGATTTTCGCGATCGATTAAAAAGTATGGTAGAACAAAGTATAAACGTTTAAATTGGGTATGAAATATGAAAAATATGGGTTTTCAGTTTAGATCTGAAATTTGTCGGATCATTTATGCATCTAAGGTGTGAAGGGAGATTGTTCCAAGCTGATGGACCGGCTACCGCGAACGCTCGATCCCCGAAATTTATACTGGGGCAACGCTTTGGCTCAACTAATCTTCCTATTGCCGAGGAGTTCGCCGAGCGAAGTGTGGATTTCCTTGTGTTTAGGCTGTCCGTTATACAGAGTTCAGATATATAACTTGGTGCCATTCCGTGTAACGCTTTGAAGACTGTCCAGCAGAGTTTATACTGGATTCTTTCTGGACTTTTAAGCCAGTGAAGTTCTTTGAGATGTTGTGTGATATGGGACTTTTTTGGAATGCCTTTAATGAGTCTTGCTGCTGTATTGAACGCAGATTGAAATTTGTTTATTTGTTGTTTTGGAATGTTTGCTTAAATTCCATTACAATAGTCCAGTCGTGAGACCACGAAGGAATTTACAAGAGTTTTGAAAGTGTCATGGGGAATACTCCTTTTGACGGATTTTAATCGTCTTAGGTGGAAGAAACTATCGCTGACCGTGTTATTAATTTGGGATTTAAGAGACAGATTTGCGTCAAGATAAACACCAAGAAGCTTGGTGGAGTTTTGGGAACGATATCATTGTCAGCTGTTGAAATTGAGGAATGATCGATAAGATGTTGACGCTTTGCGGAATATGTCCAGAGAAATTCCGTTTTGGATGGATTTAGTTTGATTTGATTTATTTGATCGTGCCACGTTTTCCTCGGTCTTCCTCTATTTCTGGTTCCATTTACATCGTTAACATATATGTTTTTTACCATTCTTTCTTCATACATTATTTTCATACGTCCAAAGCATCTTAATGATCTTTTCATTATTTTGGTCATAACACCATCATTCGCACCGCATTCACTTCTTATATTTTCATTCGACACTCTATCATACACAGAGTTCCATACATTCGTCTAAGAGATCTCATTTCTACTGCATTTATTCTACTTTCATCCTTCTTTTGCCAGTTGCATGCTTCGCTTCCATACATAAGGGTCGGAAGAAGAACACCATTGTGCACTGTAGCTTTTTTAGATAGTTTTTTTTTATAATTACTGATTGTTTAAATGGTTTTTATTAGATTGTTGTTATGTACAGCGGAGAAAACCGCTTTCTTAGTTCTTGTAATGGAATATCGGGCGCCATTTTAATATCATTTCAGACTATTATGTCGCCTTAATAACCGGACGGTCGCTGACTCTCCCAATAAGACCATCCAAACACCCTCAAGTCTGACTTACAGAGGTCGAGAAATCTACTAAAATTAGTCTTGCCTTTAGAGTCGCTCCAAAAAGTTTCACAAACAAAATTAAAACATACCAATAATATTGCAATAGAAACTAACTTACTGAAACGACGTATGATAAAATACCGAACGATGAATTAAGAAAGAAATGATGATTGCATCATAAGCAAATTTTAAATAGGATACCTGAGATGGCGTAGATATATGGAACGATGAGAGAAGAATTTTTTACACGTTGTATAAAGCAGGACAAGTGGAAGCTCTGTCTGAACAAAGCAGTTTGGCGGTCTATCCTCTCTGCTTATCCCTCCCCCCCGGGGGAAACATTTTCATCTCGTTCATTCGTTTACATATGTCCAAACCATCTCAGGGATCGATTATCATATATCGTTTTCTCACACATTCTTCTCAGTCAACTCATTTCTACGGCATTTATCCTACTTTCATCCTTCTTTTCACTTCCATACACAAGGATTGGCACTCACACTGCTTATACAAGGCATATCCATAAAGTAAGTGTACTGAATTTTATCGATTACAATTTTTTTATTTAAACAAAAAAAAAATACGTGGTTACCGTAGTACATACGTAAGCTATTTTTCGACATAGTCGCCATTCCTCTCAATGCAGGTGGTGAAGCGGGGTATCATCTTTTTGATGCCTTCCTCGAAGTAGATTCCCAACAACCCCTTCGTCCACTTTCCAACTCCTCCTTTACCTCCTCGTCGGTTGAAAACCTTTTTCCACCCATGTGCAGCTTCAGGGAGATAAAGAGATAGGAATCTGAAGGTGCTTAGTCAGGGGAATGCGCGGGATGGTTCAGGACATCCCATTTAAACGAGGCGAGCAGTTCCTTCTGGCATTGTCGTGCAGCAGGCAGACTCCCTTTGTCAGCATGCCTCTCCTCTTGTTCTGAATCGCCCTCCGCAATTTTTTAGGGTCTCACAGTATCTTGCAGAGTTGATGGTCTCCCCTTGAGGCATATATTCAATTAAAATTATGCCTCGACAGTCCCAAAACACGGATGCCATGGTTTTCTTGGCTGAAATTGTGGTTTTAAACTTTTTGTCGGAGGGTGAAGAGGTGTGACACCTCTGTTGAGACTACCTTTTGGTTTCAGGCGTGTAGTATGCAACCCAAGTTTCATCTCCAGTAACGATGGAGCGGAGAAATTCATCTCCATGGAGTTTGCAGCGCCTCAAAAACTCTTGCCCGGCGCCGCGTATTTCGCACTTGGCGGGAGATTGGATTGACATTTTTCACGAAACGTTGTTGTTGCGTCGACACTTTTCAACGTACTGACCTCGAACCGGTCTCGTTGCGGAGGGGAAGGGTCAGGCTACACGGAAGTGTAGCCAACGTGTCGAAAATTAAATCCATCCGGTCGTGAGAGCCTCAGTACACTTACTTTTTAGATATGTCTCGTATATAACTGCCATCTGCTTTAATAATAATAATAATAATAATAATATGCTAACTTTTAAAGCGCCGTTTTTGTGATGTAATCACCTCAAGGGTGCGTAAATAATAGGCTTTATATAATTTTTATTTGTTTTTTTGCAATATGCGATGAATTCATTTCATCGTGGGGCAATCAGGTCCACTTATTTCTCCTCTATCGCAAGCTTTCCAATGATTCACAAAAGCATTTTAAAACTACACTTCCGCCGCCAAGAAACGTGACTCCAGGACGCGCGGGAACAAGGATACACTTCCTGCCTACAATAAATTAACTGGATACGTCTGCAATGAGCGGCCCGCCTTGAGACAATAGTATACAAACGAGTCGTGGTGTCCGACAATGGTATCGCAACCATAATGAATACGAACGAAAACGCTTTTTTCTAAGTATCATTCTATTTGACGGGAATGACATATTTCGCCTAAGGCACTAACAAATGTCATAGCAAGGCGAAGCATGTCATTCCGTTCAGAAAAGGTTCAGAAAAATAATCTGAGATATCTCTACATGAGAGAATATGGTAGCTATCCATGGCTCTATCCCACGGCATTTATTTTAGGAATTCTCGGGACCAACTCTCTGCAGCTTCGAAGAGATGGTCATCTCATAACCTATTTCTTTAGATTACTCAGGGGATATTTCGAGAACTCGGCCATGCTGAGTGTTCGGCTTTTTATCTCTGATAAATATCTTCGACAGCGTTCATTTGCATCATCAGAGTAGAATAAATGCGGTAGAGATGAGGTCTCTAAGACGTCTGTGTGGTAGAACGATGTACGATAGAATTTCAAATGCTTATATAAGAAATAAGTGAGGAGCGGAATAAGGTACAAGTATTACGAACAAAATTATAAAATAATCGCTGCGTTGGTTCGGACATATTGCGCGCATGGATGGAGAAAGAATGATTAAGAAAGTATACTTTAACGATGTAAATGGAGTACGGAGTTGAGGTAGACCGAGGAAAACATGGCATGACCAAATTAATCAAATTTTAATGGTTGCTCATGTTAAAAGTCGGAGGAATCGACGTGCATGTATGACTCGTTATATGAATGTGGAGGAGCTAGAGAGGAGTCAGGATAGAATAGTGTGTCGGTCCATTCTCTCTGCCTACCCCTGCGAACATTATAAATAACATCGGTCCTAGCACTGAACCTTGCGGAACGCCAGACTTGAGGGTGAAGAAAGACGATGTTTTCCCTGCGACCTGAACTGCTTGTGAACAATCTTAGAAATATGTATGAACGAACTCATCTACTTGCTCCAAATGTTCACCAATCACGCTTATTTCGTACTTTCAATTGAACAAAAACATTAAATAATTCAAAAGTTTGAAAATCATCATTGAATCATTGAATCATTCATCGGCTGTCCCTCGTGTCCGAGGAAGACTGTCCTTCACGGTTGTGGGTCTGCATGTGACTAAAGAGCCCGATCCTGGACACACATATTCTGGGGCATCTGGGGCAGGGGAAGGCGCTTGTAATGGGGCCGTCACCGTCTTCCAGTGGTCTCTCCTTTCTCCTCCTCCTCTCTACGACGTCGTCTCTGCGCTGTGCTTCCAAGTCTTGTGTACCTTTATGTACTGCTCTTCTCCACCTAGGTCTGTCCTCTGCAGTCTTTTCCTAGCAATCACAGTCGATGGCAGTCTTTTGTAGGTTTTCTTTAAGGGAGTCCCTAAAGCGTTTCCTCTGGCCAAAGTGTGAGCGTTTCCCTTGGGTAAGCTGAGAGTGGATAATCTTCCTTGGGAGTATTGTCTCAGGCATTCTGACGACGTAACCAGCCCAGCGCAGTTATTTCTGAATAATGGCAGCCTCAATACTTGTCATATTGACCTCAGCGAGTATGCTGTCATTTGTCATTTTGAATCATTATAATGTTGGTGATCAAACTATACAGGATTTGTATACAGGTATAAGTATACATTCACAAATATTTGGTCTTCAAATATTCTGGTCAAAATTCTTTGGCATATAGAATGGAATAATACTCCTAGCGGCTTCTAACAATATGTTGGTCGACAGCCTTCGCATTGTGTTAATAAGGTAGTTTGCTAAATGCCGAAAATCATTCTCCATAGATGGCGTTAGTGGGTCGGTTGTATAGGTTAATTCTTGAAAAAATTCACAAGTGCAACCAAATCTACATAGATGGCTGACTGAAACTGCCACGTGAAGATAAATATGGATTTTGAAGTATATATACATCTTCCAAAAATTTGTCATGCATGATCACAAATAACAAAGGTGGAATGGGGAATGTTGTAATTACATAAAGCGTGCGCTTAACCCAACCAATGACAGGTCATAAGTCCTGTAAACACCTTGATCATCCATGTTCAGTTTCCAGTTTACGTCTTCGTCTCTATTGAGATACAATTAAAATCGGAACATCATTAATAAAAAATAAGAAAAAATCGGATTAACCAGGAAATCGATTATACGGAATTTTTTTTTCACCATTCATCCCGGAAAATCGGGAGTGTAGTGTACAGGTATGTCTTCCAAATGAGCTCCTGCCATCTCGAACGAGGCGTGTGCCGACCCCGGCCGCTGCGCGCTCGCGTGCTCGGCGCGCCGCGCCGCCCGCCGAAGCGAGACGTCTGGCCCGAGAAGCGGTACATTCTTTTTTGCTCCTTCTGCCGATCTGTATTGATCCATCCAACACCGAGTCGGGCCCACGCTGCCTAGCCCACGGACTCTTCGCTTCAACAAATCCAACATACTAGGATTATAACTAACTAACTAACTGGTTAATCCAAAAAAACTATTTATGGAAGCGAAGCATGGCATTGGCAAAAGAAGGATGAAAGTAGAATAAATGCAGTAGAAATGAGATCTCTTAGACGAATGTGTGGATACTCTGTGTATGATAGAGTGTCGAATGAAAATATAAGAAGTGAATGCGGTGCGAATGATGGTGTCATGAACAAAATAATGAAAGGATCATTAAGATGGTTTGGACATATGGAAAGAATGAATGAAGAAAGAATGGTAAAATAAGTATATGTTAGTGATGTAAATGGAACCAGAAATCGAGGAAGACCGAGGAAAACGTGGCACGATCAAACAAATCAAATATTGAATGTCGGCCATGTGAGGAGTCAGAGAAATCGACGCGCGTGCATGACACGATGTATGAATGTTGAGGAAGCGAGAGAAATATGTCAGGAAAGAAAAGTGTGGCAGTCCATTCATTCTGCCTACCCCTTCGGAGAGACGGCGTGATGGTTAGTTAGTTAGTTAGTAACTAACTGGTGATGCCGGTGGGGAGAACAATCAAACTGCTGAACATGATCGCTACGGAGATCGACGTCTTTCATATTCATACGTTCAGAAGACAAATACTCTCGACTTTAGAAAGTATCTTGTCTTCCTAATGTCGAATCATCTCTAATGCGTTTCTGGTATTATGTTGTATGTGTATAATATTTTACCTGTACTCAATAGATGCCTTAAACATTTATGCTGTTTGTAATGTCTTTTAAGTAAATAAACTGATTTGATTTGAAATATCAGAGCGTTTATAGTGTGGCAGACCAGATTAAGACTCCCACCTAGCCTCCTACCCTGGCACTCCGCTGTGGGGATATACCCTTACGGAATATATTTTTTAAAAGTAATTACCTCCTCCACGCGTGCGTGAATAAAATCGGTTCCCAAAATAGTTCCCCCATGCTCGCTTTCGGGGAATTTCGCACATGCGGCGTCCTGAAGAGCATTCCTGGAATTTTCATGCAAGGCGGGACTAATTACGGAGCCTATCCTCCATTTTATTAGGTAATATCGGACGGACTGCTGCGCTAATAGGGAAATTCAATATTTTGCCCCATTCTTCTTCCTCAGCCTATGCCCGTCCACTCCTGGACAAAGGCCTCCTCCATTTGCTTCCATGTCATTCCGTCCTGTGCAGACAGCATCCAGGTTATTCCGACGTGTCTATTTAGATCATGCTTCCATCGTAGTTGCAGTCGCCCTGCACTTCTCTTCGCCGTCCACGGTCTCCAAGTCAGCACTCTTCTTGTCCATTTTTCATCTGAGCTTCTGGCTACGTGACCTGCCCATTGCCATTTTAGAGTCGCCACCAGGTGGATGATGTCAGTGACCTTTGTTTTTTCTGTCACCGAATCGTTTCTGACTCTGTCTCTTAGGCTTATTCCTAACATGGCTCTTTCCATGGCTCTTTGGGTCACTCGTAGTTTCTCCGCCCCATTAAATGTCAAATAAGAAAATTTCATGTTATTAGTGTAACCATTCATTTAATTTCATTGCATCGTTGCAGTTTCTAGCACTATAGAATAAATGGGTGTGAGTAGGTGATATAATAAGGATCGCTGCGTTGGTTCGGACATATGGAGCGCACGGGTGAAGAAAGAATGGTTAAAAAAGTATACGTTAACGATGTAAATGGAGTACGGAGTCGAAGTAGACCGAGGAAAACATGGCATGACCAAATTAATCAAATTTTAAAGTCATGTTAGAAGCCGGAAGAATCGACGCGCTTGTGTGACTCGCTGTATGAATGTGAAGGAAGCTAGAGAAGAAGTCCATTCTCTTTGCCTACCCCTGCGGAGAAACGGCGTGATGTTTTTTTTTTAGTAGGTACGAGTGAGTGGAAGTAGGTGTGAGTGGGTGGAAGTAGGTGCCGGTGGGTGGAAGTAGGTGCGAATGGGTGGAAGTAGGTGCGAATGGGTGGAAGTAGGTGCGAGTGGGTGGAAGTAGGTGAAAGTGGGTGGAAGTAGGTGCGAGTGGTGGAAGTAGGTGGAGGTGCAGTGAGTGGGAAGTAGGTGCGAATGGGTGGAAGTAGGTGCGAGTGGGTGGAAGTAGGTGCGAGTGGGTGGAAGTAGGTGCGAGTGGGTGGAAGTAGGTGAAAGTAGGTGCGAGTGAGTGGAAGTAGGTGCGAATGGGTGGAAGTAGGTGCGAGTGGGTGGAAGTAGGTGCGAGTGGGTGGGAGAATGGGGGAGTGGGTGGGAGTATATGGAAATGGGTGGGAGAATGGGGGAGTGGGTGGGAGTATATGGAAATGGGTGGGAGAATGGGGGAGTAGGTGGGAGTATGTGGGAGTGGGTGGGAGTATGTGGGAGTGGGTGGGAGTATGTGGGAGTGGGTGGGAGTATGTGGAAGTGGGTGGGAGTGTGTGGAAGTATGTGGGAGTGGATGGGAGTATGTGGAAATGGGTGGGAGTATGTGGGAGTGGTTGGGAGTATGTGGGAGTGGGTGGGAGTATGTGAGAGTGGGTGGGAGTATGTGGGAGTGGGTGGGAGTATGTGGGAGTGGGTGGAAGTCAGTGGAAGTGTGTAGAGGTAGTGTGAATGGATTTGAGTGAATTTTAGTGAGTTTTAGTGGGTGGTAATGGGTGTAAGTGGGGGAGGAAACGAGTTGTGGTTGACCTGAACCCTTGGCAGTCAACATTACTATGTATACGAGTATACTAAGGCAGAAATAATAGACCGCCACACGTTTCTCTCGCTTCTTCAACATTGTGTCATGCAAGCACATTGATTTCTCCGACTTCCCACTACATTAAATATTTGATACATAGCGTCTATAATCATTATTAATATAATTATTATTTTTGATAAATTGCTCTTTACATCAACAGTTGTCAACCCAAACAAAAACCTATCCAAAAAAGCTAGAACGGCAGTGCACAATGGTGTTCTTCTACCGACCCTTATGTATGGAAGCGAATCATGGAACTGGCAAAAGAAGGATGAAAGTATAATAAATGCAGTAGAAGTGAGATCTCTTAGATGCATGTGTGGATACTCTGTGTATGATAGTGTCGAATAAAAATATTAGAAGTGAATGCGGTGCGAATGATGATGTTATTAGGTGTTTGCAATAGATGGCAGTAGCGGTAAGTGGTAGTTGGAATAAATAGATCATAGATGTCATACAATAAGCTTAAGTATTTGTAAACATAACGCCATCGAAATATTAGTCGATTTGTGTCTGTATCATAAAGTTATTCCCGATTAAACATGTCAGCTTACGAGCCAAATTCTCGTCATTTGCGGGAGGTTTTAATTTTATGCTTTAATATGAAGAAATCTGCGGCTGAGGCTCATCGAATGCTCTCAAATACCTATGGTGAGGCCGCTATTAGTGAAAGAACGTGCCGAGAGTGGTTTCAACGCTTCAAGAACGGTGATTTTAACGTCGAAGACCAGCATGGCGGTGGAAGAGAGAAGGTTTTCGAAGATGCAGAATTGGAGACATTACTTGATCAAGACTCGTGTCAAACGCAACAAGAATTGGCAGGATCATTGGGAGTGACGCAACCAGCCATTTCAAAACGCCTGAAAGTCATGGGAATGATTCAGAAACAAGGAAATTGGGTGCCGTACGAGTTGAAGCCGAGAGATGTTGAACGGCGTTTGTGTGTTTGTGAACAGCTGCTTGCAAGGCAAAGACGGAAGGGATTTCTGCATCGCATTGTGACTGGGGACGAGAAATGGGTTCATTACGATAATCCCAAGCGCAGAAAATCATGGGGATATCCCGGCCATGCTTCCACGTCGACGGCCAAACCGAATATTCACGGTTCCAAGGTTATGCTCAGTATTTGGTAGGACCAGCTCGGCGTAGTGTATTATGAGTTGTTAAAACCGACTGAAACAATCACAGGCGATCGTTATCGAACGCAATTAATGCGTTTGAGCCGAGCATTGAAAGACAAACGGCCGCAATACAACGAGAGACATGATAAAGTGATTTTACAGCATGACAATACTCGACCCCATGTTGCGAAAGTGGTCAAGACATACTTGGAAACTTTGAAATGGGAAGTCCTACCCCACCCGCCGTATTCTCCAGACGTTGCTCCCTCGGACTATCACTTGTTTCGATCAATGGCACACGGCCTAGCTGATCAGCACTTCCGATCTTATGAAGAAGTAAAAAATTGGATCGATTCGTGGATCGCTTCAAAAGATGAGCAGTTTTTTCAACGCGGGATTCGTATGCTGCCCGAAAGATGGGAGAAAGTAGTGGCCAGCGATGGACAATACTTTGAATCATAAATGTATAACCAGTTTTTTACGATAAAGCCTCGAATTTCGGAAAAAAACGGCGGAAGCAAAGTTATACACCTAATATAAACAAAATAATGAAAGGATCGTTAAAATGGTTTGGACACATGGAAAGAATAAATGAAGAAAGAATGGTAAAAAAGTATATTTTAATGATGTAAATAGAACTAGAAATAGAGGAAGACCGAAGAAAACGTGGCACGATCAAATAAATCAAATATTGAATGTCGGCCACGCGAGGGGTCGGAGAAATCGATGCGCGTGCATGACACGATGTATGAATGTTGAGGAAGTGAGAGAAATATGTCAGGAAAGAAAAGTGTGGCAGTCCATTCTTTCTGCCAACCCCTTCGGAGAGACGGCGTGATGTTTAGTTAGTTAACATCTAAAGAGGTCTATTGCATAATAAAAACAAATTAAAACATATGTTTTCTAGAAGTTTTATTATGTTTTATGTGAATGACATGTTTCCCCTATCTGAGGAATCAAATGTTAACAATATCATTTGATATTGCCCTAGACAGGCGAAACATGTGATATAAATAAAATATAATAAAACGACTAGAAAACTCTTCTGAGGCTTGTTAAATCTGGATTTTTCCAACTGAGACAACTAAAACATATAAGGAGATAATAATTAAATAAAACGATGTTTTTTTTAACTTCTTCCACTTTTGTCTTTATTTTTTTGACAGCGACCGGTTTCGCCAGGCTCGCTGGCATCGACAGACTGGTGGCTGGTGGCCGACAGACCAGTCTGTCAATGCCAGCGACCCTAGCGAAACCGGTCGCTGTCGAAATAAAGACAAAAGTGGAAGTAGTTAAAAACATCGTTTTATTTCATTATTATTTAAAATGAACTTCCATCAAAAGATTCCAGTAAAATTATTTGATTATATAAGGAGATTTTTACCAATTGATAAAGCTAGGACCCTCGTAAATACTTTTGTAGTTCATTTAAATCATTATAACGGAATGTACGCTGAATTGCCAAATAATCAAGTATGCAAAATACAAAGCCTATTCAATGCCGCTGCCTGATTGATAATGGGACAACAAAAATACTGTCATAACACATCGCTCCTGAAGGAACTTCACTGGCTCAAAATCCGGGAGTGAGAAAAACACAAATTGTGATTGAAATTGGTTAAGGCTCGACACCAGAGTGCGCCAGTGTATATTTCGGACCTATGCGTGACACCCATGCCAACGGAAAGGCAACGTTCACTCCGATCAGTAGAAACAAATGCAAATAACATAACAATTCCAGTCAAAGCCAATAAAGCAAGTTTCTATGATCGTGCTTCCAGCATTGCAGGTCCATTGGCGTAGAACAGCCTCTATGTTAGTATTAAGTATGAGGATAGTGACATTAAATTCAAGAAACTTCTAAAGATTGCACTGTTCGGTCAGTCTTTTCCTAGGGCGCCTGGAGTAATTGATTTGTTAATGGCTAATAATTATAAAAAAAAATTAACATGGAGTATTAAATCAGTGTTCAAGAAACAATAAATATCTCATCTTCAGGCATTATCTAGCAATGTAAGATAATTGCGTAGCCTTTCACATTGCATTAATAAAGATTTCGGCTTAATGCTTACACCTAATCTTAATAGATGGCGCTAGTGTAGATTGAACAAAAATATGTAAAGTGTTCCTCAACATATTAGCATACATACATCTTTCAAAAAAATCAACTGAGATGCGAAGTCTCCGTACGCCAGGAGGAAATTGAACAGATGGACCTATTCAGATATCTCGGAAGCGAAGTAACCAGCTCTTATGACCTCTCCAGAGAAGTAAGGTCACAGGTGGATAGGGCTGCAGCGTTTGCAGGCTGCCTGAAAGATGTCATATGGAGAAACAAGGACATGAGAACTGACAGCTAGGTACGCATCTATAAGACCTGCGTGCGACCAATCCTCACATATGGCATTGAATCGAGGGCAGACATTTTTTTTTTTTTTTTTTTATGCATACAACAGGTTGTTTGAACCCAATTACTGTATACAATTTTTTTTTTTTTAGCTATTATATTGATTCTCGTGACATGTGATAGGTAGCCAATCTATCGCCATTTTATTGTCAAGTGAATTCTACACCAGACCAAAGACAGTGTGACAATCACACTGCCATCGCCGGGAATCGAACCCGGAACCTCCGGTATGGAAGCCAGAGCTCTTACCACTCTGCCACGAAGGTCGTCACGCCGCCAATCAATTAATTCTACTAACCTAACCGTCGCCACGAAGGTCATTGTCAAGACAAAGAGCATGCTCAGGACAACCGAGATGAAAACACTCCGCGCTATAGCTGGCAAGACCCTACATGATCGAGTTAGGAATACAGCGATACTGGCATCAACACGTAGAAAGGATGAGCTCAATATGATACCACACATAGCTCTCCGTGGAACGCCAAACAGACAACGCCGACCAGGAAGACCCCCGAAACGGTGGAGAGAAGGCTGGAGTTCGGCGTCTCAAAAGGACCCGCCTGAAATAACAGACTCCTGAGTCTACCAAAAGTGAAGAAGAAGAAGACATCTTTCAAAAATTTGTCAGACGTGGTGGTCGTAAGAAGGACGGAATGGGGAATGTTGTATTACATAAAGAGATCGCTTGACCCAACCAATGACAGGTCATAAGTCCTGTAAACGCCTCGACCACCATATTCTGTTTTAAAAAAAAAAACAATTTTCATCTTCGTCTCTATTGAGATAAAATTAATCCTTAAAAATGACTAACCCGCAATGGGTTAAATCCAGTATTTGTCTACAAGTATTTGTATACATTCAAAATGTTGAATAAATACCTCAGTTACCAACTTGTTTAAAAGTCTAATTAATACACCTGCTAGTTTTTTAATGGATGCATAAAAATATGGTCATATCACAGGAACTTCATTTGCTCAGAATTAAAGACGAATAAAAACTATAGCATGAAAATGCGATAAAACAAGTAAAGATCCTACCTTGCTGAAATACCCGACGGTGTGACAGCCCTCGGAGTCGGCGAGGGTCATCACGTAGAAGAGGAAGGGTTCGACATCGTAGTAAAGCGTCTTATGGTCTAGGAAGAACTTGGCCAGCAAACACAGCTGCTGGCAATATTGCTTGTGCCTCCGTCCGTCCACCTGCCACACGCCTAGGGGTCCCTTTCGGTACACCTGCAATAAACACACGCAATTAGGTTAGTTTAGGTTCACATTAACAGCCTTCTCCGGCTGCAAAGGTCTGCTTAGTCTTCATATAACTTCATTGTGGAATAGTTCCCTCAAGATATTTTGGTTTATCATCAGAAACGTCAAGATCTTTCGCAACATTCAGGTGCTAAAGTTACTTTATGATTCTCTGCTGAGAAATCGGTTGGAATCTAGTTACATTTTTTGGGCATGAGGATGAGGTTCGATATACCCTGATGGTGGAGAGGGTGCAGAAGAAATTTCTATGATACCTCTATCGTAGAAATACTGGAAAAATCACTGGAAAAGAAAGTCAATGGCTGTCTTGTTAAACACATTCCATTCTCATTTAAAGGTTAGGTTAGTAGAATTAATTGATTAAAGATTAGTTACCTCGTCTCCGGGGGGATGTCTCCAGACGCACTTGGCTCTGTGTCGGGCGATGCCAGCAGCCGTTTTGTGGTGGTTGAGGCAGAACTCGCATAGGTAAATCTGGGGAAGTCTGGCAGCGTCCGCGGGGTATGGGGACTGATACCACGCCTCCATGCAGTACTTGCCCATACAAACGTATCTAAATGGCAACACAAAAGTGTTAGTAAAAGAGCAAGGAATACATTTTTATTAGCTTAGTAGTTGCAAACTGAGGTTCGCGAGCAATATATTAAACAGGTTATTGCAACTCTTCCACAAATGCCGTGTGGTTTTAACCCTTAACGTACCGTGTTCAAAACAAAACGCTCGCTCCCATGTGGTCAATTCAGTTTACAGCTAACTTTATCTATAAATATCAAGCATATGACTCGATGAATCAAAATTTAATTTATGTCATCTTGTAGGGAATTTCATTAGGAATATATCGATATCTATGACATACATGGATTATTTGAAAAACATATCATTATTAATTTTTTTCTGGAACCATGCGATTTCTGATATAGATGACGAGACAGCATATGAACAACTGACACCAAGTATGAACTTGTCTCGCCCCGCCGCGCCGTGGCGCTATAATTTTACATATGATAAAGGCACCTAGGCAAAATGTATACTACGTTCAAGACAACGAGTACGTATTAATATTTGTCCCTTTTGGTAAAGTGTTAATATTTTCACAGTTCTGATATTATTAAGTTGCATACTGCGTTTCCGTCCACAATCGGTATTATTACGTATGAGAAAAGGCCAAACATATAATTTATAATACGTTCAAAACAGCGAGTAAGTATTTGTCACATTTGATAAAGTTGTAAATATTAGCAAAACAAATTCTACCTTAACACGAATGAAGGTGAGGGCAGTCTTAAAAAAAAATTTTTTTTGGGATGAAGGAAGTAATTTTTTACTTTTTTTTATTACGAAATATTGAGAACACTTCAATGGAGGATTATAATTTTTTTTTATAATATTAGGGTCCATAGATTTTAAGAAAATCAACTTTAAATTGGAAGTGGAAACTCAATTGACCACATGGCAACGCGACGGTTAAATATGTGTATTTAAAATTAATATTTAGATTGTTCAAACAAACAAACAAAACCATCACGCCCTTTCCCCGCAGGGGTAGGCAGAGAGAATGGACCGCCACACTACTCTATCCTGGCACACCTCTCTAGCTTCCTCCACATTCATACATCGAGTCATACACGCACGTCGATTCTTCCGGCTTCTGACATGACCAACTTTTAATATTTTATTAATTTGGTCATGCCATGTTTTCCTCGGTCGACCTCGACTCTTTACTCCATTTACATTGTTAACGTATACTTTTTTAACCATTCTTTCTTCACCCATGCGCTCCATATGTCCGAACCAACGAAGCGAACCTTTCATAATTTTGTTCATAATACCTTCTTTCGCTCTACACTCTTTCCTAATATCAGCATTTGAGATTCTGTCGTACATCGTTCTACCACACATACGTCTTAGGGACCTCATCTCTACCGCATTTATTCTGCTCTCATCCCTCTTCTGCCAGTTCCATGCTTCGCTTCCATACATAGATTGTTAATCAATAATATGACGTTACTTGTAAAACCATAAAAAAATACTAACATTAATCGCCATAACCCAAAAGATGATTAACCCTTTCCGGTCCTATGTCAAATGACATTCGACATCGACTTTATTCCAGTGAGTCCTATGTCGAATATCATTTGACTTTTTTCTTCTTCATCAGTCTAGTGTCAAAATACGGCAAACATATTTTTTTCTCGCTCGTATTTAGTGTATCGTTATTCTGGGACGAGGATTCAATGGTTTATATGAACATAGGAATGTGTAACTTTCTACCTGAGAATGATACAAAAGTTTTGTTTTAGGGGCTGGCTCGGTATATGTCACTCGGATATCCGGCCGCCGGCTTATCAATTACACTCGACCCGTGCGTGTGCAAACAACTTGATAATTATTATTACTTACTATTTTCTAAAAATTCGAACCCCTCAAAATGCCTAGAATTACAACAAAAAAAAAATGCGTTGATAACGAGTTTGAAAGTAGTGATGAAGAATATTTAAAGGAAGTGAACAGTGAATTCGAACTATTTGTGTATAAAATGTAATAATTAGAGCATTATTCCATACATTCAAAATAAATTAATAAATTAAACATAAATATAGTTTTATTAAAAAAAAACTTGGATGTAAGTTTTACCGTAATTCTGTAAATCTATTGTAGACCTGATGGAACATTTTTTTTATTTTTTGCGGACCGGAAAGGGTTAAGCTTTAAGTAGTGATGTGGGTGTCCCACAGACGGTGCGTTCACAAATTTGTTCCTTATTTCGTTGTTATAAGTAATTTACCCCCGCGCGCCCCGCTAGCTTCGGGGTTTGCGATTCCGAACAGAAATTGTAAAAAAAACACGCCAGATATGTCCATCGCGACTCAAGAGGCGTACTAAGTACACATGTGTAACATGTCGCAAGCCTATATGTCTCGGGTGTTCTAAAACTATTTGCGTTGAATGCCCTGAAGCTACTTCAAATTCAGACTGATATATTTTTTGCTCATAAATACATTTTATTTTATTTTTAAGTAAAATCAAAGAAGGTATTGTGAACAAAATTATGAAAGGATCGCTGCGTTGGTTCGGACATATGAAGCACATGGATGGAGAAAGAATGGTTAAGAAAGTATACGTTAATGATGTAAATGGAGTACGAAGTCGAGGCAGACTGAGGAAAATACGGCATGACCAAATTAATCAAATTTTAAAGGTTGGTCATGTTAGAAGTCGGAAGAATCGACCTGCGTGTATGACTCGCCATACGAATGTGGAGGAATCTAGAGAGGTGTGCCAGGATAGAGTAGTGTGGCGGTCCATTCTCTCTGCCTATCCCTGCGGAGAAATGGCGTGATGGTTTTTTGTTGTTGTTAAGTATATGAAGCCATCCAACTTGTTCCCCATCTCTTTGGTGATCAACAGCCCGTGGTTGTTGGGATCTTAGGACTCCTTGCGGGGTCCATTCTATCTAAATGGTCTTCTCGGACTACTCTCTCACACAACACCATCAATATTACAAGTCTTGCAAATCTTTCGGTTAGGTATCTTATCATTTAGAGTTACAACCGTTCTTTCAACAATGAAGCTATAAAACTTTCAAAACATGTTGTGAAAATAATCTCAAAAGCGGAGAAAAGTGTTAAAAAATCAGACGTTACCTGGTGCCTTTGGAGGGAGGCATATTCTTTAACTCTTCCTCGATCTTATAGGCGGCGGTGGCCTGCGCTTCTCTGAAGAGAGCGAGGTCATAGTCAGGTACGAAGCCCTCCAGCACAGGTTCGCGCTCCTCATCCTGCTTGCTCTCCAAGGGTGGCACGGGGGGTTTCCACTTGGACCGCATCTCCTAAACATGACATTAGATCAGGTGAGACACAGAAACATTTAAGCAAGGTTTTTACACTGAAATTTCGCACTGGAAATGAAATTATATAACATAACTAACTAACCATCACGCCGTCTCCCCGGAGGGGTAGGCAGAAAGAATGGAACGCCACACTGTTCTGTCTTGACATACTTCTCTCGCTTCCTCTACATTCATACATCTTGTCATGCACGCACGTCGATTTCTCCGACTCCTCATGTGTCCGACATTCAATATTTGATTGATTTGATCGTGCCACGTTTTCCTCGGCCTTCCTCTATTTCTAGCTCCGTTCACGCCGTTAACATATACCTTCTTTACCATTCTGTCTTCACTCATTCTTTCCATGTGTCCCAACCATCTTAATGACCCTTTCCTTATTTTGTTCATAACACTTTCATTCGCACCACATTCACTTATTATACTTGCATTTGTCACTCTATCAAATACAGATTTGCCACACATTCGTCTGAGAGATCTCATTTCTACTGCATTTATTCTACTTTCATCCTTCTTTTGCCAGTTCCATGCTTCACTTCCATACATAAGGGTCGGCACAAGAACACCATTGTGCACCGCCATCTTAGCTTTTTTGGATAGGCTTTTGTTTGCGATGACAACTTTAAGTGCACCATTTATTCTGTTGCCTGCCCCAACCCTTCTTTCAATATCCTTCTCCACCCTCCCATCCTTTGTAAACATACTTCCTAAATAAACAAATTAATCCACTTGTTCCAGATTTTCACCGTTTACACTAATGTTGCAGACTGTCATGCTTCCTTCTTTTTCGAAAATCATTACCTTAGACTTATTCACATTCATCATCAAATTATATAACATAATGTTTATTTATGTGAATAATTTAAAACACTTACACTTCATTTTGTTTTATCGAACCAACCGGTTTCGCTCTGCCCGGAGCTTTGACAGTTATAATAATAATATGCTAACTTTTAAAGTGCCATTTTTGTGATGTACGAGGTCTGTTCAAAAAGTATCGCGAATTTTGTGTTTTTTTCAAAAATTATTTATATATTCATGAATTTCTATTTTGTCCCCTTCAAAGTGATCCCAACCAGATATTATACACTTGTGCCAACGTTTTTTCAATCCTCGAAGCACCCCAAAAAATCATTTTTTGTGATCTTGTTCAGCTCCTCCTTCGATGCCGTCTTTATCTCCTCAATCGTAGCCTAGCGTCGTCCTTTCATGGGCCTCTTCAGTTTCGGGAACAAGAAAAAGTCACAGGGGTCAGATCTGGGGAATACGGTGGCTGCGGCATTATTGGTGTGTTGTTTTGGCCAAAAATTCGCGCACAAGCAGATGCGAAATTGAGCAATTTTGGTACGAATTTCGCGGCGACCAATCTCATGTCCAAATCATTGGTAAAAATCAAATGGCACGAGCCAAGCGATATGTTTAAGTCCTCAGCAACTTCTCTAGCGGTGATTCGACGATTGGCCAATACTATGTTATTCACTTCATCAATGTTTTCGTCTGTTGTTGATGTGCTCGGGCGTCCGGCAGGCTCTTTTTCGTTCACATCTTCTCGGTCCTCTGAGAACATTTTGTACCACCGATAAACGTTGCTTTGGTCCAAGATAGCTTCGCCATATGCCACAGTCAACATTCGGAATGCGTCCGGGGACTTAATTTTGTTTTTCACTCAAAATTTGATACAGATTCTTTGATCCATTTTTGTGGAGTGGGCAAAAATCGAAGACGAGCCAAAACACGTGCAAGCAAAGTGGCTCTCAAAAATTAACTGAACATTCAAACTGGCCGAACTTATCGGCATAAGTGAGAGACATGAGTACCAACATAACGCCACAAAAAAATCAAAAATCGAATATACGTAACCGGCGGAAATTCAAAATTCGCGATACTTTTTGAACATACCTCGTAATCACCTCAAGGGCGTATTAAGACGTGTTTTAAATCTAAATATAAACGCTGCATCTGATTGATATTCGCAATCGATTAGAAAGTATAAAAGAACAAATATATAATAAATAAAACAAAATAAAGTGGTGTAAAAACAAAAATATAAGTGTATTAAATAATTTTTCATAATGCCACACCACAAATTAAGTGCTTCATAAGAAATTATTTACTTCGATTAACTGAAAATATTGTGATAAACCAATTGAATGCTAAAAAAAAAGATAAATCATTGAGAAATGCTAAAGATGCTGCCTTAAAGATGACTCATAAATGCTTGAATTAAAATAATTTTCTTCTATGTTCGCCATACTTTGTGTTGTAGATGTTTTATTTGTCTTTCTATTTTATATACTGATTAATTGGGTACTTGAATAAGTCTTCGCCGTTTTCTAGTACCCAATCAATGCCTATTTGCACTACATTATCCATTTGATGGTTTTTGCAATGCCGCCTTGAAAATTTTAAATGTGGGGCCAATCTGATCTAACAGCAAAAAAAAATTGTAATGAAATTTGTGACTTTTTTTAAACAATTAATAAACATAAAACATTTTTAACATTGTTATTTCATTAATATTGTTGGTACTCTACAAATGGGGAAAATTCTACATCACATTCTTTGAAAATGTTATGTACAATTTTCAGTGTAGAGAGGTTAGGCAGCCAAATTGATATACTAGCACTGCGGAATCACAAATGCATTCAAGACGCCATTGTTTTTTGCCTCTGGCAATTACATAGTTTTATAGGTCTATATGTAAGCTGTCAAATAGTACATAACATTGCAAATGTAAACAACAATTGTTTTGGTAGCGTTGAAAAAGTCCGAATTTGTGCCAAAAAAGTCCCATTTGCGGGAAGTGTTGCTTCACTACTTTTTATTGAAGAAAGGTGCAGCAAAAACGTTTTGTTTGCTCGGAGAGGTTTATGGGGAGTATGCCCCATCTAAAAATAAACTGAGACTTCACTTTTTACGATGATATAAAAATTTACTCGATGAATGGATCGCTTCATTGGATCACCGATTTTTTGATCAATAACTTCGATCATTGCCCGTAAGATGGACAAAGGTTGTACCTTCAGATGGAGGATACTTTAACCATTTGAATGCGTATCGTCGATATTTCGACGAACGAATATCTATTATAAATTGGGTATCGTCGATATATCAACGATATGACGCGCAGTATATCTCTGGTATACGGATGGGGCGCTGCGTTTGCTAGTTATGATTTTTTATTTAGCATCCCAATTTTTAATTTTTTTTCCGTTTTTTAATACGCAAATTTAGGACATATTATGAAGAAAGGCCCAGCACACAAACATTAAATGAAATCAATTTGTATCTTCATATGAAAATAAAGATGATTTCTTTGCTAAATAACGGCCTAGACTTGTTCAAGTACCTAATAGAAGAATATTTGGAAATCTTTGCAAGGCCTCGTTTAATTTAATTTCTGTGTACGAAAGCAGAGGCCACCAAAGAGATGCCTTTATGGACGCACTGTGGCGGCTATAAAGAGATGAAAAGAGTTGCTGGAGACAGGACAGGGTGAAGGGAACAAGTGAGTCTTGTTGCAGACCAATCCTCAGGGATAGTAACCGTGAAGAATAAGTAATACCTTGACTTTGAGCTGGTACGCCCTGTGTTCCTGGCTGGGCTGGTGGGTCCGCCTCACAGCGAGGGCGTGGTGAGCGCGTCGCCGCGCCTCCACGGTGTGCCTCACGTTGACGTAGCGCGCCACGCATTCCTCAGCCGTGGTGTTGTGGTACACGGGACACGCCTCCATCGTGAAGTGCTTCTCTAGTTTCCCGCCTACAAAAGATTATATATCCAAAATATTAGCAAATTATTTTAAATTCAAAATGAATTCTTCCCATAGTCATACCCTAAATGTTCCGGTTGAGGTTTTCCATGGTTTCCTCAGCTGTAAGGCAAATGTTGGAACAAATATAGATAGCCCATGAACCCCAGAGCTTGACTGAGTCAGCTCTGTACAGCTTAAATACAGAATATCGAAAGAAATATTATAATAACTACTAATAATAAATTTTTCTTCTATGTTCGCCATACTTTGTGTTGTAGATGCTTTATTTCTCTATTTATTTTTTTATATACTTTGTATATACAACACTAACATTAAAAATATTTAAATTCCATAGACATGTTTCGGACAACCAGTCCTTCTTCAGTGATACATATTATAAAGATACATATTTAAAATATTATAAAATTGTTTACATGATCTGACAGATGCCATAATAAATCTACAATAATGCTGCGATCAAAAACTGCAAACCAAACAATTTAGCTTGTGTAATAATAAATACATATTCATAAAACTGATTACTTTATTCAAAACAAATTATTTCAAATGAGCACGTTGACACGCTCTTTGATTCAATGCTCGCATACAAAATGAACTCTCCTTTGATCCTTTGTCACAAGCCAATATCAAATCCAATAGGAATAATTTGTAAATTAGAGCACATAGGGACATCTATTGGAATAGTCAAGAAATACAAAAATATTACAATTTACCGATATTATCAAAGTTACAGTCATCTTTCTAAAAGCTTTCACTGACAGTCATGATGTCAATACGTGTATCTGATACAGGGTTACCGACTACACTTTTTTGCGTCGCAATTGCGATCAATGGTTTATATTGACTTAGTTTGCAGTTTTGTTCAATGGTTGATCTTTATTGTGTTATATAGAGCGGAAGAAAGTAATGTAAACAAAAATTAAGCATTTTATCACTGCGTTGGTTTGTACATATAAAACGTATTGATGAAAAAATAATCATCAAGAAATTGTATGTTAACAATGTAAACGAAACTAGAAATAGAGGAAGACCCAGGAAAACCTGGCAAGATTAAATCAATCCAATATTAAATGTCAACCACGTGAGGAGTCTGAGAAATCGACGTGCGTGCATGACACAATGTATGAATGTTGAGGATGTGAGGCAAGTATGTCAAGAAAGAATTATCTTAATGAACCTTCCATAATTTTGTTCATAACACTTTCATTCGCACTGCATTCACTTCTTATATTTTCATCCGACACTCAGATTTTTCACATTTGTCTAAGAGATCTCATTTCTCCTGCATTTAATCTACTTTCATTCATCTTTTGCCAGTTCCATGCTTTACTTCCATACATAAAGGTCGGTACAAGTACACCATTGTGCACTGCCATTTTAGCTTTTTTGGATAGACTTTTGTTTGCGATGACAACATTAAGTACACCATTCACTTTATTGCCTGCCCCAATCCTTCTTTCAATATCCCTTTCCACTCGCCCATCCTTTGTAAACATACTTGTATATACAAACTCATCCACTTGTTTCAGATTTTAACCATTCATGAGTTAATTACGGGTAGTTAATAAATAAAATGAGATTTCAACTTACTTAGATGCCCCTTGGAGTCACAGCCGGGCAGTGGACAGGTGAGCTCCTGGCCACGGCCCATGTCCTGCGGCCGGCGCTCCGCAGGCCCCGGCGGGCCCCCGCGTCCCTTCACAGGACATAACAGCGCCGGGGGACCTTTCGATGATACCGTCGCACGCTTCACAGGACTCTTAGAAGAAGACCTAAAAGAAACAACAAACATGATGATATAATTTTTAATTCTTCATATAAAGCACTCACTTTGTGGATAGACATTTTAAATAATTATATAAATAAAATAACTTTGTATTTAACCACGGTAGGGTTATTATATTGATGCCAACTAGTTTCGCTTGGACCCAAGCTTAATCAGGGCAGTATAATAACTCCGTATAATACTCAGTATAATAATAAGTTATTATACTGCCCTGATGAAGCTTGGGTCCTACCGTGGTTAAATACAAAGTTATTTTATTTATATAATTATATAATTTTTAATTTAATGATAAACAGAATGCTGGACCAACAGAAGAGTCCGCAAACATTGAGTCCATTGCTGAGGTGGGTCGGAAGCATCAAACAGCTGGACCACGTAAGTAACAAATACGTGAGAGGTATCTTTAAGGTTGTCCCAAAAAGAACAAGATGAGAGAATCTCGATTCTGGTGGTACAGTCATATGATGATGACCTTCGTGGCCGAGTGCATTGACTGCCACCCCGAAGATTCCCGGCGAGGGTAGTGTGATTGTCACACTGTCTTTGGCCTGGTGTAGAATTCACGTGACAATAAAATGGCGATAGATTAGCTACCTACCTATCACATGTCACGAGAATCACTATGATAGCGATAATACCCCTTACATCGATTTGGCTCATGCTGTCATGATGTAAAGAGCGATTCAACAAAATAATAATAATAATGATGCAAAGAGACATTCAAGACATTCCCACAAAATCAAGAAGAAGAGGCTATCCAATGGCAACATGGTGGGCCAACATGGAAAAAAAGCTGCAAAACAAGAACTTGACAGTGGAGATGAGCCGGGATAGAAAATTTGGCGTCTTCGTTGAGAATTCCCTCGCAAGGCGAAACAAATTTGTCACAATTTATATAAATTAAATCCAAGTAAAACCACTAAACAATCGTGTTTACTTTTATAAATTAAATATATCTCCTGATAAGTCTGAAGAAATGGGTAAATGTGTACCTGTCCCTCCGTATCTGCAAACTATTGGTCCCCAGCATGCCCAAGAGGATTGGTATAAAGCCACGGATAGCTACCAAACCTTCCTCGTAATAACAAAGTTCTACTGTATATAATATTAAAAATAATATATAATAATAATAAAATGTTTTCACATTTATTCACTCTAAATATATAATGCGAATGTTTACTTTCACAGAAGCATTATTCATTTATTTTAAGTGTAGCGACACCGATGTATCAATATGTTTTATCAAATTAAAATAGATACTCAAAAGAAATACATTATTTACTACATAAAAAACATGTATATTGATTGAATGGTCAATTAAAAATGTATACAACTTTGAGTCAATTAAGTTAATGGTATACAATTCAAGCAATATCATTTAGATAGTAGACATGATCATTAAAATAAATTAAAATATTGTATCAAATTATGTAAATGGATAAGCGTGTTAAGTGGATTAAAAAAAAAACAATTATTCACAACCCTTAGGGGCTAACAAGTGTCAGTGTGTACCACTATGGAATAAAACATAATATTAGAATGTTATGTGATTCAAAAATGTAGAGCTTACACAAAATGGAAGAAATTTTAAAGTAAGTGGTCCTTATAATAAAGCATGATTCTTATAAATGATTTTGCTTAAATCCGGCTTTGGCCAAATGTATCTTTTCTTCTTTTTGTCCTGTCACAACTCCGTGGTGCATAGGGCCGCAAAAAAGGTAAAATGTATAGTTATAGATAATTAATATTTTTTTTATGATTGGAGAATTCTTAACCGTCGCGTTGCCATGTGGTAAATTGAGTTTCCACTGCCAATTTAAAGTTGATTTTCTTAAAACCTATGGACCCTTATATTATAAAAAAAATTGTAATCCTCCATTGAAGTGTTCTCAATATTTCGTAATAAAAAAAAAAAGCAAAAATTACTTCCTTCATCCCAAAAAAAAAATTTTTCTAAGACTGCCCTCACCTTCATTCGTGTTAAGGTAGAATTTGTTTTGCTAATATTTACAACTTTATCAAAAGTGACAAATACTTACTCGCTGTTTTGAACGTATTATAAATTATATGTCTGGCCTTTTCAATAGATACGTAATAATAGAGACTGTGGATGAAAACGCAGCATGCAACTTAATAATATCAGAACTGTGAAAATATTAACACTTTACCAAAAGGGAAAAATATTAATACGTACTCGTTGTCTTGAACGTACTATACATTTTGCCTAGGTGCCTTTATCATACGTAAAATCTCGTAGAGTTTCGCCCCGCCGGCCGCCGGCCGCAAGACAAGTATATACCCGTATGTCCAGTCGCCCGTATGCTATGACGCATTACATATCAGAAATCGCATGGTTCCAGAAAAAATTAATAATGATATGTTTTTCAAATAATCCATGTATGTTATAGATATCGATCTATTCCTAATGAAATTCCCTACAAGATGACATAAATTAAATTTTGATTCATCTAGTCATATGCTTGATATTTAGATAAAGTTAGCGGTAAACTGAACTTACCACATGGGAGCGAGCGTTTTGTTTTGAACACGGTACGTTAAGGGTTAAATGTTATAATATTATTATGGTGGGATAAATACAGAGTATATTCAATGCTGCTGCCTGATTAATTATTGTAAGATCACGCTGTGAAGAAGCTTCAATGGCACGGAATCCGGGACAAGTAAAATACAAATTATGTTTGAGAGTATTTAAGGCTCGACACCAGAAAGTTCCAGCATATATCTCAGATTTCTGCATGACGCCCATGCCAATGGGAAGGCAGCATTCACAGTGAACTAATGCAAACAACATTGTGATTCCTTAAAGTTTTTATGATCGTTCTTTCAACGTTGTGGGTCCATTGGCGTTAAATAGCTTCCCTATTAATACTAAGAAACTACTAAAGACTACACCATATACTTAGGAAATTGAAAAACATTGTTTAATCCACTATTTAATAAAAAATATTAAAAAAACACGACATGTTTCTAAAGATACCTCCATCTTCAGGTGTAAAAATATAATAAAAACTAAACAAGAAAAGACTAATAAAAAACACATTTAAAATTCGATTCAATAATTCAAATTTAAAAATATTTTAAAAACATATTGCTTTTTACGCAGGCAAAACAGGACGAATTTTTAAAACACGTATCAACGAACACCAACAAGCTTTCACCAAACATACTGTTTTTTCTGAGATGGCTAACCATTGTATTGAATTTGACCATAGTTTCGATAAAAATTATACAAATTTTCTACACACAGTTAACAATAGCAATAAATTAAACAAACTTGTGGTCTGAACCAATGCAGCGATCAAAATTTCACAATTTTGCTCATAATACCTTCTTCCACTCTACATTCCTTTCTTATATCAGCATTTGAGATTCTGTCGTACATCGTTCTACCACACATACGTCTTAGGGACCTCGTCTCTACCGCATTTATTCTGCTCTCATCCTTCTTCTGCCAGTTCCATGCTTCGCTTCCATACATTAGGGTAAAAATATTTAAAAGATGAATTAATAAATGAGCTGCAAATATAGCCAGCCGCACTGGCGAAATGATTTTATCACTTCAGACTTGTAGTTTAATGAAACGGATAGCAGTATTCACTAGATCAATCTTGTCAATTCCCCTGTGTGGTATGCAATCATTAGAAGTTTGTTAAATAAAAATAAAATGGATACCTTTTCGCGGGTCCCGTTTCTGCATCGGAATCTGTGTCACTGTTGGCGGCACGGCCCATGATATGGCGGGACTTGCGGGCGCTGGCGGAGCGCGTCAGCTTGCGGGTGACATTACCACTCGCTCCGCTATTGGCACTTGTCACATTGGAGGGTTTAGTGTTCTCCGCGTCTGAATCTGTCACCAGCACGGATGAAGACTCTTTCGAGGGAGTGTTCTGCAAATGCAAATATAAACTTTTTAATCATTTCTTGAACAATGGTGTAAAAATCCATGTTAAATAATGAAAACAAATGAAAACGTCAGTTTTCTAGAAAATAATTGCGTAGATTTTCACGGTTGGCAGCAATATGTTTTGTGTGATTTTAGGTAACACCGTGTGATTTCTCCTTCTCTACCGACGTTTCGGAGATCGTTGCAGTCTCCATCTTCAGGGTAATGTGGTGGTGGTAGTGACCACCACCACATTACCCTGAAGATCTCCGAAACGTCGGTAGAGAAGGAGAAATCACATGGTGTTACCCAAAATCACACAAAACAGTTTTCTAGAAGTTTTATTATATTAGGGTTATTATAAATATTATATTATTTAATATAACCCTTATAAATAATAATATTTTCATATGTTTATATTTTACATATACAACTTAAAAGGGGGGAATATGCACTCAAATCATTCTTCTTTTAAAACTCAAACCATTAATGCAAACAGTAATTATTGTGAAAAAAGTTAAAAGAAAGGTGGATACGTGGAATATAAATTAAATAAACACAAAAGTCCGGATCGTCCAGCTGACAACATGTGCACCATCTAAAAGAACATTACGTGTTATATTATTTTTATTTTGTTATTTTATTTTATATCATTGTATTTTAGATTTATTTTGTGGAGGTTGGACAATCCAAGTGTGCACGGGAGATGCCTATGGGTGGCGATGAGGTTCGCAACCCATCACACCGCTTCTCCCGCGAGGACGAAAAGAGAAGGATGCAGTGCCGCATCGGTTAAAGTGTGGCAGTCCATTCTTTCTATCTACCTCTTCAGAGAAACGGCGTAATGGTTAGTTTAGTTAATTAGTTAGTAAATATCATTGAAAAATATTTATTGTTTCTCGAACAATGAAAAACTACGTATTAAATCATTTATATAAATGAAAATGTCTGTCTTCTAGGAGTTTTACTAAATTTTATATGGAATGACATGTTTAGAAGGGCGCCTTAGAAGGGTGAAACATGTCATTACACATAAAATTTAATAAAACTCCTAGAAGACAGACATTTTCATTTATATTAATTATCATTGAATGAATCTTTATAAGTAACCATCAACCATCACGCCGTTTCTCCGGAAGGGTGGGCACATAGAATGGACCGCCACATTGTTCTTTCATGATATATTGAGGAAGCGAGAGAAGTATGTCAGGAAAGAAAAATGTGGGAGTCCATTATTTTTGCCTACCCCCTTCGAAGGGGTGGCTTGATAGTTAGCTAGTGTTTATTATAATCATTTTTGTTATAAAACTTGTTTATTTGAGAATAAGTTTTTTAAATCCAAATGACCAAAAATGACTAGGAATATTAAAAGTTATTATTTAACAACATTATTAGTACTACACTAAGGTTGCAATAACAATAGGGTACCTATAAAAACAATTACTTCACAAGAAAAGGCTAGTATAAAAAACTGTAATATCCGAGGTTATTTGGACAAAAAGATGCCTGAATTATTTGACACCGTTTTGTATCAGGTGTTCCGGAAAGGTCTGTCTGTTTTACAACAGAGGGCTCTGGCTGCTTCAAGTCTTCAAATCTACCGGCCATTTTTTGTTTAGTAAGCCTGAGCATCTGTCAATTAATTTCAGTTTTCAAATGTTTGTCAATCTCACAACAATATTTCTTTTGTCGCTCCTTAAAATGTCGACATTCGTGGTAAATAAGAAGCATTTGCAGGAAGTTCTACTGTTCTGTTTTAATTGGAAGAAGAGTTCAGCTGAGGTGCATAAAATGCTTGGGAAGTTTATGAAGATCATGTCCCATTGCATGCAGAGAATGGAATAGATGCTTCAAAGCTGGTGATTTTAGCGTTGACGGCAAAGATCGCCCTGGAAGATCGAAAAAGTTTGAACAAAAAATGAACTTCTCAAACCGGGTGAAACGGTTTCGGGGGAAGTCTAACAACTAATGCGATCAAAGCAGGCACTGACTGAAAAACGACCAGAATGGGGCAACAGGCACAGCAAGCTGATTTTTTAACACAACAACGCTCGACCTCACATCGCAATCGCGGTCAAAAACTACATACAGAATGTGGGTTGGGAGATTATATGGCACCTGCCTTATTCACCAGACGTGGCACCATTGGACTACCACTTGTTCAGATCCATGACGCATGCCTTAGAAGAGCAGCACTTTCATTCGTATGCAGATATCAAGAATTGGGTCGATGCCTGGATTATCTCTCGATTAAAAGACGAGGCGTTTTTTTGACAATGGATTCATCTATTGCCAGAAAGATGGGAAAAGTTGTGGCTAACGATGGACGATATTTTGATTGTATTTTTTTTTTATATACTTTTCATATAAATGCAATTTTTATAGAAAAAAACGGACCAAACTTTCCGAAACACCCAATACATATCGCCTCACTGAGAAGAATGTGCAGGAAAATGATATATAATAGAATACCAAATGACGAAATAAAGAAGAAATATAAAGCAGATGTTTCATCATGAGCAATTAAAATTAAAACTGAATCCTAGAGATGGTTTGGATACGTGAAACAAATGGATGAGAGAAGAATCGTAAAAATGTTGTTTACAAGCTTTGTGAATGTAAAGAGAAGCCACGGAAGACCAAGGAAAGCATACCGTGACCAAATTAATCAAATACTAAAAGGCGGCCACATTCGAATTTGGAAAAATCAACAAATGTGCATTATATAATGTATGAATGTAGAGGAATCTCAAGAGGTATATCCGGACAGAGCAATATGGCAGTCCATCCTCATTGCCTACCCCTTCGGGAGAAACGGCGTGATGGTTAGTTAGCCTCACTGATTATGCAAAACCAAATTTAAGAATAAATATAAAACAAAGTCGTGTTAGTTACACCATTTTTAACTCAAGAACGGTTCCCTTGCTTCCATGTGAATTACATTCATATCAATGTGATTCAAACAATTTTCATTTTGATTTTGCACATTTATTGAACTTAATTCATTTTGAGTATTCATTTTAACTTAATAAATAACTGAATTTAATTCACCTAATAAGTTTACACAATATTTTTTTATTCTGAGGCGGTACGAAGTTTGCCGGGTCAGCTATTTTAAGAATAAATATAAATATAAATAACAATGTGAAGAACTTACCTTATCAGTCTTAACAGGCTCTACTTTGGTAGTTCTAGATTTGTTGATTTTGGCTGTCACGACGGCCGCTCTCTTGGGCGCCGGACTCTTCCTCAATAGTGGGCTCTTCCGCGAGACGGGAGGACTCCTTCTATAGGCCGGCGGGCTCCTTCTAGAAGATGACGGGCTCTTTCGGGAGGTAGGCGGACTCTTCCTTACCGAGATCGGACTCTTTCTAGAAGAACACGGACTCTTTCTGGAAGATGAAGGGCTTTTTCTGGAAGAGGATGGACTTTTCCTGGAAGAAGAGGGGCTCTTGCGAGATGTGTCACTCTTGTCTGAGGCTACACTTCTCCGCGAGATGGAGCTGCTCTCACTGTCTGAACTGGAGGCGGACGCCGAGGCCGTAGATTCACTATTCGTGGAGCTGCACGATGACACAAAGGCTTTTGATGGATATTTAGAATTTTTATCTTTATCAGGTTTTTTCTTGACGGTTGGCGGCGCTTTAGATATGCTGCCTCTCTTCTGTCGAGGAGGCGGTTCGCTCTCTTTAGGCTTCTCCGCAGGGGCGGGTGCTTTGCCCTTCTCTCCCGTGGAGCTCCGAGCAGCCCGGCCCTTGAGCTTGCCCTGTGTTGGGGGGAGAGTTTTCCCGGTGGGCTTAGGTGGACTGACTTGTTCGGGTTCTGATTCGGAACTGTTATCGGGTGAAAATATACTTTTTGTTTTAAGCGGTTTTTTAACTTCGGGTTTACTAGGTGGAGGGGTAGGTTTGGGAGGCGGTGCCCGTGGAGGGGGCCGTGATAGGGCGGGGGGCCGCGAGGGGGGGCGGGAGCTGCGCGGCGTAACTGTGGCGGTAGTCTTTGGCTTGGTGGGAGCCGAGGGTCGTCTCCTTGGAGGAGGTTTATTTTCTCCACTTTTAATGTGCACATCCTCTTCACTGGAAGAAACTGAGGGTTTTTTAACGGGAGTTTTCACTGGGGATTTGTCAACTTTGCCTTTGGGCGCGGATGTCTTTTCGTGTATTTTATTCGCGGGAGTGGGAGTCTTCACAGGGGCAGTGTCTGTGCTACGGCGGGGAGTGGGACGACGCGCAGGTGGCTCGGGCAGCGCCGCAGGAGGCGGAGGGGGCGCGCTCTCCTGCGGGCGAGGAGATTCCTCGCTACTGCTGGTGTCTGTGTCGCTAGTGCTGCTGCCCGAGCCGGAGCTGCTAGACGAGTCGGAGCTGCTGCTGGAGTCTGAGCTGGAGCCCGAGCTTGACTCCGTGCTGCTGTTTGCCTGTCGAATTGAACTTCGCAGTTATAATAAACAATGACTACTTAACCTAGTATTCGACATCTCCAAAAGAGATGAAATCTTGTATAATTTTGGGAAAATTCGATGCCAATACATTACCTGCTTTTTAAGTGTCATGTTATAAAATGGATTTCGAGAAATCGTTGTTTAACTTGACAAGTTTCTAAAAAAACGTAAACAGACACAGAGAGGACGCCATTAATTCTTTGACATTTTCATTAGTGTAGCCAGCTGCAAGTTTACTGCACGTTCATAAATGCGCATAATTTTTTTAATGATATTGCAACATTCTTAAATAAATTCTGAGCTTTACTTTTTTTATGAAGTGAAAATAATTTGAAGAATGGAAATATATTGTTTTAGAATCAATGACATTAGAATTTATTATGCAATCTTGAACATGAGCAGAAAATAGCTCATTATTATAAAAAAAGAAATCTGGTCGTGTTCAAGCTTGAACCCAAGTCCCCCAGATCAGCAGCCAAGCGTTCCGTGCCCTAGACAACCACCCTATTTATATTTGTGTACCTTTATATTGTTTACATATGCATGTGTGCTTTAATTATTAAAAAAAATCTATTATTTTCTTGCCAAATATGTTTATTTATAACTAACTAACTAACCATCACGCCGTTTCCCCGAAAGGGTAGGCAGAAAGAATGGACTGTCACACTTTAACCGATGCGGCACTCCATCCTTCTCTTTTCGCCCCGCGAGAGACGCGGTGTGATGGGTTGCGAACCTCATCGCCACCAATAGGCATCTCCCGCGCATACTTCGATCATCCAACATCCACAAAATTAATCTAAAACAAATAGTATAAAATACAACGATATAAAATAAAATAACAAAATAAAAATAATTTAACACATAATGTTATTTTAGATGGTACACATGTTGTCAGACTTTTGCGTTTATTTATCTTACGATTAAATTAATATAGTAGATGTAGATACAATATTAAATCCTATTTCTGTATTAAAATTTGTTTGTTCAACCAAAATCTGTTTATTTTATTTAGATATATAGTAGATTATTCATTTTTCATGTCTTGCTTAAGACGTCGTGATATATTTGATGTTTATTTTTAAATATCTTTATTCATTTAAAAAATAATCCGTTTTTACAGATTAATAAATTCATGTTGGTTGTCCAGACATTTGTTTAAAACATCGTTAAATATCTACACACTTTATTTGTTTTATCAAATTAAATCAAATGAAGCTCTTGAAAATTATTTTGAATTAAATGTATATTTCTATATAAGTGCTACATTAATTGTCTTTTTTTTTTAAGGAACTATCATTTAAAATATTTCATAAACCAAAATAATATTTCATGCTTGGCAATTCACCTTCGACATATGGAGCCCGCAACGATTTCCGAAACGTTGGTCGAAGAGCATAGTACAATACACACACATAAAAAAAAAATCCAGGATTTTCTATTTTAATAGACAGAAATATGAATAATTTTATATGCAATTACCGTTGTTTATTTTCGCTATGTAAATAGAATATTGTTTAATTTATAAGACATTAAATATTGCATTAACAATATTACAATACATAAAAATCTGTTCGTGACGTAGCATGCGTATAAGGTCCCACATACCGTATTTGATAACGACTATCACACTTTACATGTACAATATATGAACATTTACCGCCATGGAGTATGGGGCATGTTATCCAACTAAATAAATATAATTGTGATTGTAAAAATGTCAAAAAAATATATTAATTATGTTGTGATATACTTCAAATATCCTCATGACATCTATTTTGAGGAGACAAAAAGCTAATGAGGTAAATACACTATTTATTCAACGCTATTGCTTTTATAAAAAATACTCGTAATAATTTATCGGTTCTGCCCAAATTGCAATGAGCTATACGTTTCCAATAGCGATAATAATAATCACTGATAAGACACAAAGATTGTCATTATCTCAAGAAGTTACGAATAAATTCAATAAATAGTGTGTTTAAGAATGTTGTGTGTCAGTTTACGGTGATACCAAGGTATGTATCAGCTATTAAAATTGTTTACGTCAGAGAGCGCCCCCCAGTTTCAATTATTTAATTTTCAATATTACATTTTTCTGTTTAATTAAGCAACAAATATATTTTGTACCATTTAGTATGTTCTGTTTTTTAATACAAACCTCGCATTTAGTTATTCTACCGCAATTTGATAAATCTCGGAAGTAATTATCAAAAAAAGAGTTGAAACCCTAGAAATGTTATTATAATTAATACGCGATACAGTCTGGATAGAAATGAAATCATTCCAATCGTAATGTTTCTAGAAGAAAGAATTTAATGTGGTAATCGTAGTTTGATGATTTTCTTTAGAAAAAATATCTAATTTGAATAGCTAATTGTTAGAAAAATGTGCTGGATTTTTTTGTTTGTTTTTGTTTGAATACTGTTTTCAAACTTTCTTTTGTTTTTATTGTATCTATTGAAATTTAAAAAAAATCATGTTGGAACGTAATATTCTTGATAACATGAGTGTGATATGGAGGTGATAATAATTATAAAAGTATATTATATACATTTTTATATATAATATACTTTTATAATTGTACAAAAATTATGTGATTGCATCTTTATAAATTGAATTTAATTTATTCTGTTGATGTTAATGCGCTATACATTTTGTAAAAATCAACAATCAGAAATATTTATTGATGTTCCTATAATGGTGATTTGGTTCCAGAAAATTCTATTCCTAGATATTACAGTAACCTTTTTTGAGTCAGGCTTGTTTTATTTCTCTTGTAATAAAAATGCATATGGTCATTGAGCTATATTCAAAATATAGAAAATGTGTATTTTTAATAAATAAAAAAATCCTTTATGAAGGTGAAATATGTCGAGAAAAATAATCTCCAAAGTGCAAAAAAAAAGTAAAAAAAAAAAAGACTAACACCAAGGAATCTGGTCATATCCAGGTTTGAACCTAAGTTCCCTGGATCAGGAGCCAACTGTTCTATCCCAAAGACCACCACCAGATCACGAGCTGCTTAAACCAGTCAATGACCCAAACATGAGTGAATTTTAACTAAAAATACATTTTAAAAAGATTTTTTATTTATTTCATAATTTGCCTTAAGTTTATCAAATCAAAAACTCATTATTAAACTATGTTATTTTTAATACACGTGAAAACGACCGTTTTCTAGAAGTTTTATTATATTTAATGATGGTAGAAAAATGTAGGATTAATTGTGCGTTGCAGCTATGGGTTGCGTCCAGAGCCGTAAGGACATAAATGACGTGCACCCCAATGTATTCCGGGTGGTGATAGTGGACGAGCTGGGCGAAGGGCTGTGGGCAGGCCAGCTGGAGGTAACGGAGGCGGAGCTGGTGCTATACCGGCGGGGCAAGGAGCCCACGCGCTGGCCGCTGCGAACCCTCCGCAGGTACGGCTTTGACGGGGACACCTTCAGCTTCGAGTCGGGTAAGTTCTTCACTAACTAACCATCATGCCATCTCTTCATACATCGTCATATGCACGCTCCAATGAATGAAACCTGTGGACAAGCAGGATGTGTTAGATTGATTATCCTCTTTATGGATTAATTTTGAATCACGTCATTGCATGGTGTATGATGATATAATGGAGTATTCATATCTACAATCTCTTTTAGAGTTCAGAATTTACTTTTACATAAAATTAATTTCAATTAATCAGAATCTCAATTGAATATGACAGGACGTCTTTGCATCTGTTTTTACAATGTGCATATTGATTATTAGGGCGGAGGTGTGCGACTGGACAGGGTATCTACGCCTTCAAATGCCGGAGAGCGGAGCAACTCTTCAATACTCTGCAGCAGTGCATCCAAGTCCGCAACCAGAACCCCGAGAGTGCTGTGTTGGAAAATCTAGGCGTGGGCACACTCCCCCGTCCACCGCCTGCGCACTCCGACTACCTCGAGCCTGCACCTGTCCCTGCCAGCTCTTCACGTTTCCCCGGAAACATCCGCCTCGGCTCCATCAGTAGCGGCCCCCTCAGTCCCGAGGTGCACTCCCCCGGCTCCCCCTCCAGCACCAATATCCTGGAGGTCATGCCTCTCGCCCCCCTCCCCCCCCTTGGTGCCCAGGTCACCAACCTCTACCAGTTCCAAGATTTTCCTCTTCAGCGGGAACACAATAACAACAGGAAGCCCAAGTTAGAACTGTCCAGTCACTCCTATTCTAACACAAGAGATATTAACACGGATCTGGCCACCTTGAGACATTCTCTGCAGAACCGCCAGTTTACTCATGATGACGACAGTGTGCTGGATCTAGAAGAAACGGGTCTGCAGAGTGAAGCGGCCGTCCCCTTGTCCCCTACGCACAGCACGGTCAGTGAATATTACGCTACACTCGCCGTGGAAAAGGAAAAAGAACTCGACGATAGATTATACATGAATTTAACCCCTGGAGAGACTCTCCCGGCTCTCTCAGCCATCCGAGAAGAGGCTGCGAGCTCTCTCCGGCACAGCTATACAACTCCCCAGACCCCAGCCAGCGCAGCCCCTTCCATGAGAAACACAGACTTCAGTTTTGCAGACAAAATGGAACTAGAAGATGCAAAACATAATTACGCTAACCTCGGAATTACGGAAGTATATTACGATCCGAGACTTCTATCACAGCAGCGTGGTAAGCCCCTCAGAGTCGCCTCGTTAGAAGTGCCGCCGGTTCCTGAAGAAAACAACCCCAAAGTGAAGTATGCTGTTTTAGATTTACACAGTACAAAAACAGACTCTGATTTAGAAAATGCTCAATCGTTACCCCCGAGTAGTCCAACGAAGCCGGCCTTAGGTTACACCATGATAGACTTCAACAAGACCGTGGCCCTCAAGTCCGTGGCGCTGGGCACGGAGGTGGACACGGAGGGCTCCCGCCGGACCCGCCACAACTCTGCTGCGCCGCCCTCTGCCGGCACCTAGCATAGGTGGAAAGGGCCCAAGCGCTAGCTTCCCCTCCGCGGGTGGCTAATTGAGAACAACGAATATTCTACAGCTTCCGAGGCCTCTCGAGTATCGAAACCAAAGTGACTCCAAAGATTATTTTAAGTTTAACAGAGTTTAGTTTTATAAGCGATGGTATACCGTCACACACAATAGCATTTAATGTTGGTGCGCGCGCAGCAGTGAGCGGCTGGGCGCGCCCGTGTACGTGCTAAGTCATGATCTACGTTCTAGTACAATATTGCGATGGAATTGCCAAATGATTTTTAGGAATATTTGTTATTCGAATAAAAGAGATATCACGATTGTTAAATGTTACATTTTTATAAAAGTGTGTACGCACATTTAGCATTTCATTTCATTCAGCTTTGTGTTGTAAGTGTTCCATATACTATTGTATATTTATCTAATATAGCCTATTGTATCTCATATGTACGAGTATAACTGATTAAAGATTTCTTTGATTTTCGACCAAACGCAGCTATTTTATTTTGTGGACAAGTTTAGACCACTGTAACTCGGCATTTTTATATCTATCAAGACACAAATCTATAAAATTATTGTAAGTCGTGTTTTCAAATACTTGTTTTTTGATTTACGAGAAATATGAGTTTTTATTGAAACTTTATTTTAAAACTTCTACATACATTCAATGAATAATATTTTTTTAAATGTGTTTTTTTTAAACAAATGCACACGTTTTTAATAGCACTTTATACAATGAGAATTAAAAAATGTGGCTTTGTTAATTAAAAAAAAAACCTTATGAATTAAACATTAAATATTCCTTGCCAAAGATTCAAATTATTAGTTTGAACTAATACCAACTGATAATAATTTTATTTATTCACATTTAAAATTAACATAAATTAGCGTTTTCATTTGCAACAGTCCTATTTAAATAGGATATTTTTTGTATGTCGCTAACTAATACATTAAGATTAAATATATTTTAAATATTGTACAATTGAAAATGTTTCTATCCATATTTTGTGCTCGCCTCACAGTGGTGGTACGTATTTAATTTAGATGAAAGAATGAACTGTATAAAATGTAATAGAATATTATAATTGTAATATTTATAGGAACATTGTATGGTAATCTATGTTAATGTAAGGTGGAGATTATTTTTTTCGGACAGCAGATTAATGTACAATTTAATGACAGTAGGATATTTAACCTGTTAACCGGGCGGTCCCATCTCCGATTATACAACTTGCAATGGGCGCGCTCTTTTTCATAAAGACGCATTATTACATCACGCCAGATATATTTAATTAATAACTTGCATAATACAAAATTTTAATCCATACCTACAATTAATTAAATGACACCGAAAATTCTTTTTTTTAACGTCGTCTTCATTTTCACTAACCACGCAGTTTTGTATTACAGTCAATATCACCATCAGATGAATCCAATGTTCTCAAAAGACATCTTCTTTTTCTACCCGCCGGTATTTTCATTTCTTCATCGTCATCTTGAGTAACTTTAGTCCATTTTAAAGGGTATTATTCTTCTTTGAATAGATCTGACGATCTGTGACACAAGAATCATGTTTCGTCGGATGATGAGGTCCAGCTGTCCCTCCATCTCTTAGGCGGTCTTCCAGGTGGGCGGTGTCCGGCGGGGATTTCATAAGCAGCTGTATATGCAAGTCTGTCACCATCCATTCGGGCTACATGGTCCCTCCAGTATCTTCTTCTGGATCTATTCCACTGAACGATATCCTCTATTTCGCAAGTTTTTCTTATGTCTGCGTTGCGGACACGATCTCGGAGAGTTTTTCCAGTAATTGATCTTAGGACCTTCATCTCCGATGTTCTTAGTAGTCCCTTGGTTCGCACAGTGTCGGCGGCGTACGTCATGATAGGTCGCACACATGTTTTATAAATTCTGATCTTGCTGTCGATACGCATGTGCTTTTTCTTCCAAGCCAGATTCTTCAGATATCCTGACACAGCAGAAGGTTTACTGACTTGTTCTCGTACTTCGGTATAAAGGTCATTTAGGCTACAGATCTCTGCTCCCAAATATCTGAAACTCATTACTTGCACCACAGGTATATCATCAACAGTCAGCTTACATCTTGTAGGTTGCCTATATATAGTGAGACTTTTTGTTTTGTTGACTGATAAAGCCATATTTAGCCTTTGTGATACAGTGTGGAATTTGTACAACATTCTTTGCAAGTCATCTAAATATAAAAAATATAAACAATAGATAATTATCTAAGTACGAAGCTTGCTTGTTATGACTTAGCGAATACACATGCATCCAGCACATAGATGAATCGCAAACGGTATAATGAAAAAGTTTTAAAATCAAGTCGAAACATGTACAACGTCCCGTCCGTTTCGGCGCATCACATAAATTTTGAGAACGTATAAAAACATCCTACCCGTAGTCATCACTATTTACATTAGACGTGTATATACGTCCCATTCGGTTAACAGGTTAATAAAGTAAGTGATGTGCGGGTTATTACTGTTTTATATCCCACATTTGAAAAGATTGAAAAATAATGTCAAAGTGTTTTATATTAGCATTACTGTCTAGTAAAGTTGTGTGCAAAATGTGTATCAAAATTATGAATGGCTTACAACTGAAGACATCGGTATACTCCGGTGTCTTCTTCTGTAATAAAAAACATATTCATAGTAGTTACTTCGTATGGTCGTACAACTCTTGAAGAGTTTTAGCCTCTTGATACAAATGAAAACGTCTGTTTTCTATAAGTTTTGTTATATTTTATGTAAATTACATGTTTGGCCTGTCTAAAGCTTTATTAAAATTACTTTTGATAATGCTTTAGACACGCTAAATATGTCATTCACATTTTCTCACGCCTCCTCCAAGAAACGAATTTCTTAAGAGTGTTCGTAACGTTGGTTGTTTTACGAGGTTAGGAGGTTGGCCTAACGCCCAACCCCTTTACTAGGAGAATCAGGGTTTTTCTGTAGGAGTGTTCCTTCCCTTAGCTGGGGGTGACCGGTTTTGTGGCTCTGAAAATCGCCATTCGCCCTCTCTCTATTAGCTGTGGCACATCAACATACAAGTATGTCCAATATGCCACACCCAGGGTTTGCGGGATCATAAAGATCACACGTGGACGCCAGAGAGTCGGACTAGATGGTAGTGTTGCTGATGCTATGCAACTATGGCGTTTCATGGCATTTACTGCTACACATACCTTCCGGCATGGTATGTCCCCCCACGGCCCTAACCATCCATTCAATTGTTATATCTACATGATTTAAAATCAAAACTTTAAATATTATATATACCCGAAGATGTCACTAGATGGCTTTAAAGGTCATCATTTTTTTTTTATGTATACAACAGGTCGTTTGAACCCAATTACTGTATACAATTTTTTTTTTTATAGCTATTTATATTGATTCTCGTGACATGTGATAGGTAGCCAATCTATCGCCATTTTATTGTCACGTGAATTCTACACCAGACAGTGTGACAATCACACTGCCAACGCCAGGAATCGAACCCTGAACCTTCGGTATGGAAGTCAGAACTCTTACCACTCTGCCACGAAGGTCGTCAATTCATCACCATTCACATAAAATATAATAAAACTTATAGAAAACAGACGTTTTCATTCATATTAATTATTTAATATAGAGTGTTACATCATTGTTCAAGAAACAATATATAAGTTTTAGCCTCCTTGATGATTTAATTCCAAGCTCCTTGATCCTGCGCCTTTTACTTCCAGCAATCTGTCTCGCCCAACCTTGCCAGATCGGCCAAAACCGTTATTCATTTAGCGCTATCTAAGCCTTCCTGCTCTCAAACCAGTAAACTTTCTGTAGTTTATTGTTGTCCATGACAAGAACCATATGTCACCACTGGCCTGATGATAGTGTTATAAATGCGCAGCTTGGTGTTTCTGAAAAGAAGCTTGGTCTTTGTGAACATCTTCAAGGAGGCTGCGGCATCTAGGCCTTTTATAACTCTGTGTTCCAACTCTGCATGCATATAAGTGAAGATATGTATCGAATCAAATAAATTTAAAATCGTATGTATTCAAATATTTTTGGGATTTTCTAATTAATTAAAACACCGTTTTTTTCCACATTTCATATTTTTAGTGGTTTCAAACGTTTTCATCAATCAAGTCATTAATTAATGTGTGAAAATGGCCGTGCACATTAGAGTTTTAGTGCCGACCCTTATGTATGGAAGTGAATCTTGGAATTGGCAGAAGAAGGATGAAAGTAAGATACATGCCGTAGAAATGAGGTCACTAAGAAGAATGTGCGGGAAAACAATGTATAATAGAATATCTAATGATGAAGTAAGAAAGGTATGTAAAACTGATGAATGTGTGATAAATAACATTAAGAAAGGGTCACTAAGATGGTTTGGACATATGGAACGAATGCATGAAGGAAGAATGGTTAAAAAGATATATACAAGTAGTGTGAATGGAAAAAGAAGTCGACGAAGGCCAAGGAAGACATGGCATGACCAAATTAATCAATTACTGAAAGGCGGTCATGTTCGAAGTGGGAACAATCGACGAGCATGCATGTCACGATGTGTGAATGTAGAAGAGGCGCGAGAGTTATGTCAGGATAGAACAATGTGGCGATCCATCCTCTCAGCTTACCCCTCTGGGGAAACTGATGGGGCATGATGGTTAGTTAGTTTGTTTGAAAGTTTCCGTTCACAATGGATTTCTGGTTCCAACCCTTATATGAAACTGGCAGAAGAAGGATGAGAACATAATAAATGCGGTACAGATGAGATTAGCTTACCCTTGGACGCATGTGTGGTAAAATGATATATGATACAATTTCAAATGCTGATATACGGAAGGTAGGACCAGAAGAAAGTATTATGAACAAAATTATGAAAGGATCACTGCTTTGGTTTGGACATATGAAACGCACCAATCAATAAAGAAACTAACTAAGTAACCATCACACTGTCTCCCCGAAGGGGTAGGCAGAATGAATGGACTGCCACACTTCTTTCCTGATATTTCTGTCGCTTCCTCAACATTCATACATCGTGTCATACACGCGTGTCGATTTCTCTTACCCCTCACGTGGCCGACTTTCAATTTTTGATTTATTTGATTGTGCCACGTTTTCTTCGGTCTTCCTCTATTTCTAGTTCCATTTACATCGTTAACGTATAATTTTATTACCATTCTTTCTTTATTCATTCTTTCCATGTGTCCAAACCATCTTAATGATCCTTTCATTATTTTGTTCATAACATCACCATTCGCACTGCATTCACTTCTTATATTTACATTTGATACTCTATCATACACAGAGTATATACACATTCATTTAAGAGATCTCATTTCTACTGCATTTATTCTACTTTCATCCTTCTTTTGCCAGTTCCATGCTTCGCTTCCACACACAAGAGTCGGTACAAGAACACCATTGTGCACTGCAATTTTAGGTTTTTTGGATAGGTTTTTGTTTGCGATGACAGCTTTAAGTGCACCATTCACTTTCTTGCGTGCCCCAACACTTCTTTCAATATCCCTCTCCACTCGCCCATTTTTTGTAAACATGCTTCCCAAATTATACATGAACTCAAACTCTACTTGCTCCATATTTTCACCATTCATGCTAATGTTGCAGAGTGTCATGATTTTTTCTTTTTCAAAAATCAACCTTGGATTTATTCTCATTCATCATCAGATCATTTTGCGTCCATACTTCATACTTCATATATACTATTCACCAGGACTTGTAGTTCATGCTCGTTGTCTGCAAGTAGGACAGCGTCATCCGCATACAAGAGAAAACTTACTGACACTCCGCTCATTTTGGCACCTACATCCAACCCTTTCAGCTCTTTTTCAAGAAAGAATGAAAAATCAATGTTATTTTTAATTTCATGGTAGAAGTTCATTGTAAATAATGAAAATAAATAATGTAATTAATTTTTTTTGCTCTATTTTGAAATTTGGTCGTTTGAACCTAATTACTGTATACAATTTGTTTTTAACTATTATATTGATTTTCATCGCCGTTTTATTGTCACGTGAATTCTACACCAGACCAAAGTCGGTGTAACAATCACGCTGCCATCGCCGGGAATCGAACCCGGGACCTTCGGTGTGGCAGTTGTAGCTCTTGCCACTTTGTCACGAAGATCGTCTTATTTTAGATTTATGTGAAAGTTACTTTAAATCAAACATGAGCTTGGTACAATAAAGTTATATAAATTTTAAAACACAGGGTGATATTTAAATAGAATGATTTTGCCATTTTATTGCCAGTAAAAAATATGTTATTAATTTTTTATAATAAACTTTAGGCCTGCACTGTTGAATAAAAACTTTTTTTTATGGATTAAAACACTGTTTTTCCACTTTTAACTGCCCTACCTTTGGGTTATTTTCCGAGAAACGTGCAAAAAACAAGCAGATTTTGTATTAATGAAATTTAATTATATACTAATTTTATTTTTTTAAATTACAAAACGTCAAATACTCGGCCGCACACTTCGCCTGCCCCTTGTAAAACTATCATATTTATGAAGACTTGTGCTCAAGTTTTGATGACACATGCGCGTATCCCTACTACATTTTAGGTACATTACTTTTTCTCAAGCCCATTCGTAATACGGGATATCGTAGAATGGTACAGTCAAAGTGAACGTATCACGTAGGTTCAAATAAGTAGGGTGGTTAAGTTTATTTTTCTCGGCATGTTTAGAATGTTTTACACCTTCATCATCAAGAGAACTATAAAAAACTTCTTCTTCTTCTTCGATGGCCCTACAGCCCGTATCGAGCCTTAGCCTCCAGTATTCTTCGCCTCCAACTCCTCCTGTCCTCCGCTTCGACCCTCCAATCTGACACTCTTAACAATCTTGTTCCATCTCTCCCAACTTCATCCTCCCATCGCAGCCTTGGTCGTCCAATTGGTCTTCTACCACCTGGGTGCCACTCCAGCAATCTTTTTGGGTATAAAAAACTAACCAAAAATATTTTAAACAAAATACAAGAACCTAATCATGACCTTGCTTCAGACCTATGTGGTCTCTACTCCAGAGGGTTGCTCCTTCTGTGAGGTGGATTCCCACAGTGGTGCTGTGAGGCTGATTATGTAGTGCAATATATGGGAGTCTAGTGGTGTCCATACTTTGGACATGCTCCTTCGCTCTTTCTACTCCATCTTAAAATATCCTTAACATTAACTCAATCTAAGGATGTAACATGTGCAAATTAAAATTAGACAGAGTATCAGGGACATAACATTAACAATCATACCACAGTCTATAGCACATAAGAAGAATGGGATATGCTTAGGTTATTGTATTTTGTTATAAATATTTTTGGTGATCTTTCTTTCGATAAAGGTGTAAAACCTTTGAAAGAAAAATAAACTAAAAAGTAGATTTATTAATTATTTTTTGTTAAAAACTGTATCACATCTTATGGATGCATTTCTATCTAACTTCACACAGTGATAATGCTTGTATTTTATTGTAAATCTATTTTTAAATATGAATGTCTAGAAACCATACAAGTCTATATGGAGGATTTATGTTATATCATTATGTTTGTGACTGTCTATTTCATTTTATGTATAAATATCTTTGTATTATATGGTTACATTCTGTCTGCGAGTTGATTACAACTTGTTTCTCCTCTTCTCCCAAAGACGGGAATGGTTTTCCATTGTTTCGGCGGATAGTATTAAAATTTCTTCCAGATGAAAAAAAATCTAATTATATATCAACTAGGAAATCACATTAAGACCCTTTGATTCTACACTATTACTGTTGCACATTTGGACTTGGATCTTCTGGCTTACAGAGGTTCAGCTCTAATGGCTATTCCTCTTACGTCTGTAGGAAACATTGTTGGAATGTGATAAATGTTGTATACAAGCAGTGTGAGTGGAAAGAGAAGTCGTGGAAGACCAGGCAAAGCATGGCATGACCAAATTAATCAAATACTGAAAGACGGCCACATTTGAAGTCGGAAAAATTGACAAACATGCATTTTATGATGTATGAATGTGGGGGGAAGTAAGAGAGGTATGTCAGGACAGAACAGTATGGCGGTCCATCCTCTGCATACCCTTCCGTGGAAACGGTGTGATGGTTAGTTAGTTTGTTAGTTTTCTTCATTCATTCATTATTTCCATGTATCTAAACCATCTTAATGATCCTTTCATTATTTTGTTCATAACACTGTCATTCGCACTGCATTCACTTCTTATATTTTCATTCGACACTATCATACACAGAGGGTATTTTTTTTTTCAATTGGTTTTGACACTAAGTATAACTATATTATACAAGGCTATTAATAGAATAATTATATGTGTTTCATTATATCGCACCTTCCGTAAGACAAGGGCATAATTGTTAAAAATTCTCAAAATGAGTTAAGTATGCCAATGTATTTTAAAAACATCCCTTTATCTGGAGGAACAAAGTCGCTCATTAAGTTAAGTCTCATTTTGCCAGAGGGCGATAGTGTATGATCAATATAGCCAGAATAACACGATGTTGCGTTGATTGCGTGACCGCATAAGGAATGAAGAAATCAGACGCCGCACCAGGGTTGCTGACGTCATGGACCGAGTGACAAAATTGAAATGGCAATGGGCTGGTCACTTGGCTAGACAGGGTGGCAACAGATGGACACCCAGGATACTCAGTTGGAGACCATGGACAAATAGGCGAAGTGTCGGAAGGCCAACGATGAGATGGACCGATGATATTGTCAAAAGGGTTGGAAAATTTTGGATACGAAGGGGGCAGGATAGAGACGAATGGAGGAAATTGGAAGAGGCATATATCCAGCAGTGGAGGGAAGAAGGCTAGCAAAGAAGAAGAAGAATACGATGTTATTCTTCAAAAATCTTAAAATGTCTCTAATGAAAAATTACAACACATGCAATTGTGCCCTTGTCTTACCGAAGTAATAAACTTTATATGTAATAAACTTTATTTAAAAATTTCAAACGCAAATAGACATTGCATGTTTTAAAAATATATTTTTATATGTATAAATCAATGTGTGTTTTGTAAGTAGGTATAGTTTAATGACGTTGATTGTATGATATATAAAAATGGGGACAAAAAGTAAAAATAAATTTGTAATCGTATGGGAGGTAAGCCGACCCTTCATTATTAAGAAACATTGAAATTATTAGAACTGTTAACATATATTTGCACGAATAGTTGTATTGTTTATTTTACGGTAACCAAAGCATAGGAAGACTGACTTAGATTTCTACAAATAAAGCCATATTATGTAACAGTTAAGAATCGATCAGTGTGGCACTGATTTTCCTCTCGCACGGCAGAGCTACCCATCGCCAGAGCGAATCCTACGACCTCTTGCATATTTTCTAGTCAGAATGGAATCAGTAGAGTTTCCGCTTGTTGACATTGCTCAAAAGAAAGGCCTAGTTTTTTTCCAGTCCCTGCAGCTATTTATTTGATCCACGTACAGGACTTGTTAATCGTACAGGACTTGTTAATCGTATGATATTTCTAGAATTTAGGAAATTAATTAATACTCTCTTGGTCTCTTATATGTTTTAACCGTTTGAGTGCTAAGCAATTTTTGTAAAAATCTATTGGAAAATGCTATGCATATTTTGATTACTCTAAAGGAAAAAATTATGGTGTCAAATAAAACACTCTCATTTAGACAAATATGAATCAATTTTAATAAATCTTTTTGGGTTATACAGAAAAAAGGTTAATTAATATAAATATGAAGAAATAAACATAAAATATCATTACTATTATATTTTTATTTGGTTTTGAAAATAAAAATTATAAAAAAACCAAAATTTGTCAAAAGATTGTATTTCTTCCGTTTCTGAAGATGGTGATGAAGAAGAAGACTCACTTCTCAATCTTTTTCTTCGATGTAATATGACACTGCTGTCATCACTACTAATTTCTGTTTCACTATCCGCAAAATCACTACACATCGAATTTACGTCTGAAATATTATCACGTGACATGGCTATTTTTTTGTCAATAATTGTAAAAACGCAAAAAAGTTATTTTTAAAAGCATAAAAATGCACCGTCGTTATAAATTATGTGTGAGGTCAGCGTACGTCCACTCCCGCGGAACGCCAAAAACGCACTGAAACTCGCGTCAGTTTTGCGCTGCGTCGCACTTTTCGATACAAATCGCCGCAGCGCAAAATCGCTGCTTAGCACTCTAACGGTTAAAGTAAAATCTAAGCTTTATGAACTAAAAGTAATTTACCAATATGTCTCACTTCCAAATGGATCAGGCCCCAGTCAAGTTATACTTCACATTTATAAATTTAAATATATAAAATGATCATTAAATTAATATAAAGTGTGTAGATTTTCACGGCTGATGGCGATATGTTTTTTGTGTTCTTGGATATAACTGTGTATTTTGTTATCTTCTTCAACTGACATTTCGGAGATCGTTGTAGTCTCCATCTTCAGGGGAGTTATACATTGTGGGTAGTGCGTGCTTACCTATTTCTACGCCATGCCGCGTTACCAGCAGTATGAGAGTGAAATAAAAATACCTGCGCTTAGCTCTCTGATGTGCCGTTCACTGGAAGTGCCCGCCGACTCGGCTCGTTTAGAGGCTGATTATGTGACGAGCTTCGTTATGACAACCTTCGTGGCCAAGTGGTAAGTGTTTTGACTGCCACACCGAAGGTTCCGGGTTCGATTCCTGGTAATAGCAGCGTGATTGTCACACTGTCTTTGATCTGGTATAAAAATACATGTGACAATAAAATGTCGATAGATTAGCTACCTATCACATGTCACGAGAATCAAGATGATAGCTATACCATTTACGTGGATTTGGCTCGCGCTCTAATGATGTAAAGAGCGATTCAACAAAATAATAGTAATAATATTTTGCCTATAGTATTGGATAACACAATCTCTGAAACGTCAGTCGAATAAGGCGGCTGATAGGCGGTTATAAACACAATTCAGAAATCCTGAGTGATGTGGGTCTCTTCGTCCCTGACAATTATCTTGGACAAAGTGGCCATAGATTGTTTTATCTCCCACGATGCAGAACCAACCTGCCAATGGCTATGCCGGTAGGTAGAGCAATATCTTTGCTAAATGGTGTCACCTCGGAGGTGGACGTATTTAGTGATAGTGTGGTTGACCTGAGGGAGGCGCCGTGTCTATCATTGTTATAATTGTGAGTTCATCATATTATTTCATTACGTGTTATTTACTGTTGTATCTCAAATTTTTTGTTAATAATATCGTGTATTGGAATGTAGTTCTGTGATGCTTTTGATATGTTTAAATAAATAAATGAAATAAGGTAACAAGATACAGAGATTTACCCAAGACCCAAAAAAAAAATTATGTACTTTTATCAAATAAGAAATCTATATATTGTGTAAATGTTTATGTAGATTATTCATTTTATTATAAATTAATTATTGTTTGGAATCTATAGCTCAAGATGTATTTTATATCAAAATGTTTTACGTTGTTGTATTAATCGGATGTGGTCAACTTGACAATTGTTGAAATTACCTTTTTTTATGTATATACAAAGTACTTGTGAATGTATAACAGCTTTAGCGTAGCTTTAAGGAGACGAAGCCAAAAATAACATTAAACAGTACTGATATTGCACATGTGCTCATATTGTATTCAAAAGTCTTCAATCGCAGCTTAACTCTTCTGCTTGTCTTAAAATACAACTTAACAAATACTCCAACAGGTGAAGACACGTTGCCTTGATGAAAAATGCGACGCATTTGTGCATCAAGTTGTATTTTAAGTCCGGAAGCGATAGTCAATCTAATTTACGTGAACCACTATACCAGTTGGCCACACCCCGCTCTATTATGTATCAGCTATCCAACAGCGGCACTGAGGTGTAATATCTGGCATTAGATGGAAGTTGTCTCGCTTTTGGTGTTTACAAATTAATGTTGTGACAATGTCTATAATGTACACTTAAATGTTTATAAGTGTAACATCTTTTTTATATGTAAATGTACTTTCGTGTGCTCCTTGTTTGACAGTTGCAGCTTATCCGTGTCATTTTTTTGCATTTGACATTTTGTGACAATAATTTTTTTTGTATACAACCGGTTTCTACAACCCAATTACTGTATACAATTAAGAAAATTAAAAAATTTACAAGTATGAGCCTACATGCTCATTGAAAGACGTATAGCTCATTTTAAAAATGTCCACATCGACTGACACCTCGGGTCATGTGTGTTGTGCCAGGAAATTTGTTCTGCTGTGCGGAATGCTTAGCAGATCGTGTCTCCTAGCACGGAAATATATCTCTGGTGTATTGAAGCCTCAGCACTCCAAGAGTTTTATACTATCAATAAGGTTACGGAGTATTTAAAATCATCAATGTACCGTTTCTTCTAAATAGAAAACTGCGATACTCTGTGTTTCAGTGTCATCATTATTGTAGTATTGTAACACTTAAAAAAATATTACTTCCTATGGCCATACAACTCTGGAAGAGTTTTAGCCTAATTGATGATTTTTCGCTAAGCTCCTCGATCCTGCGCCTTTTGCTCCCAGCAATCCGATTCGCCCAACCTAGCCAGGTCAACCAGAACATTGTCCATTAGGCGCTGTCTAGGCCTTCCTAGAGTTCTTACTCCAGTCGGTCTAGACGCGTACAGGGTCTTGATTGCTCTGGTCTCTTCGGCTCGGCATACATGTATAATCCATGCTAGGCAACCGGCTCTCACGGTGCTCGTTATAAGGTTGGGTCATCGTACGGATCTCTTGGTTGGTCCTATGCCTCCAAGTTCCCGCTGCAACACGGGGTCTGGGTCTCAGGATAATTCTAAGTATTATATTCTCAAGCCAGTAGATTCTTTGTTGTTCTTCTAGAAAAATATTTTTCTTTTAAAAAAATATATCTTCCATAATTCCAGCTCATTCTTCATTGACCACTTTGTTGATGCATTTACATCTAACAGGAAGTCACAGTCATCAATGGATTGGACTCTTAGGGATAACTTTACATCATCCACAAAGAGCAGATAGTTGGCATACCGAGTGTATTCTTGAATGTCATTGGGATAATATGTAATAATGGTTCAAGGTTTGACCCTTGTGGAATACCTGACACTACGGGGAACTCTTTAGAGTTATATCCATTTATCATAATGCACTGATTCCTGGAGTTTAAATATGATGCACAAAGATTCAACAATGGGACGCTGAGACCCAAATGATGAATTTTCCTTTAAAATACATCATGATACACACAATTTGTAAGAAATTCTAGCTGATTAATATTCGAAACAGAGGTTCATTTAAGTTAATTTGATCCTGTGCTCAAAAAATATTGTCCTGTTGTAGCAAAAACATTCGGAGTCTCTTCATGCTCGAGGAATGGTAGTCCCTCTGTACTCCTTCATGACACGGTTTCATATCCGTGTGTGTTTTCTTCAGCTCTAATTTTAGACATGAGTTCAGCCTTCGGAATGACCATGCCATGAGCTGTCAGGTGCTTGCTTGTCCCTCTTGTTCGAGAGCTGGTCCAAAAAATTCATTGTAAAATGCTTTTTGAAGTTTACTCACAAAGACGCTTGAAGATGTTACCTGATTGTTCCTTGTGGGAAGAAAGCCAGACACGTTTACCCCAGACAACTCGGAGTAGTATCTCAGCTCAACAGGGTCAAACATTTTTCCCTTCCCATCTTCTTTATTAAATTAAAACCTATCCCAAGATCAGTCCTTGTTCTCCAGCTTCCTCTACATTGGTGATTTCTACAAGAACCCCCAAGTCTTCTGAAGGTTCTGAACACAGCATGCTGTGAACTCTGCTGTAACATTATGCTATGAACTTTCCTTGTACCTCTTAGAGATAGCCATACAGCTGGCAAATACCCCTTTGCCTGCTGTTTAAAGCTTTTCAGTTTCCAGTGGAGTAATCTCTTATGCTGCTTCTTCAAATTTATCATATATTTATGAAAATAGTGCGAATAACAATTTGTAGCGAAGAAAACCCTTTTTTGGCGTCCTTGGGTGACTAGGAGAATATTACCAAGTGCCCTTACAAGAGGTTTTACTTCCATTTTTGTCCTTCCACGAATGAGCTCAGATATCTAGTTGAAATCCAAATGTTGTAGTTAAGAAATTACTTCTCATTGCGATATCTTAGCACAGAGAAAATTAAGTACGGAAAAGCTTGTCATACACTTGCAATGCGAGTCAACCAGCCTCTGCTTGGCTCTAATCTGGCACCGCCGCCTGTCCTTTCTTATACTAGCCTATCTGTAGATTCTTTTCTCTAGAATCTTTCTAATGTAAAAGACATTTCACATTATACTGTTAGAACTGTTCTCGCTCAAGGTGGACAGATTCTTATTGTAATGGACGAAGGATAAAGACATTATTTTCTACACGTACTCGATTATACAAGACGCGGTCTTTTCTTATATAATAAGTGTTTAGGGTGTTTATAAGATCTATTAATACCTAATAATTCCTATGTGCATCATTAAATATTGTACTTTGGTTTGTAATTGTTCATAGAATCACATTTATCTTCAATGCATATACTCGTATGTTCTCATCTAAGTTTCTTACTCCTTTATTATTTGCTGTAATCAAAATTCAATTTACTCTCTTTGAATTGCCAAAAACTATGTGTAAGGTGCCGATGTGTTAAAACTATAAGTTGATCGTACAAATTGTTGGGTTAAAGAGCAAATATAAAATTAATGAATTATGTAAAGAGTTAACTTGTCACATAAAATAAATATGAAATATTTGATATACACACTATGCTTTTTATTTTATTTGTTATGGTTGTTTATAAGAGTTGTTACTTGTTTCCACCACTGGCATACAATATTAATAGAAGGACTTACTTAGATTTGAATTCATGAACCAATTTTTGTAAGGAAGAGAATGAATATAATATAGGGATCAATGAAGGTTAAATCAGGCCATCTTTAGATAAGATATTCTCCACTCAGCTGGATGCACACAATTTTCGCCCTTTTTGGCCTTACTTCCTATTATTTTGCTATTGTGGCAGAAAGTTTGGCCAACTTTCTGTCTTTTCCAGGGGCCCTGGGTAATATGGAAACATCAGCGCCCTTGAGATGAGTAATTCATAAAAATGGCGCTCTATAAATTATCCAATTTATTATTATTATTATATCACACGTGAGGGCCCCGTCTTCCCCTCAAAATAATAGTAATAGCCCAAAAATACATATTTCTGACTTCAAATTCTAGATTTATTTTTTACGTATTTGGCAAATACTTTAAAAATAAGAAGGATTTAGTATCTCAAATCAAGTTTATGAGAATCAAATGAGAAGAATACGATTTTTTTTTTATCGACAACGTATGGAAATGTTCAATTAGTTGCGCCAACAAATATTGTGAAAACTAAATCTAAAATATCTATAAATCAATATTCTTATGTATTACTCAGTTAATAATGATTTATTTATATGATATAAAAAAATTAACATGTATTGTGCGAAACACGCATTTATTTGACGATGTTAGTCTTAATAAATAAATAAAAAAAAATGAAGCAAGAACTATCTGCAACGTGTTGCCATAAAATTAAATTTTTGCAATGGCGGTGAATGGTACAAATATTTGAAAGTTTCATAAACACACAAACATGGAAGACTTCGACCAATCATATAATACTACAAAGCAGATGATTGGTTAAATTTCGGCCATCTTGACTATTAGTAAATAAACGTGTTGGAAACATATCGGAAGTTTTTTTGGTAGGCCTGCTTACGTCATTTTGTAGTCTATGGTTCAAGCGTAGGTATTTTCATCTACCTCTTGATTATGTCTGTATTTGCTGAAGTTTAGGAAAACAACGGTTGCCTTGTATGTATGATAGTGCGAGTGACTGCGCCGCAGATGAAAAATACCAAAGTAAGCCTCGTAATTTTGTTTTTATTATGCATTAAGGAAAAACTAACTGACCCTTGGTTTTCTTACTTTTAATTTGACGCGGTAATTATTTGTTTGACGGCCGGGGTAGTCGCAAAATATTGTTTTGTCTCACTGTAGCGCTCGGGGTGTGGATATTGCGTTTGACATGTTTTTCGTTAAAATTCTATTATTTTATTAATGTTACACGATAAAAATGTTTATATGTACACATAAATTTCAAATTTGTTCCAAAAAACTTCTCATATCGGCGACATTTGCCGCTGATTATTCAATTGTAGGTTAGGTCGACCATTGCGACAAACGCTTTTGTCGCTACTATGAATAATTTTACCGAGTTTTCGGAGTACTCTTTACTAAATAATATATGGTGACTACATTGCGTGCACATTTCTCTGTTTCAGTGTTGCATTAGAAGAGGAATGATCGCGTTCAGAACGAAAGAGCTGTGTTGTGTATTCATAGCAAATTTGATTAGACCGTAAAGTATCACATCGGACCGTGAAGATGGCTGCTATGTTGGATCAGGCGTCCAAGTTGCTGGACTTTAACCAGAAACTGGACATCGGGCTGCTGGATAATATCGTGGGGTGCTTGTACACCACGGTGGGCGAGCAGCAGCGGGTTGCGCAAGACATCCTCACCACGCTGAAGGAGCACCCCGACGCGTGGACCCGGGTGGACACCATCCTGGAGTACTCGCAGAACCAGGAGACCAAGTACTATGCACTGCAGATCCTCGAGCAGGTGATCCAGACGCGATGGAAGGTGCTGCCGCGCAACCAGTGCGAGGGCATCAAGAAGTATATTGTGGGGCTCATCATCAAGACCTCCTCCGATCCCACCACCATGGAGAACAACAAAGTGTACCTCAAGAAGCTCAACATGATTCTGGTGCAAGTGCTGAAGAGAGAGTGGCCTAAGAACTGGGAGTCCTTCATCAGTGATATTGTGGGCGCTTCCAAGACCAACGAGAGCCTCTGCCAGAACAATATGGTGATTCTGAAATTGCTGAGCGAGGAGGTGTTTGTGTTCAGTGCCGGGCAGGTGATGCAGACCAAGGCCAAGCACCTCAAGGACACCATGTGCGCCCAGTTCAGTGAGATCTACACCTTGTGCCAGTTCGTGCTAGAGAACTCTCAGAATGCCCCCCTGGTGGAGGCCACTCTCAGCACGCTGCTGCGCTTCCTTAACTGGGTGCCCCTTGGGTACATCTTCGAGACCAAGTTGATCAGCACCCTCATATTCAAGTTCTTGAATGTTCCCATGTTTAGAAATGTGACTCTCAACTGTTTGATGGAGATAGCGGGGGTGGAAGCGGGCAACTACGACGAGATGTTCTTGGTGTTGCTGACTCAGAGCATGGAGCAACTGGAGGTGATGCTGCCGCTCTCCACCAACATCCGGGACGCGTACGCCGCGGGCCGCGACCAGGAGCAGCAGTTCATCCAGAACCTCGCCATGTTTCTGTGCACGTACCTCAAGACCCACGGCAAGCTCATCGAGTGCAAGGGGCTCAACAATACTCTCCTCAATGCCCTCAATTATCTCGTGCTCATCTCCAAAGTGGAGGAGGTGGAGGTATTCAAGATTTGCTTGGAGTATTGGAACATTTTGGCCATCAACCTGTACAAGGAAGGCTCCATCACGGCCAACACGTCGCTGCTCAACGCCAAGAGCGGCATCAACCGGCGCCAGCTGTACGCCGACGTACTCAGCAAGGTGCGCTACATCATGATCTCACGAATGGCCAAGCCCGAAGAGGTTCTCGTCGTCGAAAATGAGAACGGGGAGGTTGTGAGGGAGTTCATGAAAGATACGGACTCTATAAACTTGTACAAGAACATGCGTGAGACCCTGGTCTACCTGACTCATTTAGATTACACCGACACTGAAAGAATTATGACAGAAAAGTTGCAGAATCAGGTGAACGGATCAGAATGGTCATGGAAGAATCTGAACACCCTCTGCTGGGCCATCGGGTCCATTTCGGGAGCCATGATGGAGGAGGACGAGAAGAGGTTCCTGGTGACGGTCATCAAGGACCTGCTGGGCTTGTGCGAGCAAAAGAAGGGTAAAGACAACAAGGCAATCATCGCTAGTGACATCATGTACGTGGTGGGGCAGTACCCGCGATTCCTGCGCTGCCACTGGCGCTTCCTCAAGACTGTGGTCAACAAGCTCTTCGAGTTCATGCACGAGACGCACGACGGGGTGCAGGACATGGCCTGCGACACCTTCATCAAAATATCCCTCAAGTGCCGGAGATTCTTCGTCACGCTGCAGCCCGGCGAAGTATGTCCGTTCATAGAAGAAATCTTATCCACTATTAGTTCCATCATTTGCGATTTACAAACACAGCAGGTGCACACCTTCTACGAGGCCGTAGGCTACATGATCAGCGCGCAGATGGACCAGGTTGCACAGGAGCGGCTCATAGAGAAGTACATGATGCTCCCTAACCAGGTGTGGGATGACATTATATCGCAGGCCTCCCGGAATGTCCACATCCTCATGGACTTTGATGCCGTAAAACAGCTTGTGAGTATACTTAAAACCAACGTACGCGCCTGCAACGCCCTGGGCCACTCGTACGTGGTGCAGCTGGGCCGCATCTACCTAGACATGCTGAATGTGTACAAAGTCATGTCGGAGAACATTAGTCAAGCCATCGCTCTGAACGGTGAAGTTGTCGCAAAGCAACCTCTGATTAAAAATATGAGAATCGTTAAAAAGGAAACATTAAAGTTAATATCAGGTTGGGTTTCGCGCTCCAGCGACAACGCCATGGTAATGGAGAGCTTCATACCTCCGCTACTGGATGCCGTATTGTTAGACTACCAGCGCACTACTGTTTCAGTCGCTCGCGAACCCGAAGTTCTGTCCGCAATGACGACGATAGTGGATAAGTTGGAAGGCGACATAACGTCAGAAATCCCCAAGATATTCGACGCCGTATTTGAGTGCACACTCGAGATGATCAACAAAGATTTTGAAGAGTATCCCGAACACAGAACCAACTTCTATCTACTGCTGCAGGCTGTGACCACGCATTGTTTCGAGGCTTTCCTCAGTATTCCTCCGGCTCAGTTCAAACTCGTGCTGGACTCTATTATATGGGCGTTCAAGCACACCATGCGAAATGTGGCTGACACGGGTCTGAACATTCTCTACCGGCTCCTGCAGAATGTGGACCAGCATCCCATGGCGGCGCAGAGCTTCTACCAGACCTACCTGTGTGATATCTTGCAGCATATCTTCAGCGTGGTCACGGACACCTCGCACTCTGCGGGGATCACCATGCACGCCACCATCCTGGCCTACCTCTTCTCGCTGGTGGAGTCGGGCCGTATCACTGTGCCCCTCGGCCACCATCCAAACAACACGCTCTACATTCAGGTCCGTACCTTTATACATTACACATAAAGAAACTATGTAGCTTTTCAATGCTAATTATGATGGAGGTGCACAATGGTGTTCTTGTGGCTATACTTATGTATGGCAAAAGAAGGATGAAAGTAGAATAAGTGCAGTAGAAATTAGATATCTTAGACGAATGTGTATGGTAAGTGCATTAACTGCCACCCCGATGGTTCAGGGTTCGATTCACGGTGAGGGCAGCATGATTGCCACACTGTCTTTGGTCTGATGTACAATTCACGTGACAATAAAATGGCAATAGATTAGCTACCTATCACGTTTCACGAGAATCACTATGATAGCTATAATACCCTTTACATTGATTTGGCTCATGCTGTCATGATGTAAAGAACGATTCAACAAAGTAATAATAATAATAAAATCTGTAGTGTCAAATGCAAATATAATAAATGAATGCGGTGTGAATGCAATAATAAAAGGATCATTAAAATGGTTTGGACACATGGAATGAATGAATGTAGACAGAGTGGTGAAAAAAGTATATGTAAACGATGTGAATGGAGCCAGAGATAGTGGAAGACCAAGGAAAAGATGGAGCGATCAAATCAAATATTAAATGTCGGTCATGTAAGGAGTTAGATAAATTGATGTGCGTGCATGACACGATATATGAATGTAGAGGATGGGAGAGAAGTATTCTTTCTGCCTATCCCTCCAGAGGCGGCGTGATAATAATTAATACTTGTGAAAACATCTGTTTTCTAGAAGTTTTATTATAGTTTATGAGGTGTTTCTCTTTCTAAGGCATTATCAAATTATTTGAATGATGCATCTCAGAAAGGCGAAACATGTCATTCCCTTAAAGGGTTACGCCACCTTGGCGCTCGAAATAATAGGTATAAAAATATTTTTTTAAACCCAGCCATTATATATACTAAAATAATCTTTATTTTATACATGAACATAGTATTTTTATAAATAATTTACAATATTGAATATTGAAAAAAATAAATAAGATATAAGCCGATAAGGTAGAGCCCTGTTTTGCAAATCCTTGCTGATGGTGTACACGATTTCATTATAATGCATTGTCTGGAATCAAAAATACAAATTGTTTATTATTAAGAATTGTAACAGCTATCAAGTAACGTAGGGATAAAGATTTAATATTTTTTTTTGTAAAAATGGTAGCTGTATTAAAAAAACAATCAAATAATCATTGAAATTTTGAGTTGAAATTTTTTATAACTTTAGAACGTGACACCCAATCAAAAAAAGCCTACGTCCCATTTTAGATAGTATTATGGAAAATAACTGTTGTCAATTTCAACCAAATCGTTTTGGTACACCGGGAGATATCATGTTTGTTTTGAAAAAAGTAGTTTCTAGAAAAACGGCAAAGAAAAAAAATTAGGACAACAGCATCTTTAAATCAAATATTTTGTTTAATTACCTTTAATCGGCGATTCATGAACCGGACATGAAGTCTTCCGTTGTTGCTGTGATGTCCTCGGATTCCTTTTGAGCTCCTCTGATTTTTTGAAAATTTCAGGATGGCGTAACCACTTATACAATAATAGAACTTCTAGAAAACAGACATTTTCATTTGTGTTGAGTTTAACATCAAATTTAAAGAAAAGAAGAAAAAAGCTAGAATGGCAGTGCACAATGGTGTTCTTCTACTGACCCTTATGTATGGAAGCGAAGCATGGAACTGGCAAAAGAAGAATGAAAGTAGAATAAATGCAGTAGAAATGAGATCTCTTAGACGAATGTGTGGATACTCTGTATGATAGAGTGTCGAATGAAAATATAAGAAGTGAATGCGGTGCGAATGATGGTGTCATGAACAAAATAATGAAAGGATCATTAAGATGGTTTGGACATATGGAAAGAATGAATGAAGAAAGAATGGTAAAAATTATATGTTAATGATGTAAATGGAACCAGAAATAGAGGAAGACCGAGGAAAACGTGGCACGATCAAATAAATCAAATATTGAATGTCGGCCATGTGAGGAGTCCGAGAAATCGACGCGCATGCATGACTCGATGGATGAATGTTAAGGAAGCGAGAGAAATATGTCAGGAAAGTAAGGTGTGGCAGTCCATTCTTTCTGCCTACCCCTTCGGGGAGACGGCTTGATGGTTAGTTAGTTAGTTAGTTTTCAAAGAAATAGTAAATTTAGTAAATTATACTTGACTAACTAACCAACCATCACGCCGTCTTTCCGAAGGGGTAGGCAGAAAGAATGGACTGCCACATTTTTCTTTCCTGACATATTTCTCTCGCTCTCTCAACATTCATACATCGTGTCATGCACGCGTGTCGATTTCTCTGACTCCTCACATGGAAATATACTTTATTCCTCCTAATTGTATCTTGAATGGTTAAAATAGTATTTTATTTTATTTATGTAAACAATTGTGTTTTATTAGTATTACAGTGATAATGATAAATTTAAAGATTATAACACGGAAAAAACTTGGTGGGACATTGAATTTTGTGAATTTTCAAACACAATGACAAAAAATATAACCCTGATTTTTGCACAGATTTATTGGGAATGACTTAATACCATAAATGAAAAAAAAAATTCTCTTTGATGAGCTTCAATATATTTAATTTAATATGAAATTAACATCACAGTATAGGTAAAATTGAATACATTAATATTATGTCTATACTAATTAATATGATTGATATGATATTTTTAGAGATTGTCAACTGTGTGTCGACATTTATAACTAAAATTCTGATATAATTCCTTAGGGTACGGCCACACTGAAGTGCCAGGGTCGGAGACTAGGTTGGTGTCTTTATGCAGGTGGCTTGTGATCACCCGCTTGGCGCGAACCTTATAGTGTGGCTGGTCCCATAGTACGCCATATGTTGGTTCGCCAGGTATCCCCCTAGCCTCCGAACCAGGCACTTCGGTGTGGCCGTACCCTTAGGAAGGGGAAACATGGCATTCCCAAAAAATAAAATAATTCTTGTTGAAATCAGATGTTTTAATTCATTTGAATTATTTAATATGGAGTTTTACATCATTGTTCAAGAAATAATAAAAGACTATGCTGGTTTTTGGTCATTAAAATCTTGCATGCCATTTTGTTTTTTATATTGTTGAATGCGATTCTTCTAAATATATTTCAATACACCGACTAGTGTATGTTATAGAAATGAATTTCAAGTAAAACAAACTTGAGTGATTTATAAGTTGACAACTGTAAATTAATTTATATGCAAACAAGTCATCAACATTCCGCGTGAAATCGTACAATAATTGCGAGGCATTGTCAGGTCTGACCTTTTTACTATTTCATGTGTACTCAGACTTAAGCTGATTACCCAAATGTTAGAGAATTCAATTACAGCACATCTTCTTTACATTCTTCAGCTTATTTGTATCAGCTACGAACTTCTATCGGGATTACAATTCTGGGCGGTATCACGTTACTTAGATGCTGTCATATAATAAAACAATTTCTCTTTCCAGGAATACGTGGCCACCTTACTGAAGAATGCCTTCCCTCACCTCAGTGATGGGCAGATCAAGTTCACAGTTCAAGGGTTGTTCAACTTCAACCAAGATATCTTATCTTTTAAAGATCATCTTAGAGACTTCCTTGTACAAATTAGAGTAAGTACCTTGTTTTTATGATTGTTACAATTCTATTATATTTTTAAAAAAGTGTTTTTCCATAGAATTCATTATCTATATTTTTTTAATAACATAATAATTTCATTTTAAATGTATGTATGGTCAAACTTGGTTATTACAAGGAGGATGGGATCGACTGAATTTGCCCGTTAGATCAGAGACGAGGTATTTTTAAATGAGATCTCGCTATTTCCGTGATCGTAATAACTGAGTTTGACTGTATTCACTTATTGAAAACATACATTGCAGATCACATTTGAATATAAAAAAAAATTATAAACTGCTAAAACTATTTTTTTTTTTCATATCAAATCAGCCCATTTTCTCAAAAGACGTGTATAGTTTTAGGCTTTCTATTTGAGAATAGGTAAAATACTAGGAACGCATGAGAGATGGTTCTACTTTAGGAAGACAAGATACTCTCTAAAGTCAAGAATATTGTCCTCTTAACATACTTTCACTAATATGAAAGACGTCAATCTTTGAAGTGATCATGTTTAGCAGACTGATTGTTCTCCCACTGGCAGAACAATATGCGCTGACGCTGTCGGAGGTAACTGTCAGGAATCAAAATGCCCACACTCTCCAATATGGCCGAGCTCTGAAATATCCCCTGTTAATCTAAAGATATGAATTATGAAAAACCTGTCTCTTCGAAGCTGCATTGAATTGGTCCCCAGCATACCCAAAAGAAATACTATGAGATAGAGCCATGGATAGATACCATACTCCCTCATGTAGAGATTTGTTGAATGCCTTATTCATGTAGTAATTATGTTGTGTGTGTTCCAGGAGTACACGGGCTCTGATGACAGCGACCTGTTCCTGGAGGAGAGGGAGGCGGCACTCCGAAAGGCGCAGGCGGAGAAGCGGCTCGTGCAGCTCTCCATCCCCGGCATGCTCAATCCCCACGAGCTGCCCGAGGACATGCAGGACTAGGGCTTCGCCCCCTGCCCGCCGCCGCCCCGCCCCCTGCCCCTGTCCCCCCCGCACGTCTCACCTGTGTCTTATTGGCATTCTAAAGACTTTGATCTAATTATCACAACCTGATGGTGCCATTCTAATGGATTCATTCAATTGTGTCAGTATATTCTGAATGTCGAGTTTTCCGTACAAAAATATTGCTACTCACATTTCATCTTTGGAATACTGCCGCTGTGTGTTAATTATTTTTTGCAAAAAAAAAACATTTTTTCACACAAACGAAATAGTGAGGTGGTGTTAATTGAATAGTACCAATTTTTTTATCTCCAGTTTACGACTAAACTCAATGTCTACGATTTCAGTTTCCATACTACTGAGCATCTCATAGACCACAGACCAACTTTACATTGTTATATAACCGAATTGAACATTTCTAGGCTCTATTAAATATACAATTGTATAATATCTTTTTTTTTATTGTGACTTCTAAATTTTTATGATGTTGCTACCGAATGAAAGGTTCATACTCTCCCCAGATCATTTTGTCATATTTTTTAAAAATCATTCCAAAACAGAGATATGATTTCTTTTTATTGTTAAATGACGAAATGTTAATTGGATCTGAATATAATGTTATTTAGAGGGGTTCATCGATAGACGGTGTGTTCTTTTTCTTTTTCAATTATCCATCTTGCGGAAGCTTCTCTCTCTCGCATGTGTTTTGAAATGAAATTGAGCCGATTATTTTTACAATTAAATAAAGCGCATTGCATTTTTTAACATTAGAAAGAGAGAAGACAGAGATGGGTAATTCACACGAGCAACAGTGGGTAACAGTCGTATCGCGCTTGTCTCGTTATTTCAATTCGTACCGACCAAGATAAGGGTCATGCTTTGCCCGCATGGTTTTATTTCGTAATTTCATTTTTGGTTTTATTTTAATTTTTTTTTACTTCTTTGTATAACTCGATGATTAAGAATACATAGACGATTCACTTAGATTAGTAACGTGTCGCCTCGGAGGAATTATTTTATATTAATATCATTGATGTTTCGTTTCATTAGCCCCATGGTCTTATTACGTTTGTCTCTTAAGTTGTAAAGTGTATTATTGAATATCTTTAATACGATGATTGTTTCTCAAATAGTAACTTGTTGGTTGATAATTTTTAAGTGCATATGTATTGTAATTTAATGAACATATTAGTAAGTATTATTTGACATCAGTGGATTAAAATATATTTCTTATTGTGTGGAATAACAGGATGTTGACACTAATCTAAAGACAAATAGTTTATCTGAAATTTTTTTAAATTGATCACTCATCGGGTTAAAAAAAAAAAGATATATATAATGAATTCAAGTTCTTATTTGATTTTTTGGACACGATTAATTTTTTTTGTTTAAAATACCACTTATTTTTGGAAAATGAAATAAAAGTGGAATGATAATTTTATTTTATTTAGTTTTCTACGATGTTCTCAGATCCGATGATGGCTGTGTGCTCGAAGAATGTTAGATGTGTCCGCAAGTTAAATGTATCTTCAACACTGTATAACTTTTATATGTTTTTGAAGTAAATACATTTAAGTATTCAATTATCACCATTAATCAAAAATTATGTCTGATTTACGGAGTAGTAATCATTTTGGGGATATTTTGATTATTATGAATAGTCCAGGAATCCGACACTTGTGTCGTCTGTAACAATATCATATTGATTGACCAGTAATGAACAATACTACATAAAAATCTACATTAATTATTATTTTATTATATCTCCATTTTTCATGGTTATAATTGTAAACTATTTGGTGGACTGCAAAGTATTTATTAAGCGAGCCAGATCAATTTCCAAAATACTTAATAATTTTACCTTTTATTCTTTATTTTTTTTTTTAAGACGTGAGAAAACATTTTGTACATTATCTTACACGACATAAAATTTTGTAAAGGCTTCTTTCAGGCTATCGCCGTAATTTAGATTTTTTGTTTGTTTCATGTTGTGATTGTTTAATTCATTAAACATGGTTTTAAATTTATCTATGAAATACATTTAATTTTTTTTTTCAATGTGTAAATTTATATATTCAGGCTTTATCTGTAATTTATCAACTCGACTTCTTACGATCTTTTTAAATTTCATATAAAATGTTTGTGTGTACATATTCTTGTTGCTGTGAATTTATTATTCTTGAAGTATGAATCCGCCTGGTACATGTAGCCTCGTGGAAGAGAGAAAATAAATTCAAGGTAAAATATATAATTCTTTCAATTTATGACAAATGTTAACTAGGAAATGTTCGCTTCGGGTCATTTGTTGCGGGAGATATTCGGGTCAAACCTGAAGAAGAGTGCATTTGGTCAGGAAATGATGTATGTGAAGATTAGTCGATCCTCGTATTGGGCCGCAATCGAGCGATTTGAAATTCCCAGGTTATAATGGCGCATACATTTAGCTATCGTGGGACCAATATGTATGGATCTTGGGCCTCGGCTATCGGTGTTATTTTAATCTCTCGAGGAAGCCGGAGTAGAAGCGACATGACAAGAGGGTTCCTGTGTTGTTGTACATTATATGTTGATAATTATAGAGTGGAGTGTTGTACTTATTTGCTTGGAGCTTTAGGATGTCGGAGGCTCGAGTCCGAGATGTATTAACATTATAATTTTTTTATTGCGCTTACTATTATTATTTATCTAATATTAATATCATTATCGTTCCCATTCACGAAGCAGCTCCGCGGTCAGTCGGGAAGTAGGGACGCGCTGTAAATAATCCATTGGTAGTCGCCCTCATCAGATAGTAGCTTTACGGGACCGTTAGTGATCCACCGTCTGGGAGCGAGTCGTGCGGGGCCACGCGCCGGCGGGGCGGCGGCAGATTGTGATGTACACTACACTCAGGAGACGGATGAAACCAGATGACGGAGTGAAGTTATTATATTAATAATATTATAAAATAGTTTAATTAGGCGATGTCCGACTGCGCGTGGTATGGCTGGGTAAAAGAAATGGCTCGCGGTGTGTGCGATGGATGATTGTACGCACTGTGAATGTTTTGTCTGAAAAAAATAGAGATTTTTACAAAAAAAATATTTTTTTTTACTAGCCTTTACAATCGTGGAAGTAAATAATGATAACCCTCCCCCTCCCCTCCCATTTTTTACGCTGGAGCCGGTTCAGAGGTTCTTCGGTTTCCTAAGTCCTTCGTGAAGGATGGTTTTTGTTTTTATTTGAATAAACATGTGTAAAATAATTCATTAACTTTATTTCTACGATGGAGCGTTTCTGATATGAATTAGTTAAGACAAATACAGCTGCTGGGGCCCCGTGGCTCTCGGCCACCACTCCAGTCCCGCCTCTTCACTCTGCTGTCCTAGGCTGCTGTTCTAATTCATTATCCGATAGTAAAGCCATGAGTGACGACATCTTTTCATTTTGTGCATTTATTTGTTATAATTCGAGAGCTCGGTGTGTAGGGTGGGTCTGGGAGTGTCGTGGCCGGATCTGTACTTCTATTCTCCCAATCAAACTGAGATTCCACGGAACATCTCAATCAGAAACATGCGCGGGAGACAGTACCCTGTCTGTAATTGTTTTCCTCCACACTTATTTTAGGAATAAAACTTTTTAAAACTGCCACCAAACTTTTATTTCTTCCTATAAATAACATTCCAAAGGTTCCATTTAAAATCTTTGTTTGCTATTCATATTTCATGATTGTTGTAGCAAATAAATATAATATTTAAAATTAAAATTAAACACTTATTCGCTTAGTATAAATCACTTTATTTGAGTTAGTAGCGCCAAGCGGTTTCACTTTGTAGCGAGCTTCTTCCAGGCTACACACAGAAGCATTTTTAACTGTTTAAATAAAAAAACTTGTAAGCCTTCGAAACATGTCGAGAAAAATAAACTCAAAAGTGGTAAAAACAGTATTTTAATTCATAAAAAAATCGTCATTATGGAATTCCAGTGTTAAAGCCTTTAGTTTATCTAAAATTAAAAAAATAACTTAAATATCACAATTGATTATATTTTGTCGCGACAACTGTTTCGAAAACCGATGTTAGCATGGTCAGGTCTTACGATCAACTAAAAAATACATCAGAAAGACTTAGTTTACATACAAAATTATTAGGAGGGGAAGAAACTACACACAAAATTGTAAACAATAAAGAAGGAAAAATACAGAATTTAGATTCAGTAACAGAAATTCAATATTGATAAGTCAAACAAAATTAGGAGAAATAAACAGGAAAGCAAATAACATGAATAGAAAAGGGTTCTACAAGTGAAAGAAAATTATAATTTTTGAACAAATCGCATTTAAGGATTAATTGTATCTCAATAGAGACGAAGATGTAAATTGGAAACAGAATATGGTAGTCGAGGTGTTTACAGGACTTATGACCTGTCTTTCAAACATTTGTCAGATGTGGTGGTCGTAAGAAGGGCGGAATGAGGAATGCTGTTAAACATAAAGCGATCGCTTAACCCAACCAATGACAGGTCATAAGTCCTGTAAACGCCTCGACTACCATATTCTGTTTCCAATTAACATCTTCGTCTCTATTGAGATACAATTAATCCTTAAAAATGAAACCCGCAATGGGTAAAATCCAGTATTTGTCTACAAGTATTTGTATACATTAAAACAAAACAAATAACATTTCATTTTAAATACATCACATCACCAAGAAATAGCTTCGTAAAGTAAGAACAAACTAGTCGCTAGACGCAAATGGCAGTGGATCGGTCACACTCTGAGATGGAACCCAGCCTGCATCGCTCAGGGTTCACAGAGAAAGCGAGGCAGACCTAGAGCCCAAGTGAGACCTGCTGCTTTAAACCTCGTCCTGCAGGGTTCTCCTCCAGGTGACTCTAGGTCTACCCCCCATATGGGACCAGTCTAGTACGCCCTGAGCAATGCAGGCAGGGTTCCGTCTCAGAGTGTGACCGATCCACTGCCATTTGCCTGTTCTGTATGCATTGTTAACATATACTTTCTTTACCATTCTTTCCATGTGTCCGTACCATCTTAATGACCCTTTCATTATTTTATTCATAACACTTTCATTTGCACTGCATTTGACGCTATCATATACAGATTTAACACACATTAATCTAAGAGATCTCATTTCTTTTGTATTTATTCTACTTTCATCCTTCTTTTGGCAGTTCCATATTTCACTTCCATACATAACAGTTGCCACCAGAACATTTTGTGCATTGCTATCTTACCTTTTTTGGATAAACTTGTTTGCGATGCCAACTTTAAGCGCACCATTCACCTTGTTGCCTATCCCAACCCTTCTCTCGATATCCATCTCCACTTTCCCATCCTGAGAATGCAAATTCATTCACTCATTCCAGATTTACACCATTCATGCTATTGTTGCTGACTTTCATATTTTCTACAAAAGAGATAGTTTAACTTCTTCTTTTGTTGTCATGTCAAGTCCCCTGATGTTGACTATCACCCTATAGTAGGCATCTTTATCCCCGGCAGCTAGAAACAGCTTCTCAAGCCGGTCCATCATCCTTGTGTTGTGGAGCCAAGAGTTTCATCCCTTGCCAACACCTCGTCAACCCTCTATTTTTCCCTCAATGATGAGGTGCAGCCATTCATAATTTTTCCTCTAATCACATGACGTAAATATGCTACCTTATGGGCTTTAATATTTGTCGACAATTCTCTAGCTTATATAAAACACGACTTTCATTCAGCGTGCCCTTGAGATGAGTAATTCATAAAAATGGCGCTCTTTAAAATATCCAATTTTTTGTTATTATTATTATATTTATTATATTCATGGCAGAGTGGCAAAACCTATGACTAGCACATGAAGGGTCCCAGCTTTGATTCCTGGCGATGGCAGTGTATTGTCTTGGACTTGGACTTGGATCTTCTGGCTTACGGAGGTTTAGCTCTAATGGCTATTCCTCTTACGTCTGTAGGAAACATTGTTGGAATGTGATTTGGTAGTTGTTTTGTGATGGGGCTAAATGTATGGCCCGGAGTGTCCCTCCGAAAGAGGGTGAGGGGGGATTTAGGGTTTATGATAAAGTCTTACATTATTGTCAAGGAATGGATGACCAGTTAGGATTGGGATTGTATTTATAAAAAAAGTCTGTTCCCGAGGGGAAGATAAGAGGAGCAGTGCCTAGATGGAGTTGTGGTAGGAGATAACATCCTGCGTGAGACCATTTTGTTTGGCGGAGTACGTAGTGGGCTATCGGGGAGGATTTTTTTTTTATCCGCATTGATTACGGGAGGGGTAAAGGACTGAATGATGGTGGATAACTTGGTGGTAAAGGGTCATTATTGATAAGGAAGATGGTAATAATTTAGGTCGTGGTCTGGAAATGAAAGAGATGAAGTTGGAGTAGTGCAAGGAATAATAGAGCTGGAGTCGCAGTATTCTGATGTACCAAAGGAGTGTGGTAACGGTGGGCTGTCATCAGGCAAGGACGCTAACATTACTCATTAAATGATATGGACCTGTCTTTCAACTGGTTTGTTGCAGAATTCACGTGATAATAAAATGGTGTTAGATTAGCTATCTATCACATGTCATGAGAATCAACAGCTAAAAAGTTGTATACAGTGGGTTCAAATAACCTGCTGTATTCAAAAGTGAAAAGCAACGGAAAACTTCTTCCGATTGCACTAGAGCCTATATCGAGCCTTGGCCTCTGTTAATCCCTGTCCTCAGCATTCGTCCTCCAGTTCGGCACCCGAAGAAGTTGTGCTGTATCCCTCTTTATTTGGTCCTCCCATTTCAGCCTTAGTCTTCCAACCCTTCTCCTTCTGGTACATGGAATACAGCTCACCCTTCCGTCGAATATGCCATTACTCTCCAACTCTAACAGGTCCACAAATTCATCGCAGCACCTTTCTTTTAAAGATTTCTACCAGTTCCGCCATTTTTACCGCCAAAGTCAGAGCCTCGCAACCATACGCCAATACTGTCCGTATTACGGTCTTGTATAGTGTAATTTTTGTCTTTCTATGAACGCTGCAAGACTTACCTAACTATCGGTAGCAATGAGAAGTATGTTTTGTTGGCCGCTGTGATCCTTTTTATTATTTCTGCTGAAGCAACGGAAAACTTGCACATTTTAAGAAAATTACCCAAAAAGGGCATATCATGAAGCATCGACCATGTTAATAAACTTTGCTGCAAACCAATTCCTAGGATTGAAACTCAAAAGAAAAGATGCATCTTCTCCGGGCTCAATCTAATGATTGGTCTGCAGCAAGGCGGTGCATCTCCTCTTCCACTCCGCTCGGTTCTCGGCAACTCTCTTCAACTCCGCATAAGAGGTGCAGCCCATATCTCGGCAAATCTGGTCTAGGTACTCTTGGGGAGGTCGTTCTCTGCCAATCAATCCCTCCAACACATCATGCAGGAAACATTCGTGTCGCAACACATGACCAATCTATCTTGCGCGCCTCTCCGCTATGGTGTTCAAAACGTGCCTATTCTCTTCAACTCTGCTGATAACTTCTTCATTTGTAATGTGGTCCCTCTATGAAACATGGGCATTTGTTGTGTGGTCCCTCCACAAAATTAAAAAGAAAAGATGCATACAACACGAATTTGGGGCAATAAAAAAATGCGTATTTATAAATAGTTTATTGTAGAGGATTATAAAATTAGAGTTTGTATATTATAATAGAATGATTGCGTAGAGTTGTTAGTCTAGAATCTAGAACCTAATGCTAAAGTTTTTGTGCTCCTGGCGCGCCAGCTGCTCGCGGTTGTTGAGCGCGCAGCGCTCGATCTTGCACCCGGGCGAGCCCGTGTTGCTCAGCCAGCCGATCCTGCAACCAAATACGTAATTTACAATTATACACAGCCCATCCGGTCGCTGGTTTCACTAAAATAGAGCACGCGACCATCAATCAAACATATTCAAATCATACGCATATCGAAATACGTTGGCAGTAGTTTACCAGTACCGACATTTGCCGCTAGATGTCGTTGTGTTAAAAACAGCGCACGGTTTTCTACGCCACGGCGCGCGTACGAAATATACAAAATAAGTATGAAAATATTGTAAAATTAATGCGATAAGGGTGTTTTTTGCTTGAAAATTTTTCACATTGGAAATCAAAAAAATGAATTAATCATAAGTAACGTAAAACAAATACAATCATTTTTATCAAAGCTAATATAATACCTAATGTATAAAATCACTATTTTCTGAAATTCCAAACACTTTGCATATTTAAGAGAATACGCCAATATAATTAAAAGTAACGTAGACTCGTAAAAGTAACGTTGAATTCAACACAAAAATGAATCTGAAGGATTAGAAAAGTGTGTCGGGATAAAAAAAAAGTGGCGGACCATAATATTATAAATAAGAAGTTTAATCCTTAATGTAAACGGATATTACTTTAAATTTTGGTGTCCATAAAATAAAATTTATGGGACAGAGTATATTCATAATAGTTGAAGTAATATTTTTTTTAACCGTCGACCAGATGGTGTTTCACTATCAAAAGAATTCCAAACTGTAAAAACATTTCAAACATTATGTTTTTACTTTTAAGATAATGAATGTTAGCGATTGGGATTAACATGTGATTGCCTTTATTACTTTTGGCAACTCACTATCGAACCTTGACCACCGTTAATATTTGATACACACCACCGATAACAATGTCAAGGATCGATTCTTCTGTCAATAAATTTGATATTGAAAGCTTTCACAAGCTCTAGTATCACAGCTCTTTGGCCACTGTCCAAATTAAAAATGTAAAAATATACGCTTCATTAATATTTTTACTAGTATTCACTTATGTATATGTCAATGGGATGTTTACAGTGTTCAGCTTCAGGAACGAACGAAAGAAAACTCGTAGAATGGACGTTTCGTAAAAGTTGCCGCCAAAACAAAATTCGATGAAATGTCATCTACAAATTACCTGACATTAGCGGCATCTATGTACTATTTCCTAACATTTTTTATAAATCATGGAATTTATTGTATTATATTTTAAATAATTCCACTTTAATGTTACCATAAAAAGATATAAATAAACATTTTAGGAACGTGCATTATGTTATAATTAGGAACAGTACAGATTAAAATTAAATGAATTATTGCATCTAGCCGATAATGTTATTAGATTCTCATGAGATTTACTGTGGTATTGTGAAAAGTTTATTATACGAAAATTAGTATGCAAATTTAATTGTGTTTAGTGCGTCAAAGGCAATTGAAATGTATCAATTACTAAATATCCAGCGGTTAAAAGAGCATCCATCTTGTCGACACTGGACGGACAGGGAGAATTTATGTAGGCATATGTAGGTGTAATTATTCGTTTCTAGGAAATGAAAACAGGAAATTAAATTAGCCGCGTGGATCTGGTACAAGGGCACACGCCAGGGTTAGTACTAGCTGACCCGAACTGTATACCGCTAATCCTATGTAGGTACTTATAGCTGTCTACGCTACCCAAAGATTATTAATTATTTGTTTCAAGTAAACAAACTAATTTAATTCGCTCTATTTTTTAATGCAATAATTTAATCTAAAAAAAAAACGAAGAATTTTGAGTAATTAAAACTAATAAGTGCGTAAATTTTCACGGTTGGTGGTAGTAATAAGTTTTTTTTTTATGATTTTTGATATATCCGTATATCCTGTCATTTTTCTCGACTGACGTTTCGGATATCGTTGCAGTCTCCATCTTCAAGGTAAACATAACTATGAAGATGGAGACTTTAACAATCTCTGAAATGTCGGTCGAGGAAGGTAGCAAGATACACGCATAGGTATACCTACCCAAGATTAAAAAATCTCACGAAATATTCATTACGCCGTTTCCCCAGAAGGGTAGGCAGAGAGGATGGACCGCCATACTGCTCTATCCTGACACACCTCTCTAGATTCCTCTATATTCATACACCTTACCATGCACGCTCATCGATTTTTCCGACTTCGAATGTGGCCACCTTTTAGTACAAAAAAAAATTATTGTATTATATAACTTGTACCTTGAAACAAAAGTTTCTCATTTGTATACAAATCAGTTAAATAAAAATAATGTTTTCAAAATTAAATGTCAAAACACAATAAGAAAGAATATAAACCAGAAAGGATCAGAGTGTGTGGAGTCAGAGAAAGCGACGTGCGTGCATGACACGATGTATATGTTGAGGATCGAGAGTAGTATGTCAGGAATGGTGGTCTATTCTTTTTTTCTACCCCTTCGGAGAGATGGCGTGGTGGTTAGTTGTACAGTAATCCAACTCGTAAATTGTGTTTTTGGGGTACGATATTAATACGGTACGGTAACCATATGTAACTATATTCAGACGTCAATTTTATCCATAAGGTACAAATTATATAATACAATAATAATTTATTTTGTACTAAAAGGTGACCACATTCGAATTCGGAAAAATCGATGAGCGTGTATGTTACAATGTATGAATCTAGAGGAATCTAGAGAGGTATGTCAGGATAGAGCAGTATGGCGGTCCATCCTCTCTGCCTACCCCTCAAAGTCATTACTGCAAATATAAATGTATCCACAGAAGCAAAGATGGCAGTACACAATGGAGTTCTAGTGCCAACCCTCATGTATGGAAGTGAAGCTTGGAGCTGGCAAAAGAAGGATGAAAGCAGGATAAACGCCGTAGAAATGAAATCACTAAGAAGAATGTGCTGGAAAACATTGTATGATAGAATACCGAACGATAACATAAGAAAGAAATGCAGATGACTGCATCAAAGATAAAATTAAGAAAGGATCCCTGAGATGGTTTGGACATATGGAACGAATGGATGAGAGTAGAATGGTTAAAAAGTTGTACACAAGCAGTGTGAGTGGAAAAAGAAGCCGAGGCTGACCGAGGAAAACATGACATGACCAAATTAATCAATTACAAAAAGGCGGCCACATTCGAAATCGTAATAATCAACGTGCGTACATGGTACGATGTATGAATGTAGAGGAAGCCCTAGTGGTATGCCAGGACAGAGCATTGTGGCGATCCATCCTCTCTGCCTACCCCTCAGGGGAAACGGCGTGATGGTTAGTTCTACAGTAATCCAACGCGTAAATTGTGTTTTTGGGTACGATATTACTGAGACAACTATATGTATATTAAAAAAAACAGTAAATGGTTCCTGCCTAAAGTTCAATACTAAATTCTATCGGAAACCACGTGGGACCTAACTCATTCGACAGAAGCATTTGAACTATTTCCATCTCCGTTTTCTTCTCCGGTAATTTATATTGCTCCGCTCAATATAATCCCTAAAGACCGCGGAGAGGAAGTGTCGGGAATTAACAGGTGTTGATTTAGTCCATCAGATCGCATCGCAATGACAAGAAGCGTTCTTTATTTTTTTTTAATTAGGCGATGACGGAATTTGTAAGTAGTGTACTAATTATATATTTTTTAAAAACATGTTTTTACGAAGATTAATTGTTTTAGAAAGAAAACAAGTAGAATAAGTGAAAAAGCACGTAAGATTTACGCACTACAAATAATACCCTTAGTACCCACCATGGAAAGCAATGGGAAACTACCACATTAAATGCCCAAGTGGCATCCCAAGAACCAGTAAAAAATTATTACAATTTGCTGCAAACCAATCCATTGTATTGAAACTAGCAACAAAACCCACCATTTATAAAAAGTTGTTGTATTATATGTTTACAGCATGTTTACAAGAGACGGAAAAACGGAGAAAGACATCGAAAGAAGGGTTGGTGCTGGGAATAAAATAAATGGCGCACCCAAAGCCATCACTGCAAATAGAAATATATCCACAGAATCAAAGATGGCAGTACACAATGGAGTTCTAGTGCCAACCCTCATGTATGGAAGTGAAGCTTGGAGCTGGTAAAAAAGGAAGAAAGCAGGATAAACGCCGTAGAAATGAGAGCACTAAGAAGAACGCGGAAAAACGTTGTATGATAGAATACCGAACGATGAAATAAGAAAGAAATGTAAGGCAGATGACTGCATCATGGATAAAATTTAAAAAATGATCCCTGAGATGGTTTGGACATATGGAACGAATGGACGAGAGAAGAATGCTTAAAATGTTGTATACAAGCAGTGTGAGGGGGAAGAGAAGTCGTTGAAGACCGAGAAAGGATGGCATGGCCAAATTAATCAAATATTGAAAGGTGGCCACATTCGAAGTCAGAAAAATCGACGAACGTGCATGTTACGATGTATGAATGTGGAGGAACAAGAGAGGTATGTCAGGACGGAACTGTATGGCGGTCCATCCTCTCTGCCTACCCCTCCGGGGAAACGGCGTGATGGTTTGTTAGTTAGTTTTTGGTTCTTGAACAATGATGTTTAACTCCATATGCAAATAATTAATACGGCTAAAGACGTCTGTCTTCTAGAAGTTTTATTATAATTTATGGGAATTACATATTTTGCCATGTTAAGGCATCATTAAATAAAAAAATCATTTTGTTATTTGAAATTTCATGGTAGAAGTCAATAGTGAAAAAAAAATTAATCTTTTTTTCGCTACCATCTTCTGATCAATAGTGCCACCAGAAGACGGCAGCGAGCTGGCCGAAACCGGTCGAAGACACAAACATTTGTAGATTTTAACTAAATATACACTTTAAAAAGATTTTTTAATTTTTTTTATTAACATTATGCTTCGGCGCCAAATGATAAGAAAAGCCGACCTCGAGTAACGGGAAGAGGCGAAGAGAAAGAAGAAGAAGATTATGCATCATTAAATATTTGATAAAACTTAAATGAATAATTGATAATTCCCCAGCAATGTATAACATGTCATTCCCCTAAAATATTTTTAAACATCTAGAAAATTTCATTCGCATTAATTATGATATACATATATCATTGTTAAAATAAGTTTATTTACGTGTCTGTAGACAGCTAAACAGAAATTAAAAGACTGGCTGGAGACAGGACTGAGTGGAGGGAACGAGTGAAGGTTGTTGCAGACCAATCCACAGGATTGTAAGATTCCACGAAGAAGAAGATATTAACTTAAACACAAAATCTATATAATAATTAAATAAAACGATGTTTTTTAACTACTTCCACTTTTGTCTTTATTTAGACAGTGACCGGTTTCGCCAGGCTCACTGACATCGACAGACTGGTGATGCCAGCGAGCCTGGCGAAACCGGTCGCTGTCTAATTAAAGACAAAAGTGGAAGTAGTTAAAAAACATCGTTTTATTTAATTATTATTTAAAATTCCATCAAGAGATTTTAGTAAAATCATTTGATTATCACAAAATCTATATTTAAATAAGAAATAAATCACAATAGCAAGAGAAAGTAGAGAATTGTGTCCCTTTCTTGCCGTTGATTCGAAAAAGAAGAAGATTATTTAATTGTGATAATCGAAAATCAATCAACTATAATTGAAGTGTTATTAAACGATTGCCATATTATATTTTTAAAGGTTACTAAATGTTATTGGTACCTAAATATATTATATACACGTGTAAAATAAGTGGTAGCACTGAGAGGAATAATCCAAAAAGGTTACACATGCTTACATGACTTCTATCCTATCCTTGGGCCCTTGGATCTTGCCCACGATGGTACCCTTCTTGGTGTTCTTCACCCAGCCGCCGATCACCAGCTGGTCTGCCAGCTCTCGGCAATACTTCGTGAAGTAAAGTCCTGCAATTTGACATCACAGGCATAAGTTTGAAGCTTCATTCCTTTGGAGTCCACGGTGATCAGAGATAAGAAATGTGTCGTCACTAATACACACGTGATACCTCAAATAGAGATTTTGATATAATGATATAGTAATTATTAGAAAATAAAACAAAAGTTCCGACAATCGCATGTATAAATTCCATTTTGCTAATTGACATGTCTTGGTTATTGGAGCAGCGCATTGTAAATTTAAAAAATATATTCATGAAAGAAATCTAATTACAATACACAAGTATTTTTTTTGTTATTAATTAAGAATTTTATAATTTTTTTACAATTATTTTAAAAAATTTGCTAAAATTGTTTTTTAAATAAAAATAATTGACTTTAGAATATTATTTTCAATACTTCAATTAAGGAAATATGCATTTTACCAATGATTTATAAGCAAACGTCATGCGATAAAAATTTAAAAAAAGGTATCGAATTTCGTTTTATATTTCTATTTTGGTATATTTCACAATGAAAAAAAAAAAGTGTTTAAATATCAATTATAATAAAATCTGGTACAAGGGTAACGACTTTTTAAATATAATTTCTGTAATATTTAGAATTCCTACATATATTTAAAATTTTCATTACACTGATACAAAAATGAGATGTGTTTAATACGTTGAGTGAATTTACGAACATTAAGCGGAGAAAAATGTAATTTATATTAATTTTATCTGATTCAAAATTTACGTCGCATTGACCTGACGCTGTTATGATGTAAGGATTTATTTAATTTAATAACGACGTAGCTAAAAATATATTGTATCTGTTTTAACAATAGGTGCATCACTTTTTGACACTTTTCCCGTCCTTGTAGACACATCACTAGTGACCTCAAAACACGATCTGCTTGTGTTCAAGATCACAAAAAGACACATTTGAAATTCTACACAAAACACTGCAATTAACACGGTGCATCGAGTGCTGAGTTAGCACGTTTCATCTGCCTCCTGATGAGGGCGGCAAAGCTAGCAGCAGGTGTACCTTGTACATTCCCGAAGACCTCGAACTCGACGGAGACAATAGCGTTGTAATCCTCCGCCCCCATATTGACCACTGAGTGCCGCAGTCACTTCGGGAGTCTGCCTCTCCTCCGGAGGTATAAATAGTCGGCAAGACGTCTATTTCCATCCGCCATCGTCTTGCGCGTTTCGCAATGACAGCCGAGGCGCTTCCGATAGATCAATTAGCCGATGTGTCAATGCAACGAGTGCCCTAGTAAGTGTAATCTTGACTGACAATCATTCTTCGAATGCCTCTCTACCACCTGCCAAAATTTTAAAGAGTTTTTCCATGAGATGCTACCTGATCATGCATCTTTTCAAAATGCTTAGATGAAGCGAAATTTTAAGTGTATAGTGAAAACTGTGTTCAGGCATCATAATGAATCATTTTTCATCAAAAATCATTTAGACAACAAAATAATATTACTTCACTAGATGATTGATTTTCAATGTATACAAATACTTGTAGACGAATACTGGATTTTTCCCATTACGGGTTATCATTTCAATGATTAATTATATCTCAATAGAGACAAAGATGCAAATTGGAAACAGAATATGGTGGTCGTAAGAAGGGTGGAATGGGGAATGTTGTATTACATAATGCGTGCGCTTAACCCAGCCAATGACAGGTCATAAGTCCTGTAAACATCTCGATCACCATATTCTGTTTCCAATTTCCATCTATTGAGATACAATATACAAAATACATATTTTAAATATAATTTTCGATCTAAATAATATATTTTTCTTTCACAGCTTGAAAAATGCTTTTTAGAAAAACAAAATATGCTAAAGGAGAGCAAAATACGAATCTACAAGACATGCGTTCGTTCGATAATGACATATGGAATCGAAACGAGGGCTGACACCATCAGAACAAAAAGTCTCCTAAGAACCACAGAAATGAGGCCTCTCCGATCCGTTGCAGGAACGATACTCCGAGACCAGAGTAAGAAATTCCAAAATAAGAAAGATCTGCAATGTGGAAGATGTCGTGCGATGGGGAAGACTGAGAAGACGCTACTGGAGAGATCATGTTCTGAAAGAGTAATAAGTAGAGCGGCAAATAAAGTAGCAACTGGATATCGACCTCCAGGAAGACCACTCAAAATATGGCAAGACAGTTGGACATCTACATCCCAGGAACGGGATCCGAGAAATAACAGGACACAGTCTTAAAGCAGGAGAAGAATAATATTTGAAGACTACAGGGGAAAAACAAGGAATGTCAGTAGAAGGTTGATTTGAATAAATTGAGAATAAAGCTAATCAAAGTCTATATATTTCTTAGCAATTAGCAATCGATTATCTGGCCATAGTCGATGACACACTCATGATTTTTTAATATGAAAATTTTACTGTGGATAGATACGTACAAATGCCGCTAGATGGCATTATTACATTTATTTTGAATTTTAACTGACATCCCTTGTTTTTCCCCTGTAGTCTTCAATTTTATGTCTAAATATATTTTGAAATATCCGTACTCTGTTTAGACCGAAATATGATGGTCAAAGTGCAGGGAATATCTAATTGTATTTCAATTACCTAAGTACTCGTACATACGAAACACGAATGGAATGAATAAATCTCTCGTCTTATCAGAATACTGAGGCACGCAGATAATTATTTAATTAGATTAACGAAGCAATCGTGATTCGGAAGATGTCAAGGCTCCTGGAGTAGACGTCCATTCTCCTAAGGGTACAATCGGGCTGGTGGGTGTACACCGATGTTCATAAATATGCATCACACTGATATAAATGCGGTGGTACACGTAATATTCTCGCAAAATGTGGCAGATAGTAAAGCAATATATTATACTACTCCCAGAGTCGAAGTTTACATTAGTTTTAATAATATCTTTGCAAGCTAATAAATTGACAGTTAGTGGCGAGTCGTAGATCATACAACGGTTTCGGCTTCGACTCTGATTAAGATTGCAATTAACATCTCTTTGTTTAATTTAAAAATAGAAACATGCACTTAGTATCAATTGTTCATCTTCAAAATTCAACGTAAAAGAGAAATTAACTATATAACCCCGAATGGGTAGGCAGAAATAATGGACTGCCACATTTATTTCCTGACATACTTCTCTTGATTCCTCAAAATTCATACGTTGTGTCATGCACGCACGTCGTTTTCCCCGACTCCACACGTGGCCCATTCACAGATTTCCTACACATTCGTTAATGGGATCGTTAAGTTCAAAGTAAGAACTATTTAACCAGCGTCATTTCTACTGCATTTTTTCTACTTTCATCCATCTTTTACCAGTTCCACGCATCGCTTCATTTTTGATTGTTTGAATGGGCTTTTGTTTGCAATGACAACCTCAACTGCACCGTTTACTTTGTTGCCTGCCCCAACCCTTCTTGATGTTTATTTGATCAATCAATATTCTCCAAATCCAAAATATACCAGTTAAATTACCTGCTCGTAAAAACTTTAAGGTTAAAGAATAAAATCAAAATGTGTCATTGTTTATGAAGAGCGTTGTACAGTCGTTGCTAATGAATCGAGAATATTTGAGCAGCCTGGTGATTGTTTCCTCCGGGGTTAGGGTCCATTGGGGCCAATTGGACTAGACCTCCTCGCCAGGGTTCCACTCGCGGGAATTAGGAAGCAATTAGCCCATCAGCAGAGGAAGCGGAGCCGGTGGCTAATGGCGGCCAGCGGGTGCTTCCTGGTTGGATTGCACACAGGACACTGGGGTACGTTTGGTGTGGTCATGTTTTGCCACATATTATACTATGTATAGGTACACACCACGCTGTACCAAAAACTAAAACTTGTTATGCACAAAGGCATTTCTACTATCTCATCGCCACCAATAGGCATCTCCCGCGCACACTTCGATCGTCCGACGTCAAAACAAAATAAATCTAAAACAAATTATATAAAATACAATGATATAAATTAAAAATAATTTATCACATAATGTTCTTTTAGATGGTGCACTTGTCGTCAGCTGGACGATCCGGGCATTTTTATTTATTTAATTTATATTCTACGTATCTATCGTTTTTTTAAAATTAACTGTAATAAGCACTTAAAATAAACCAACAACAGCAAAAACTTTAAAAAAGACGCACGTTGAAGAATTTATTCAAATTGTCTTTGGAACAAATGAAAAATTATTTTTACACCTTTCAAAATTCTTTATATAAACGAAAAATCTTATATAATTTTAACATCAAAACAGTAAAAACGTATTTCGTGTCACAGCTAACTATTATAAAGTGCGACAAGAATCAAATTGACTAAAACAATTCACTTATACACGAAATACCTCCAAGTTTACGGGAGCACCACATGAACCAAACCAAATTTTCAAAATCAGAACCAGTTCAATGTTGCTTCAGAGACATTTAAAAAATGCCGGCTTGAATGTAACATAGTATAATTTAAAAATAAGTAATTCGTTTTTAATAGTGTTATAATATATTTTGCAACAACAAAAAAACCACCACGCCGTTTCTCCGCAGGGGTAGGCAGAGAGAATGGACCGCCACACTACTCTATCCTGGCGAACCTCTCTAGATTCCTCCACATTCATGCAACGAGTCATACACGCACGTCGATTCCTCCGACTTCTAACATGACCAACCTTTAAAATTGGAATAATTTGGTCATGCCATGTTTTCCTCGGTCTGCCTCGACTCCGTACCCCATTTTCATCATTAACGTATACTTTCTTAACCATTATTTCTCCATCCATGCGTTCCATATTTCCGAAGCAACGCAGCGATCCTTTCATAATTTTGTTCATAATACCTTCTTCTACTCTACATTCCTTTCTTATATCAGCATTTGAGATTCTGTCGTATATCGTTCTACCACACAAACGTCTTAGGGACCTCATCTCTACCGCATTTATTCTGCTCTCATCTTTCATCTGCCAGTTCCATACTTCGCTTCCATACATTACGTTGGGACCAGAACTCCATTGTGAACGGCCGTTTTCGCTTTCATTGATACATTCTTGTTTCCAATAACTATTTTTAAAGCTCCATTCACTTTGTTACCCGCACCAACCCTTCTTTTGACGTCACTATCCGTTCGGCCATCTGCTGTGAACATGCTACCTAAATACACAAATTCCCTCACCTGTTCCAAGTTCTCTTCGTTCACACTTATATTACAAACTGTCATTTGCTCTTCCCTTTCAAAAACCATCATCTTTGTCTTTCCGACATTCATCATTAAATCATTTGACTTGCATACCTCATATATTCTCGACACCAAGACTTGTAATTCGTCCGCACTATCCGCAACGAGAACGGCATCGTCCGCGTAAAGCAGACAATTTACAGACAGATCACTCATCTTAGCACCAGCATTTATTTTTACCTTTAAGTTCTTTCATACATTTGTTAAGACATTAATTTTAAATTATTCCACTTATAAGATATGTTTTGTTCCCCTTGTTCATTAATTGTTCCCTAAATTTGTAATTTATATATTTAGATTATATTATATGGTGCGAAGAGAGGTGCCTCCCTAGAAGGGGTTACCCTTTTGAGGTATAAGCCATGTACTTAGTAAATGGTCAAAAAATAAATAAATACCTACACATACTACAGTTCTTCACTAGCAGCAAACAATGGACAAAGGTTATTTTTTGAGTTAGAATAATTTAAAGTACCCAAATTAAGGTGAATAAATAAATAAATTTCAATAATATAGTGCATAAATTCCCAAAGTGGCTCCCCTGGCCCCCCAGGGGGCCCTACAGGGAGCTGAGGGGGTAATTCTGGCCCTGGGGGAGTAGAGGAGCCCTGGGAAGCAAAAAGGGGGCCATGAGGTGCTAAAATGTATAACCTCAAAGAATTTGTAAAATCCGTTATTACACGATGTACATACGTATAAAATTGGTTACATACTAAAAGTTTTTAATAAAATCACCTTAAAAATAAACATCATCTAAGATTTTGTGATGTTTTAAATAATCATATACCTACACATGTTGTATTTATTAGGTAGTAATACATTTTCTCTGATATTATTCACTAATAATATATTTTTTAATGTATTTTTTCGAATTGTTTTATTTCCAAAATATCTTTCTGAAATTAAAAAAAATACTCTCGTAGTCGAATATTTTTTTTGATGATTTCACACCAGGTTCATTATTGACAGTACATCAGGTTCGTCTTTCTCACTATGATTATTTTATGAATATGAATTACTCAACAATTAAAGTATCGGTTTATCATAACATCTATCATAAGGTAAATTGATTTGACTGTGAATATTTTTTTTCTTAAAAGTGTTTTAGAGCATTTATCGAAAACGTATGACTAAACAAAATCTAAATTAAAACCGGACACTCATTCGTGGCAAGTATAATACTTCATATCTTGATTGAAAATGTTAATCCAATTATCCAAGTTATCTTCAAGTAAGATTCAAGAGTGCTTTTCAGTTACACCTATACCTATATCTCACGTACAAACTATCTCAGACTTATCTGATATTATCACATTTGTTGCCATTTACATTCGTATTAATTATTTAATATGAAGTTTTACACCATTGTTCTAGACACAATAAACAAGAATGACAATCAAATAGAACGCTTGGCTTCTGATCCAGGGGACTTGGGTTCGAGCCTGGACACGACCAGATTCCTTCTTCATAATAATGAGCTATTTTCTGCTCATATTGAAGATTGTAAAATAAATTCTAATATCATTGATTAAAATCTTTAGTATTAGTCTTTAAAAAAAAAAAAATAAAGACCACGGGCAAAAAAAACTACGTATCGGAAAGCTACAGTAGAGATGGGCCGACGACATAGCTTCAATCTTCTTCTTCGTCGTATCAATAGCAAGCTAGTTCTGTAGGAATGGTCCTAAAATGACTATATCTCTCCTTTTCTCTTTCTATTGTGGTGGAAGGCTTGGCTGACTTTGTGTCGTTTCCAGTGGCGCCAGGGGTTATATTTATAGTAGCAACACACGTGGGGGCACCTTCTATACCCTCAAGAGCTGGTTAATAATGGATGAGAAAGGCAAGCTTCATAAAGGGAGGAAACGATTCCATTGTATATAAATGCTATTAGAAATACAGTGTCACTTTTAAAATTAATTTTATTAACGTGCAATTCTTCTTCTTTCCCTTTGCCATTTCCCATCATCGGGGGTCGGCCCTCCTCGTACGAAAACGCCAAACATTCATATTTTGACTCATCTCCACTGTCAGGTTCTCGTGTTGGAACTCCTTTTCCATGTTGACCCACCATGTTGCCGTTGGGCGACCTCTTTTTTTTATTAACGTGCAATTTATTTACATTATTATTTTTATTAACATTATTATTTTATATCGATTTTGTTTTTTATTTTTATATGGTGAATACTATTAAGTTAATGGAATTCACTATTTATAATAAATATGTTTTTATATGTCCTTTAATTAGTGCAATTTATGATGTATTAAAATGCTATAAAATAATTTTATAAAGTAACAAAATGTACATGTTGTAAAATGTTTTAGTTTTAAGTCAATTTCTTTTATTGTTTTCTGAATGTCCTATAATTATTTTATAAGCAACTTATCCTTTTTGTCCCATAATGAGTTTTTCTACTCGTGGGAATACAATGAAACTATTGCATGTTTATAAATAAATAAATTTTAAAAAATGGTTGAGAAAGAAGCATAAAAATAAGCTAAAGAATAGAAGGGGTACCCACGGCTTACCTGTGCCTGTTATAGGGTGCAGCGGCGCCCTTTCGTCAGCCTTGCTCATTCACTTCCTAGGCCCGTCCCCCGTCCATCCGGGACTGACATTAACTATTATAAAATGAATTTATGACTTAAAAAGAACAAATCATCAATAGTGATGCACACAGGGGTAAATGGAACATTATTAAACCATCTCACATTCCGAATAGTACTAATATAGTCAGAGTGCAGAAACAATCATTTTTGTGAGAAATTTCAAATGACAGCTTACCCATTGACGCCATCTTTATTCTCGCCATGTACGCAGTGTTCTTCTTTCTTCGTTTCCTCATTAGTGAGGGTCATGATTCAAGGAGCTGCCCGTGGCTAAAACAAAACGCCTCCAATCCTCTATTTTCCGCAGTCCACACCACCGAGTAGAGGTCTCCCCCAGTCATCTCCTTAATCTGGTTACACAGATCTACCTCTACTTCTGGAACACTTCCTGGTACAATACTGTTACCCAGCTCTCTCCTGACAGTGTGACCAAAGAAACACAATACTGCCCGATTGCATATAACATATAGTCTTGTTCTTATTTTTCAGTTCCATAGATTATCATTATTATGCAGTGAAAATTATCTTCTTCTTCCTTGTTGTAGACCTATGTGGTATGTTCTTCAGAGTGTTGCTCCTCCTGTGAGGTAAACTCCCAGCAGTCCTTCCATCTTTTAGGAGGTCTTCCACGAGGACGAGTCCCGTGAGGCCGATCATGTAGTGCAATATAGGGGAGTCTGGACGTGTCCATTCTTTGAACAGTCCATTTTTCGCTGTCTGCTCCATATTATAATATCCGCAACCTCACATATCTCTCTTATTCTGGTATTCCTCACGCGATCTCTCAGCGTCTTGCCTGCTATCGTCCTCGGTATTTTCATCTTGGAAGTCCTCAAAACTTGTTTGGTCCTTATTGTGTCTGCCCTTGCTTCGACGTCATATGTTATTATTAGTCTTGCATACTTTATAGATTCTCATCTTACTCTTAATGGGCATGTCATTGTTTTTCCATAATGTGGGTTTTAAAGCGCCAGAGATTGCAGCTGCAAGTGAAAATTGTGTATTTTACAATTTTTTTAAACATTTTCAGGTATCAGATTAGATTAATCTTCTTCTTCTGGTGGCGTGTCAGGTCTCCTCTACTTTGGCGATCACTGTAGCGAAAGCATCTCTGTCTTGGAACAGGTTCTCTACTTTATTTCTATCCATTCTCTTATATTTCGCAGCCTAGTCAACTGCCTTCTACCAACTCCCCGACGTCCCTCTATTTTGCCTATGATTATCAGCCGAAGGAGGTTGTATCTTTATCCCCTTATCACATGACCAAAATATGAGAGCTCTTTATTGGCTCTAGCTCTCAGTAGTACGTTTGCATTACTGGCCCTGTCGGTCCACGATATATGGTATAGTTAACTTTATTTTATGGTAATCCAACCTTTCATATGAATACTATAAGCATTAAAATCAAATTCTGAATATTAGGATTTTTCAAATTAATCAAATTTTAAAGGTTGATCTTGTTAGAAGTCGGGAAAATCTACGTGTTTGTATGACTCGCTGTATGCATGTGGAGGAAGCTAGAGAGATGTGCCAGGATAGAGTAGTGTGGCGGTCCATTCTCTCTGCCTACCCCTGAAGGGAATTAGCGTGATGGTTTGTTTGTTTGTTTGTGTTCGGTCGTCTTCATCACAGGAAGAAAGTTGATATCCTGAATAAACAGATCGCTAGATCTATTATACAATCAGGAGAATAAGAAGAAGCATACACAAAAATGAAACAAAACGAAATATTTTAAAATGATATTTTATTACGTGACGTATACATTTAGTTCTCATTATTATAATACAGGACTAAACTACTCTTCAAAACAGTGCAAAAATATTTACATAAATATACTTTATAGTACTACATAGAAAAATAATTTACAATATTTTATTATACATTTATATGATTAACATAGATATTATTTTTAACTTAAAAATAAACTCAATATACATAATAGATTTTATTAAAATTCGATTAAATATAATTAAAAAACAAATATTATGAAATTAATATGTAAGCTAAAAGTTTATATGGGAAAACATTTATTTTTAAAACGGACTACATTTTAAACTGTTAAATGATAAAACTCTGTTTTTATTTATCACAATTTTATTTTTTATAAATAATAAAATATTTAAAAAAATGTTTTTAATTTTTTGTTGACGAAACAGCTGTCGCGAAAAATAAAAATAAAATTGTGATACACAAAACAGATTTCTATAATTTGACAGTTTATAATGTATCATAGTGTTTCGGCCAAAACAATGAACTACATTTTGCTTAGGCGGATCAGGTGATAACATTATTTTCACAAATATTTTGAAATAGTTTATAATTTTAATGCCTTTCAAAAATATAAAGCTTATTAAAAAATATATATATATATTATTGGAATGTAAGTGTATGTATTTTTCATAATGAAATAATTTATACATATAAAAATATTTTATAGTACATATTTTACTAGTTTCTATATATTAATATATATTTGTATATATTTTATAACGTAATTGATCAGATTTTGAAGTTAACTCATTAAATTCATAAACAGAAAAATTTCTTAGATGTTCGTTAGAAATAATAAAAATATATATTTTTTAAAAATATTTATAACATATATTTAGTTTTATTATATGACTAAATATGATGTAAAGTATTATAGTTTTTTTTAATCATAAACTTACTATGTTTCAGTATAAAATACATTTTCTCACAGACGGGGCATGTACGCACAGCTCTTGCTATAATTAAAACATTGTCTATTTTAAAAAAAAAATTAACTAAAACAAAAGTTCACATTTGTATGATAAGATTTGCTGAGTAATATGTTAAATATATATAAAACAAAAAATAAATTTTATACGCGATAAAGCTTAATGGGTGAAGCACGGTACCAAGATGGCGAACGTTACTGTTCTCGCTATTGACAAATATTTTTGTTAGGTCTTTCGATACGTGATATTTATTAAATTGATTAAAAAACAGTTGATTTTGTAATACCAATTAAAATTTTGTTTGTATTAAAGTTCATTTTGGTCTGCGGTATATTATGTTTGCATCTTTAAGCTCCATGAAAACTACAAAATGTAAAATAATAAAAAATGATTGCACCATGAAAGAACAAATAACTTGGTATAAAATTTCATGGCCTTCTCTAAACTGCTTCTTGGGTCGTGTTTACTAATTACATTAGTGTAATGGTCCAATGGCAGTTAGTTTTATTGTTATGGAAAACATTAAGCAAAGGGTTTGGCCAGACACGAATTACGCATATGGCTGTCGCGTTAATACTTCACCCAACAACGATAAAAACAATAGAAAGAGATTGCACAAATTTAAAAATCAGCGTATTCTAAATATGACATGTTATACAGAAAAACGGTCGGGTAGTAACTGCGCTTACTTAAAGCCCCTACTTCTGTGCGTTTTTAAAAATTCATCCAGTGAAATATTTCAGAAAAATAGTGTCTATTCGTGCGTCATCCAAAGCGTTCCGAAATGCATTCGGATCATTTCGGGTTTCAGTAACACCAACCACGGAAATACACGAAGCGTTAGTTCCGATTTCTGTCGCTTGTAACGACAGAACCAATCATGCAACATTTTGCCGCTGAAACATTTTTGTTAGTGAATAGTATTTTTTCCCTCCAATAAACCTGATTAGCGACGATTGTTTTTATTTGGCTAATACCACCATACATTTATTTACTAATTGAAGAATTGCACTGACACCTTGACTGCTCCAGACAAATGCTTGGCATAAGTCTGATGGACAAAATATCGAATAGCGAAATCAGACGTCGGACAAATACTCGTATTGTCGATATAATGGACCGTGTTGCCAAACTGAAGTGGAAATGGGCAAGACATGTCGCCAGACAGGAAAAAGAGAGATGGACACCCAGAGTCTTGACGTGAAGACCGTGGGAAGAAAAAAGGCGCTTCGGTCGGCAACATAAAAGATGGGCTGACGTCCTAATTCCAATCGGTGGAAGAAGCTGGATGATATTCGCACGAAATAGAGAAAATGGATAACGTTTGTAAAGGCCTACATCGATCAATGTAGAGATGGCTGAGGAAGAAGAAGTAGAGACTAGCGGCTTAGAGATGTAATGATATTAACTAGATTATTTTCTCAATTGTACAACCTTTCAAAGCGTTCTTAATAGCCGATATTATTGCGTGGAATTAACAGCATGTTTGTGCAATTAAAAGCACTGAAATGAAACTGAAATTCGCAGATAACTTGAGGTAAAATTAATAGGACAGATTATGAATATCTAAAATGATTGCCATTTGATTTAATTGGTTGAAAAACATATCGTCTGTATTGTTTGTAAACAAGACAGTGTTCTGATGTAAAATAGAGTCGAACACAATTTCTCCAGATTTGATTTATTGTAGGTTTACCTACTTCAACAAATATTATACACCATAGGTAGGTATACAAACCTGGTAGAAAAATATTTTAAGTAAAATCTACACTGTGATATTGAATGGTGTTTGATATGGTGAGTACCTATATGAAAAATATTAGGTTATATCAAAGAAATTAAATGCAGTTATTTAATATTATAATATATACTCGTATCATTAGTGTTCATGAGGAATGTATCAATTATCCAAAATTATATATTAGCATATATTGTGGTATAGAATTTTTTAAAATAAAATAAAACCCTTTCATCTTTTGTTTTAGCACCAATTTATTTTGTTCTGAGTGAATTGACTAATTTGTGATTTTTTGACTCATGACTAGTTTGTGACTTGATCCGGGAAACAAAAAATCTTGTTGAATTGTTACGCTAAGCTTGAAGCGAAATTGGTTGGCATTTAATTAAACAAAATAAACTATTGTTAAACCAAATATTGAAATGCTTTATTTATTTGAATTATTCAAAATATGCATTGAACAAAGATGGTACCAGATATTTTTAATTAAATATAGAGATGGAAAGACAACAATCCACATCGCAAGAGGAGAGATGGAAAGACAGGTGAGAACCCACATCCCAAGAGGCAGCAAAATCTACACTAACAGGCCCTAGCGGCCTCCAACCAGTTTAAGACATAGACAATTAAAATTTTATTTAATCTAAGCTTTTTCTGATGACAAACGGTGTATGAATTAATCGACTACATACATATACATATTTTTCGAGTCGTTTTATTAAAGCATCATTAATACAAGTAAATATTATGTATAAATTTAATATAATATAATAAAAATAAACTATTATATAATATAAAAATAGACTTGATTAAACTTTTTATTTCATGTAAACATATTAATTACATTATTTTTATTTACATTAACGTTCTTAACTTATAATCATAAATTATATTATAGTTTTGTGTTACTATTCGAAAAAGTGTTACTATTCGTGTAACTTTCGTCGTTCGGTATTCTATCATATATCGTTTACGCAAATTCTTCTGAGTGATCTCATTTCTACGGCATTTATCCTACTTTCATCCTTTTTTGCCAGCTCCAAGCTTCACTTCCGTACAGATATACTATATTGTTCATAAATTTGCATTATCTTCTTATATCTGCATTTTGACATTATCTATTCACTATAAATTTTTATGTATATTAATTTCGTGATATTAATTTTATTTTTATCGTATCACGCTTCACTTCCATACTTAAGGGTCGGAACCAGAACACGATTACGCTAGATAATAAAAATATTATTCTTGTGGTTGTATCTTACCAGAAATATGTTTTTTAGATTTAATTTTCGTAAATAATGGTTTTATGGCAGGGGATAGGCAAGTGAAGCTGAATGGCGTTGTAATACGGGCGGGGCGGACGCCGCTACGTCAACGGTTTGACGTCACGACGCCCACAAAGCTTAAGCGTCTGTTCTTGTCCGAGAGTACTTACGATTCCAGAATTTACGTTTTTTCGTTTTACGAATACATATTAATATTATTTTAATGAAGTTTAATGAAGAATAAATATATTTCAATAAACATTTTTTATTATTCTACAAGTTCTTCTAATTTCCACCCGTTTCGTTAGCTGGCTGTGATTTAATGGATACAGTAACCGGTCCGAACTATAATAGAATAATAAATGTAATAAAACTAAGAAATTATTTAAAACAATATTTTTTCATTGTTTGTGAGTGAGATTGGCAAAATTAATCATAATATTAATTGGCTAAAACCCAGATGTCTCATTTCTTTGAATTTTTTTCTGATTCATTATCCAATTTTAAATTTCGTTTGAAATAATGTTGGATGACAGATGTGTAGAAAACAAAATGAGCACAATTTGGTATTGTTAATTGTGAAATTTTAATGTGTGTGAAAAAAAAAACATTTTTATTAAAAGTTAAAACTTATTACAGATTACAATTGTACAGTGAACTAAGTTTTTAAAGGGCAGAAAATCTTTACTCACGTAAAATATTACGGATTGCAACTAGTTTTAATTAAACATAAATTCAAAAACTTTTAATAATCAACATTAATAAATAACATATAACGCACCAGGGTCACCGATGTAGGGATACGCATTGTGAGGATGAAGTGGCATTGGACTGGTCATGTGTGTCGACGGGATGATGGGAGATGGAGCCAGAGGGTTACTGAATGGAGGCCAAGGTTGGACCGGAGAAGTGTCAGGAGACAACCAACCAGATGGGGCGATGATATCGTGCGGACGGCAGGAAGGACCTGGAGAACACTGGCGAGAGACCGAGAGAGATGGCGTGGGGGTGGAGAGGCTTACGTCCAGCAGTGGATGGAGACAAGCTGACGAATATATATTTATATTTAAAATATAACGTATAAAATATATACTCAAAATACAAATAACAATTGTAATAAAATTAAAAAATAATATTAATTTGGTATATCTGTCTAACCCGTATAACCGTCAATTTGATTAAATTCTTCTATCCAAAAAAGCTAAAATGGCAGTGCACAATGGTGTTCTTGTACCGACCATTAAATATGGAAGCAAATCATGGAACTGGTAAAAGAAGGATAAAAATAGAAGTAGAAACAAAATGCAGTAGAAATGGGATCTCTTAGACGAATGTGTGACGATAGATTGTCGAATGAAAATATAAGAAGTGAATGCGGTGCGAATAATGGTGTTATGAACAAAATAATGAAAGGATCATTAAGATGTTTTGGACACATGAAAAGAATGAATTAAGAAATAATGGTAAAAAAAATTATATGTTAACGATGTAAACGGAACTAGAAATAGAGATAGACCTAGGAAAACGTGATACGATCAAATAAATCAAATATTGAATGTCGCCCACGTGAGGAGTCAGAGAAATCGACGCGCGTGCATTACACGATGTATGACTGTTGAGGGAACGAGAGGAATATGTCAGGAAAGAAAAGTGTGGCAGTCCATTTTTTCTGTCTACCCCTTCGGGAGACGACGTGATGGTTATTTAGTTAGTTAGTCAATATGATATATTTTTTTTCTTTTTTTGTCAAAATATTGAGCAAGCAGACAGGATTGCCAGACACCTAACATATATTCTTACACAACTCAAAAAACCTTCACGTTTGTTTGTTACCGATTAAAAAAAAATATTAAAAATCAGTCCGGGAACTGTTCAGTCAGCCCGAATATTGTTTACCGACATGTTGCGCAAGTGGTTGGCGACAATCATTATCACGAAAATTGTCTTAAGAGTATAATACTTCTTTTTCGCCCTTCGGCATATTTATGAAAGGGGGATACTCCAGAAGTTTTTCGGGATAATCTTCTGTTTGGTTGCATATTAAATTAATACTTTCTTTTTCATGTGCTCAATATTTTTCACAAGCGTAAAATTGGCTCGTTAACTTATGATTCTAATCTTGGCGCCACGGCGTTAAAAACAAATAATTCTCTTTTTAAAAAGATGTCAGTTATTCATATTGGCACCAACTGAAGCGGTTTATGTAAGAACGCGCCAAATAAAAACGTAAACAAAAAGTCCACAGAAATACGAAAAACATAAAAAGGCAGTAAAAACCCGCACGTCGCCAAGAAAGAGTACGAGAATGTTTTGAAAACAGGAGAGCGAGAGAGGAATACTTCGATCCTCTCCAAAAATAATTCGTAATGCACACGATGCGCATGCCTGAAAACGTTTTTTGGATTATTTTGATATTCGTTCTGATTATTGTATGACAGTAGTGTAAAAAATTGGATTCTGTTCATACAAATGTGAATCCACAACAAAGTGAAGACGAATATAAAAGATCTTCCAATAGGGACTTCCGGGAGGGAGGGAAGAATGGTTAAAAAGATATAGGTATACAAGAGAGAAAAAAGAAGTCGAGGAAGGCCAAGGAAGACATGGCAAGATAAAATTAATCAATTACTGAAATGCGGCCATGTTCTAAGTAGGAACAATCGACGAGCGTGCATTTCACGATGTGTAAATGTAGAAGAAGCGCGAGAGTTATGTCAGGATAGAAAAATGTGGCGATCCATCTTCTCTCCATCCGGATAAAAGCCGCGAGCGTTAGTTATTTTTTTTCAGAAATAATATTTTGTTGATATATTCAGAAGGAATATCAGCAAATTAATTTTATTTTCGAGAACATGATTCGCTTATCGCACACATTTTTTTTTCAATCAATTTAAAAAGACATATTTACAGTTTTTAGATTTTTGTGTGATTCAAAATAAAGAATGTACGTTTCGAAAACCTCTAAATATCACAGTAAAGGGCCAATAATTCCCAATATTCTCAACCGCCGCAAGTGCCCAAAATCGACCCTCCTTCAGAGGAACACCCCGGGCCACACAAATCATTCCCCCTCATAAACCAACAACCCACCAAATCCCCTTTCCAACAATGTTCCCATCAGAATATCTACAAGAGCTGAACATCCGTAAGACAGAAGATCCAAGTCCAATCGACCAAATAAAAATAAACGCTCGATCGAAAGAAGAATCACAATTGGCAAATAACATTCTTATCTCTACTACCAGTGCTGAAATCAAGAAACGTACACTGGAAAACCAAAATCATCATCATGTATAAATAATCATCCGAACAGTAGTGACCTGTGGGTGTGAGGCGTGGACAATGACAGCGAAATCCGCAGAGCGACTGGATACTTTTGAGAGAAGGGTGCTGCGCAGAATTTTGGGACCTGCGAATGACGGTGAAGGCTAGAGAGTGCGGCACAATGACGAGCTGTACTATATTTACAAAGCTCCCAGTCTCTCCACACAGGTCAGACTGAATAGACTGAGATGGGCCGGTCACGGGCAGAGGATGCCGTCATCGCGAATCCCAAAAAGATTGGTGGAGTGGCACCCAGGTGGTAGAAGATCAATTGGACGACCAAGGCTGCGATGGGAGGATGAAGTTGAGAGAGATGGGGCGAAATTGTTACGAGTGTCAGATTGGAGGGTCGAAGCGGAGGACAGGAGGAGTTGGAGGCGAAGAATACTGGATGCATATGGCTGTAGGGCCGTCGAAGAAGAAGAAGTTTCGCTATCGTATAAAATAAATATTTTCGACAAATGTTTTTGCATGTGAAAATGTGATGAGAAGTGAAGTAATTAATTAAATGATAATGGAGGACTTTAAGCGGGAGATATTAGAGATAATGGAGAATGAAACAAGGCGCCATCTGTCGGCAATTAGACATTAATAGGGTTATCTGCTAATTGTTATGCCGCTCCTGCGATAACACTATCGCGGCCATATCCGCAATAGTTGGCTCTTCCCTCCTGTGCTAAACTATCAATTACTCCAAGGGTGACGCGTGGAATTTTACCTTATCTATTGAATTTACTTTTATTCGGAAAAGAAGTATCTCGCACAGCCTTAATAAGATTAGAAGTGTTTTCTGTGATGACAGCATTTATTTGAAGCTTCGACAGAGAATGGTCAAATGACGACCTTCGTGATCGAGTGGTAGGTAAGTGCTTTGACTGTTAAATATGTCAAATATAAATATAATAAGGATTAATTGTAATTGTAGAGAAGAAGATGTAAATTGTTTTTTTGGAAACAGAATATGGTGGTCGAGGCGCTTACAGGACTTATGACCTGTCATTGGTTGGGTTAAGCGATCGCTTTATGTTAACATCATTCCCCATTCCGCCCTTCTTGTCTACAAGTATTTGTATACATTCAAAATGATTTATAAATATAATATGTTTGTAACGTCTATTGACAACCTTCGTGGCAGAGGGACAAAAGTTATGACTGCCACACCGAAAGTACCGGGTTCGATCCCCGCCGATGGCAGTGCATTTGTCAGACTGTCTTTGGTCTTATGTAGAATTCACGTGACAATAAAAGGGCAATAGATTAGCTACCTATCACATGTCACGAGAATCAATATGATAGCTATACCCTTTACATCGTTTTGGCTCGCGCTTTAATGATGTAAAGAGCGATTCATCAAAATAATAATAATAATGCGTCTGTGTATACTTTTATATGGTGCTGAATCGTGGACCTTACAAGTTGATATCGTGAACTGGCTGAAGGTATTTGAAATGTAGCTGTTTCCTTTGACCGATTTGGTCACCTACATTAATATTATTCATAGAGCCAGAGGTGATAGGGATGATTGGTTAATATTAAAATCCGTAAGGTGTCATATTTAGGTCATGTGATTATGGGAGAAAAATACAAATTGGTTCATTTTGAGGACAAAATAGAGATTCGACGAGGTGTTGGCAGAAGGCGAATCTACTGGCTCCAAATCATAAGGGCTGGCTTAAAAAGCGTTTATGGTTAGAAAACAAACGTAGATATTTTTTTTTAAATATTACAGATTCTGTTATATCTCAATACACACCGCTGGAAAAAAGAGCGATTTACCATTTATTTCACTCTAATTAAAACAGTTGCGTGATATTACGAACACGCACTTTAGGAGCGTCTGTGCGAAAATTTTAAAGACAAAATCAATTTTCTTTATCACATATAAATCAAAACAAAACAAAATAATTATGTAGAATATTTCCGTGGTTCCAAAATACTCTAATTCGATTTTTAAATCTCATATAGTAAATAAATAAATAATGATATTTTCCATTCATCACAGGGTAGGTAATTAGAATTTCAAATGTGTCATTTAACCTCCCTCTTACAGTGAACGCGCAATGTGCTAATGTTAAATCATTACAAATTTCAAAATGCGTTTAAAAATTATTATTCACAGACAATTGTTTTAATTCATTAATGTTAAAATCCAATTGTTTACAAAACATTAAAAATCATTTGCAAGTGCTCACAAGCGTTTGAAAAACAATCGACATACAGCTCCGCTGCAAAAAAGCTACAATTTCTTAATTCTGTGTGCTCATAAATTGGCTCTCTCGCACTCGCGAATATAAAAGTAGTGAGAAAGACGTAAAAAGTGCGCGTATGATAGTCTTATATTCTGTACTTTTTACACTTCAATACACGACAATGGCATACTGTTTATACTTTAATTTAGTATTTATTATTTTTTTATGTAAATAAAGTAATGTGTACATGCTTCATAGCACGGTAAGAAAATGATAATTTTTTTCAGGTGTAATAAAATACCTTTTCAATGAAATAAATAATTATGAATTTACATTAATTATGTACAATAACAACAAAAAACCATCACGCCGTTTACCCGAAAAAGTATGGACAGAGAGAATGGACCACCACACTACTTTATCCTGACACACCTCTCTAACTTCCTCCACATTCATACACGAACGTCGGTTCTTCCGACTTCTAACATGGCCGACTTTTAAAATTTGATTGATTACATCATTGGGTACTCGACTGGGTACTCTATTCACATTGTTGACGTATACTTTCTTAGCCATTCTTTCTTACCAAACCAATGCCTTTCAAAATTTTGTTCATTTCCCATCTTGGATAACTCAATCAATATTGGTAGATATAACTGATGTGGACATACAGTATCAAGAAGAACTTTTAGAATTGCAAAATGATTAACCCTTAACGTACCGTGTTCAAAACAAAACGCTCGCTCCCATGTGGTCAATTCAGTTTACCGCTAACTTTATTTAAATATCAAGCATATGACTCGATGAATCAAAATTTAATTTATGTCATCTTGTAGGGAATTTCATTAGGAATAGATCGATATCTATAACATACATGGATTATTTGAAAAACATATCATTATTAATTTTTTTCTGGAACCATGCGATTTCTGATATGGAATGCGTCACAGCATACGAGCGACTGGCACCAAGTATAAACTTGTCTCGCTCCGCGGCGCCGCGCCGCGGCCGGCGGGGCGAGACTTTACGAGATTTTACGTATGATAAAGGCACCTAGGCAAAATGTATAGTACGTTCAAGACAACGAGTACGTATTAATATTTGTCCCTTTTGGTAAAGTGTTAATATTTTCACAGTTCTGATATTATTAAGTTGCGTGCTGCGTTTCCGTCCACAGTCGGTATTATTACGTACCTATGAGAAAAGGCCAAATATATAATTTATAATACGTTCAAAACAGCGAGTAAGTATTTGTCACTTTTGATAAAGTTGTAAATATTAGCAAAACAAATTCTACCTTAACACGAATGAAGGTGAGGGCAGTCTTAGAAAATATTTTTTTTTGGGATGAAGGAAGTAATTTTTTGCTTTTTTTTTATTACGAAATATTGAGAACACTTCAATGGAGGATTACAATTTTTTTTATAATATTAGGGTCCATAGGTTTTAAGAAAATCAACTTTAAATTGGCAGTGGAAACTCAATTGACCACATGGCAACGCGACGGTTAATCTTTCAAAGCGCCATTACAATGGCGTGGCTTTGTGTCGAGACAGAAACTAAATAACCCATTTCTTTAGATTACTCAGGGGATATTTCGTGAACTCGGCCGTGCGGGGGGTGTTCGACTTTTTGTCCCTGATAGATATCTCCGACAGCGACAATATAGATTGTTTTACCTACCGACCCCAGAACCAACCTGCCTCTAGTGACACCGGTGGGAAGAGCAATTAATCTACTGAACGCGGTCTCCTCGGAGATCGACGTCTTTCATATTAGTGAAAGTATGTTCAGAAGGCAAATACTCTTAATTCTGGAGAGTATCCTGTCTTCCCAATGTCGAACTATCTCTCATGTGTTTCTGGTACTATACTATACACAATACTCGTATATTATTTTACCTGTTCTCAATAGATACGTTGAAAAATAATTTTGTAATGTCTATTGATGAAATAAACTGATTTGATTTGATTTGAATACTAGATTAAGACAAATTTAGCAAGAGAATTACTGTCGCCATTCCCACCATTGGAAAAAAAATATTGGAAAAAAATGAAACAGCTCAAGCCCAAGGATCGCACTAATTTTCTTTCGGGTGTTAATATGACAAAATATACATATTATTTATTTATGAAAATTAAATAAAAATAGTGTATATTGCATATGTGCATTTTTTATTTGAAGCAATTAATTTTTTTTTTCAGAATTTGTTAGGTAAATAAAAATTTGATAGGGGGGGAGGGTTGGGATTTTTAAATCATTGAAGTAGTGTATGGTAGAAATAAGGTTGGGAAACCCTGGTCTAAAGTATCACATATCTACTGCATTTATTCTGCTCTCATCCTTCTTCTGCCAGTTTCATGCTTCACATGAGGGTTGGAAATTAGACCTCCATTTTTGCTTTCATTGATAAAATAGCAGTGTGTATATATTAAAAAATATTTATTAAGATATATTATACTCGTACATACATACATACAAAATATCAATTTCTTTAGAATAAATTTTATCAAAATAATAAACCAATCACATATTGATACTTTTTCGTGCATTATTTTTCATACGTATAAAAATACATTTATCTTCGTTATTTTGATTGTATGAGACGCAGAAATCTTATTTGAATTCCGTAAAATGTTTATTTTTGAACGGGGACAGTATTTTTACGTAACCGCCATTCCAGACGTCACTGTGTCCGGAGCATAATAATAATAATAATAATATTGTAATAAATTGGAAAGTTTATCTTCGCCAATGGATTTAGGACTCCATATCTGTCACAGAGATCTCCGGCTATTTTTATATCATCTGTGGTCCATTCAACATTGTAGGAAGCTGTTGGAATGTTATATTGAATTTTGTTTTGATTGCCAATATTTGTATTTGGAATCTTGTGTATTGAATTTTTTTTTTAAATTTCGTTTTTAAATATTATATTATAAAATAAATTGTGTATTAATAAAACTTTATAAGAGTCCGTTCATTTCGGGGAGATTGTTTGCAATGATGTGAGTGATAATGCGATTAGAAAAAAAACTAGATGCTGTTTTTATTTTATTTTTTATGAATAAAAAAGGTAAGAAAATATTTTAATATTATTTTATATTCAAACAAACAAACAAACCATCACGCCGTTTCCCCACACACTACTCTATCCTGGCAAACCTCTCTAGCTTCCTCCAAATTCATACAACGAGTCACACACGCACGTCGATTCCTCCGACTTCTATCATTTAAAATTTGATTCATTTGGTCATGTCATGTTTTCCTCCGTCTGCCTCGACTCCGCACTCCATTTACATCATTAACGTATACTTTTTTAACCATTCTTTCTCCATCCATGCGTTCTATATGTCCGAACCATCGCAACGATCCTTTCATAATTTTGTTCATAATACCATCTTCCTCTCTACATTCCTTTCTTATATCAGCATTTGAGATTCTGTCGTGTATCGTTCTACCTCATCTGTACCGCATTTTTTCTGCTTTCATCCTTTTTCTCCCATTTCCATGCTTCACTTCCATACAGTAGGGATGGGACCAGAAATCCACTGTGAACGGGCGTTTTCGCTTTTATTGATAAATTCTTGTTACCAATAACTATTCTTTAAAGCTCAATTCACTTTGTTACCCGCACCAACCCTTCTTTATATTCAAACATTGAAATAAACAAACACGATCTTTCAAAATAAAAATTGTATAAGCACAAAAATAAAGGCCATTATTTTTTAAATATTGTTTATTGATTTTTATTTGAAAAAAAAATTAAGGTCGTTACAGATATTCATAATGATACTGTAAAATGTCTAAATTTAAAAATATTTGTTTTTTATTTAATTTATTATTCAAAATATCTGACGTCACGATTAATGGTGTCTGCAAATTCCTATTTTCTGGCAAATTAATGTTGTTATTAGAAATTCTACTAGGGCTACGATAGGGTATGTTTTGCTGGAAAATAAGCCTCTACAAAATGTGGTAAGGCGCCATGTTGCATTTACAACAGCAACATTACTATCAAGTCCAACTCTCTAGCGTCCAGGAGAGGTCTTTTAAAGACCCCGCGAACCCAGGGCAATATGGCACATATTACTTAGTGCCATAGTAGATAGAGAGAGGACGAATGGCGAGCTTCCAGCGCCATAAAACTGGATACACCCAGCTAAGGGAAGGTAACCCCAACAGAAAATCCTCCAGAGAAGGCAAGGGGATACCACTCTGGATATTTTTCTACAGGTCATCACCATGAGGCCTACTCAACGTTAGGGAGACCTGACAAGACACAGAAAGAAAAAGATTAGAAATTCTAATTTCGAAATTGTATTCATTTGACATTTCAACCCGATGCCGTATATTCCGAATACTAAGACCCAAGACCAATCAGAAAGCGTTCTATAACCAATTTAAGAGATATACTTACACTATTGCAAATTATCTCCCTGAAGTCATTAAATTGTACGTAAAGAAAAGAGGTGTGATACACTTCAATCTAGTAGATAAATTATAATGATTATTGAATAATTACTAATTCTGATTTTGAAAATTTGGTTTGGTTCATGTGGAGCTCCCGTGAATTTGGAGAAATTACGTGTATAAGTGAATTGTTTTGGTCAATTTGATTGTTGCCGCACTTTATAATAGTTAATTGTGAGACGTTATACGTTTGTACTGTTTTGATGTCAAAATTATACAAGTTTTTTCGTTTATATAAAAAATTTTGACAGGTGTAAAAATAATTTTTTCATTTGTTCCAATGACAATTTGAATAATTTCTTCAATATTCTTTTAAAGTTCTTGCTGGTGTTAGTTGGTTTTAAGTGCCTAATTACTGCCAAATAAAAAAAGTGGATACGTGGAACATTAATTAAATCATATAACAGCTAATTTAAAAAACGGTGGATACGTGTAACATAAATTAAAGAAACACAAAAGTCCGGATCGTCCATGTCAACATGTGCAACATCGGAAAAACAATGTGTTATTACATTATGTGCTAAATTAAAAAAAAAACGGTGGATTCGTGGAACATAAATTAAATAGACAAATATGCCCCATCTAAAAATAACATTTTGTATTAAATTATTTTTATTTTGTTATTTTATTTTATATCATTGTATTTTATATTATTTGTTTTAGATTTATTTTGTGGGTGTTGGACGATCGAAGTGTGCGCGGGAGATGCCTATTGGTGGCGATGAGGTTCGCAACCCATCACACCGCGTCTCCCGCGGGGCGAAAAGAGAAGGATGGAGTGCCGCATCGGTTAAAGTGTGACAGTCCATTCTTTCTGCCTACCCTTTCGGGGAGACGGCGTGATGGTTAGTTAGTTAGTTAGTTTTGAATAATATTGTATTTGAATAACTATTGAAAAATATTGTTTTTTTAACAGCACTTCTTTGCACTTTCCACATACATGTTTCTGATCGCAGACGCTCTTCCCAAGTGTAGGAATTTTAACAATGAAATGAGACAAAATCATTACTTATATACTTTAAGTATTTGCATAAAGATTTAATAAATCGAGTTATGCCTTAAGGAAGAGGTCTTGCGAATATAAAAAGATTGTATTTATTTATACTATTATATATATTATATTTACAATATATTCGAAATAATCTTACAAAACTTTCACTCTTATTTAATACTGATGAAAACGTCAGATTTCTAGAAGTTATATTTTACTGTATGGGAGTGTTATGTTTCGTGTTGGTAGAAAATTAAAAATACTAATATTATGCAATTTGATAATTCCCTGGCAAAGTGAAACATGTCTCTCTTATAAAATCCTGGGAGCCATAATGTCTTAAGTGATTTTTGGTTCAAATTGAGGTATGTAAATATAATATTCTGTTACCATCGACATATTTGATAATGCCCTGTCAAAACAATACATTTTTTCCTTATAAAATCCTGGAAGTCATAATGTCTTAAGTGATTTTTGGTTCTAATTGAAGTATGTAATTATAATATTATGTTATCATCGACATATATTTGATTATGCCCTGTCAAAACAATATATTTCTCTCTTATAAAATCCTGGGAGCCATAATGTCTTAAGTAATTTTTTTTTTCAAAATATGGTATCCAAATTATGTCATCATCGACACAGTATCCAGTATATATAATAGAATAGTATATCCTTGGAATTTGATAATGCACAGTGTTTATAATGGAATATATAAGAAGTAATCGTTAAAACAGACGATTGTCCTGGATGCAGAAAATAATGAAACAATCAGATATAACCATCATTTTGGACTAAAAATCACTTAAGACATTATGGCTTCCAAGTACAAAATATAATAAAACTTCTAGAAAATGTTTTTATTAATATTAAATACATAGTTTCACAAAGTTGAATAAGAACATTTAATACTTTTACACTTGTTGAAATCCAATATATATTTTATACAAATAGTTGTTTTCTTAATATTGTTAATTTATCAGAAAATATATATAACATATTATATTTAAATTTTTCATCACACATAAATTTAGGAGTACAACTGTATATTTTTACAAAATATATTATATTATACATACACTTATTTGTTGTAAAAATTCTCATTAAAAATATACATTCTTTCCTTTTATCGTGAATATACACCAGACTTCTATCACATTTTTCTAGAAAGGCGACTGATACAATTGATATTATAATTTAACTCGAGAAATTCATAATATTCTCGTCGTACAATCTCGAAGTATAACTTTTATTTTCCACATAATACGAAATACGTTTAAATTGACTAAGTATACATCAAAATACTATTCTTTAACAAGGATTGGTAATATAATTATTAAATGGGCATCTTAATAAATATGCAGGGTGATGCAATGAAAACTGTGTTAATGTGATTAATATATACGATGACCTTCGTGGCCGAGGGGTAAGAGCTATGAATGCCACACTGAAGGTGCCGGATTCGATCCCCGACAATTGCAGTGTGATTGTCATATTGTCTTTGTTGTGGTGTAGAATTCACGTGACAATATCACTTGCCATGATTAATCAATATTTAATTTGCGCTGTAATGATGTAAAGAGCAATTCAAAATAATAATAATAATAATAATCTTCTTCTTCTCTTAATTTAGGTCATATGACCTGTTTGTGACGGTGAGCTGTCCAGGGATGATGATGTCCAGCCATCTCTCTATCCCTTTGGTGGCCTTCCTGGCTTGGGTTTTCATCTTCAACAATTTTTGCAATTCTTGTCCAAAAGCGCCTTCTGCTTCTTCCCCATCTCACTATGTCCTCAACACCACAGACAGACCTTATCGTTTCATTTCTGATCCGATATCTGAGGGTTTTGATTGCGATGGAGCGTAGGATTGGCATTTCTGCTACTCTAAGAAGGTTCTTAGTTCTACTGGTATCGGCTTTGACCTCTATTCCATACGTCATGATGGGGCGAACGCATGCCTTGTATATCTAGACTTTACTTTCGGTTAGTATGTATTTTTTCTCCATATGGTGTCGCGCAAGCAGCCAGCCACGGCTGTCGCTTTGATGGTTTGTGCTCGCACCTCGTCATATAGGTCACTGTAGCTAATATAGATAAATAGATAATTTTGTTGAACAAAATACACATTATATAATCTTCGCTAGTTTCAGTTATTTCAGGAATACGTGGAGAAGTATGGGGTAGGCCTATTTCCAGCAGTGGACGACAACGGCTATTTAAGTAAGTACGTTAGTAAGCTGTATACATTTTTTAGCTTTTGATTCTCATGACACGTGATAGGTAGCTAATCTTCTTCATCTTCTTCTTCCTCAGCCTATTCCCATCCACTCCTAGACAAAGGCCTCCTCCATTCGCTTACATGTCACTCTGTCCTGGTTATTCCGACGTGTCTGTTCAGATCATCCTTCCACCGTAGTTGTGGTCGCCCTGCACTTCTCTTTGCCGTCCACGGTTCATCCGAGTTTCTGGCTACGTGACCTGCCCATTGCCATTTTGGAGTCACCACCCGGTGGATGATGTCAGTGACTTTTGTTTTTTCTCTCACCGTATCGTTTCTGACTCTGTCTCTTAGGCTTATTCCTAACATGGCTCATTCCATGGCTCTTTAGGTCACTCGTAGTTTCTCGTATCTAATAGTAGCTAATCTATCGCCATTTTATTGTCACGTGAATTCTATCAAATATATATGTATATTATATTATTATATAAGTAGAAATAAGTTATTCGGATTCTATTTTCGAATAATTTTAATTCGTCATTTAAAAGCGTCAGCGTTTGTAAAATCAATTTTTTCAGTGCTTGAATGTAGAATTACAAAATAATTCAAAATGATTGTTTTTATTCGTTATTAGATATAGTGACTGTGGTTCAGACAATCACCATAGACAATTTATTACATCTTTTAGCTTTAGAATCAAAATAGTTATCCTTGGACCTACTTAGTGTTATGATTATTGTTGAAAATGGATACACACGTAGGTACGTATAAAATAAAATAAATTAATTTAATTATTAAAATAACGTACATAATTTTATTACTTATTTAACATAATAACAGCGCTAATTTAATTAACCTTAAAATTAAAATATAAATACTCGTATATATCTACACAAACTCACTTTGTTCATCTTAACGGTCACGTTAAACTATAGTTCAGAAACTCAACGAGTTTTTTTAGCGTGCAAAGAAAATACGTTTTTTTAAATGTGTATTTTGAACTTGAAAGCACTCCACTTGGCAAGTATTAAAACCTAGTATTTCTAATAATAATTGATATTTCAAATATCATATCCGGCAAGGTGATCGAATTAGGAATGCGAGAATAAGGACGACAACTGCTAAAGGACGTTTAGGTCCGTAAGATTTCATATCTAGGTCACATTCTGCGGGGAGATAAATACAGTTTGCTCCAACTAATACTGATGGGAAAAATTGAGGGGCAGCGTGGTCCTGGTAGAAGGCAAACGTCTTGGCTGTGCAACATAAGAGACTGGACCGGGATGAGACATGTGGAGGAGCTGCTCCGGGTTGCCTTGTGTGTAGATAGAGAAGACCTGATACGGCACGTGAAGAAGAAGAAGAATAAGTGAGGGGCAACGGAAAAAAAACCGGTATGCACACGTGCAATTAATGGATTCATTCAGACTCAATGACAATGTATTGAACGGCTAATTCTAAAGTAAGACAACTCCCTGGCAGACCCAATGCCAATGAAAGTATTTACCAGACCGCAATGTAGAATGCAGCTGACAGCTGTCAAATGTCAAAAATTTGTAAGAAAAATCGCGTCTTTTCCGAAACAATTGACATGGACTCACCGCGTATTTTTATTGCGTTTAACTTCAACTTAGAAGAAAAACTACGGAGAAAAAGAAAACCTTGACTAGAAAACCTTAGAAAATGGTTCAGTTGCGGCACAACATCCCTGTTTAGAGCTGTTGTAGGGTAGAAATAGCCACAATGTTGTCCAAAAATATTTTGCAAAAAAATCCCAGGTTAACGGGATAAATTATAGATCTGAATTGTCCATTGTTTTGGCCGAAACACTATGGCCTAAACACTTTAACATTTTAAACTATTAAATTAAATATCTCTTTTTTTGTATCACAATTGTATTTTATTTTACGCGACAGCTGTTTCATCAACCTATGTTGACATCGCTAGGTGTTACAATAATACCTTTATCAAATATCAAATTTTCGTGATTTTTCGAATATTTATGTGATGATGTCAACATAGGTTGATGAAACAGCTGTCGCGTAAAATAAAATACAATTGTGATTCAAAAATCATAGTTATTTAATTTAACAGTTTAGATCTGAATTGTTTAAATCAAAGAATATCTTTAAATTAAACTGCATTATTTTCGACAACAATAAAAATAGAATTTTCATGATAATTTATTTTCTTTGAACAAATTTAATTGTTATATATATTTTTTGTAAAGTGAATAAGGGAGAAAAAGAAAACCTTGACTAGAAAACCTTAGAGAATGGTTCAGTCGCAGCAAAACATCCCTATGTAGAGCTGCTGTAGGGTAGAAATAGCCACAATGTTGTCCAACCCCCGATAGAAAAGAAACAATAATTAAATAGTAATAATATGTAGTTTTGAAGCAGCATTAATTAGATGCAATTGTTTTTTGAATGTTACCAATACTTGTAGAAAAATACTGGATTTTACCCATTGCGGGTTGATCATTCAAGGATTAATTGTATCTCAATAGAGACACAGATATAAATTTGTCAGACGTGGTGTTCGTAAGAAGGGGGAAATGGGGAATGTTGTATTACATAAAGCGATCGCTTAACCCAACCAATGACAAGTCATAAGTCCTGTAAACGCCTCGACCATCATATTCTGTTTCCAAAAAACAATTTACATCTTCGTCTCTATTGAGATACAAATAATACTTTAAATTGGTTTAAAAACTGTAATAAAAATCGTATTTTCTTTGATGCTTTAAACGAGTATAAACACTAGTAATTGTCTTTTAATAATTTATAACTCAGCACTATTATGGTCAGCAGCTCGGCTATGTCTGTTCTTTGATCGGTTCTTTCTCGGGCGCCGGCGGCTCCTTGTCGGCGGGGGCGGGGGCGGGGGCGTGGTTGACGAGCGGCAGGGTCTGGCCGGGTGCCGCGGCGGCGCGCTCCAGGCGCCGCAGCCGCTTCTTGGCGCGCTGCTTCTGGAAGTAGAGGCGCAGGTAGTAGCAGGGGAAGACCACGCACTGGCCGCCCTCCTCCTCCGCGTCGATGTACACCCCGCGGACCATCACCGAGTTGGCGCAGTTCAGCAGCATCAGCAGCGCCAGGCAGCCGCCGTGCGTGATCCAGTTGCTCAGCAGCGGGTTCTCTGTAATCACGGACATATAATAATATCATTAATCACAAATCGATTCAGACATTACACACATTCACCCACGTTTTATAATAATAATTATATTATTGTTATTATTATTATTATTATTAATGTTGTTATAATAATACTAATTATTATTATAATTAACATTATCATTATTTATTGTTTCTTGAACAATGATGTAAAACTCCATATTAAATAATTAATACGAATGAAAACGTCAGTTTTCTAGAAGTTTTATTATATTTTATGGGAATGACATGTTTCAAATTAAATCAAATCAAATCAAATCAGTTTATTTTCTCAAAAGACATTTTTTATATAATAGTTTAAGGCATCTATTGAGAACAGGTAAAACATAATAAATATTCGACATTAGGAATACAAGATACTCTCCAAAGTCACGAGTATTTGTCTTCTGAATGTACTTTCACGAATATGAAAGACATCAATCTCCGAAGCGATCATGTTCAGCAGTTTGATTGCTCTCCCTACCGGCATCACCAGAGGCAGGTTGGTTCTACATGTTGGGAGATAAAACAGTCTGTGCTGACGCTGTTTCGCCCTTCTTAGGCATTATCAAATGTCTTTTGACATTGACATTTGATGATGCCTTATAAGGGCGAAACACGTCATTTCCATAAAATATAATAAAACTTCTAGAAAACTGACGTTTTCATTCGTGTTGATTGTTTAACATATTCATTATATTTATCGTTATTTTAAAACACCGTCTTAATGCTTTTAAATAATTGCAAAGATTTTCTTGGCATATACTCGTATGCTTGTTGGGATCTTGGGTATATATCCTTGTAACTTGTTTTCCTCGACAGACGTTTAGGAGATCGTTGCAGTCTCCAAGTTAAGTTATATATAATTACCTGAGGATGGAAAGGGTCACCTCCTAAAAATACTTAATAAATAAAAAGTGGATTAATCAGTGCAAGCAAATCTATTCTAAATCTCAACGGTATTCCACATTGTTAACGTTTATCCTTTTGAGATAAACTTAAGGCGTTTACACTGCGGAATTCCATAATTACGGAATTTTTTATTTATTTAAACACTGTTTTTCCACCTTAGAGTTTATTTTTCTAGACATGTTTCGACAAAAATAAACTCAAAAGTGGAAATAGCTGTGTTTAAATTAATAAAAAATCGCCTTAACCATTATTGAAGTAATAAAAAGGGCTTATTTCAGCGCTAGCATACTGGCTTCATTGTATAATTTTGGTACTTGCAGTAGGTAATCTACCTCATGGGACTCGTCCTCGTGGAAGACCTTCTAAAAGATGGAAGGACAGCTTGGAATCTACCTCACAGGAGAAACAACACCCCACATAGGTATAGAATACATAGGTATATAGAACAGACCACATAGGTCTACAAAAAAGGAAGAAGAAGAAAAAGAAGTAGTAGAATATTGGTGTGCACGCGTACCTGGGATGAAGTAGATGTCGAGCAGCATCCAGACACTGCGCCAGACGTTGATGGTGGCCACGAAGCTGAGCAGCAGGAAGAGGTCCGCCAACAGCAGGCGACGCGAGGCCTGCAGGCGGTCGCACCAGCGCCGGGCCAGAGGCTGCAGCAGGAAGGTGACGGCCGCCATCCCGTACCCCAGCACCTAATAAGAGACATACCTTGAAACTCCGTGGAAACATTTTATCTATTAAGACCAACACTTTTATCGACGACGACCTTCGTGGCAGAGTGACAACAAATATGACTGCCACAGCTAAGATAAGAACCTAAAACCTAGAACCAAGAGGTTCTATTCCCAATTCAGACCAAAGACAGTGTGATTCATACTTCATCTTAGTCTGATAAATTGTTTACTGCCTCTGATCTGCATGCATATAATTCTTCTTCAAGTGCCCTATCGGGTCCCCCCAACGTTGGCAATCACCTCGGCGAACCTGTCCCTGTCCTGCGCCGCTTGGAACAGCTCCTCCACACTTCTGATGCCGGTCCACTCCCTCACGTTTCGCAGCCAGGATATTTGTGTCTTACCGGGCCCACGGCGTCCCTCAATTACCCCCTCCAATATCAGTAGCAGAAAGTGGTTCTATTCCCCACGCAGTATATGACCCAGATGTGAAATTTTCGGAATCTTGATGGTTGATAACAGTTCTCTGAAAACTCTAGCTCGCCTCGGGACTTCGGTATTGGTAACCATGTCTGTCCAGGGAATTCTGAGCATTCGACGATGGAGCCACATTTCAAATGCTTCCAGTCTGTTCATTGAGTTGACTTTCAAGGTCCACGTTTCACATCCATAAAATAAAACAGACCACACATAGCATTTGATCATTCTCTGTATGTATATAAAGGAGTATAACAGTGTATATAACAGTTTCACCAGATTGTCGATGCCAGCTAGCCTAACTAAAACGAAATAAGGACAAAAAGTGAAAGCAGTAAAAATATCACGAACGAGGAAGTAGAAGAAGAAGAAATAAAAAGAAATTATCGAGACCATAAAGCGCGGGAAACCGCAATATTTCAGGCACGTGAAAACGATAAATAAATACTGCAACTGATTCTTCTTCTTCTTCTTTCGGTGCCGTGTCAGGTCCCCCCAACGTTGGCGATCACTGCAGCAAAGACATCTCTGTCCTGCGCCACTTGGAACAGGTCCTGAAATCTTGTAATTCCTGTCCACTATTTATGTTCCGCAGCCAGGACAGCTGCCTTCTACCAATTCCCCGACGTCCCTCTACTTTACCCATTAATATCAGTCGAAAGAGGTGATATTTTTTTCCCTTAGCACATGACCCAAATATGATACTTTTTTAATTTTCACACTCGACAACAGCTCTCTACTGGCTCTGGTCCACGGTATACGGGCATTTTGTGTTGACAACCTTCGTGGCAGAGTGGCAAGAGCTGTGACTGGCATACCAAAGGTCCTGGGTTCGATTTCCAGCGATGGCAGTGTCTTTGGTCTCGTGTAGAATTCACGTTACAATAAAATGGCGATAGATTAGCCACCTATCACCTGTCACGAGAATCACTATGATAGCTATAATACCCTTTACATCGATTTGAATCTTGCTGTCATGATGTAAAGAGCGATTCAACATAATAATAAAAATATAACAAATATAAACGGCGTGAACGGATCTAGAAATAGAGGAAAGCCGAGGAAAACGTGGCACGATCAAATCAATCAAATATTGAATGTCAGTCACGTGAGGAGTCGGAGAAATTTACGTGGGTGCATGACAAGATGTATGAATGTAGAGGCAAGCGAGAGAAGTATGTCAGGACAGAACAGTGTGGCGTTCCATTTTTTCTGCCTACCCCTCCGGAGAGGCGGCGTGATGGTTAGTTAGTTAGTTTTATAATAAAAAAGTAAAAATAAAAATAATGATAATAATAATAATAATAATAATACTGATAATAATAATAATAATAATAATAATAATACTGATAAAATATACAATATTATTGAAAGATCTGCGAGTTCATATTACTTCTAGACATACCAGCCGATATTCCAAAGAGTAAAATGTAGGTTAGAGTAAGATTACTTAAAAGATTTTTGTGTTTACACATCTATCAACATCATAACACGTTCTTCGTAGTCAATATTGTGATTGGAATTGATAGAATCGGCAAACATTGATGGGCCAACAAGGGCAGATCTCTAGTGGAAATTTTAATCAAATCGTCACTCCATCATAAACCTTGAAACTCTTATCAAAATTCAAAAGACTACGTTTTTTCATTGAATTAATAAAACAACGCATTATAAACACATTATTCGATAATATTTTTTATCTGTCATTTCTAGTAAAGTGATAATAAACAGATATTTTGAATTTTACGTATTAAAATAGATTTATTATTCCATAATATTGTTCGGCAAATAATGAAGTCATCTGTAGGATATAATTGCGATTATACAAGAAATAAAACTTCTAGAAATCAGACGATGGGCTAGCCATATCTGTCGGAGAACCGACGGCCGATGGGGGAGACGGGTTCTGGAGTGGGTACCGCGTACACGATGCAGCTAACCGGAAAATACCGATCAACCTGAAACGAAAAGTCTATGAAGCCTGCGTTCTGTCAGTTTGTACTTATGGTCTTGAAACTTATTAGGTAGCTAATCTATCGCCATTTTTATTGTCACGTGAATTCTACACCAGACCAAAGATAGTGAGACAATCACACTGCTATCGCCGGGAATCGAACCCAGGACCTTCGGCATGGAAGTCAGAGCTCGAAACCACTCTGCCACGAAGGTCGTCCCAACATTTTTGTCCAAACAAAGTGCCGAGAAACTACGAGTGACCCAAAGAGCTATGGAAAGAGCCATGTTAGGAATAAGCCTAAGAAACAGAGTCAGAAACGATACGATGAGAGAAAAAACAAAGGTCACTGACATCATCCACCAGGTGGCGGCTCTAAAATGGCAATGGGCAGGTCACGTAGCCAGAAGCTCAGACGAAAAGTGGACAAGAAGACTGCTGACTTGGAGACCGTGGACGGCGAAGATAAGTGCAGGGCGACCGCAACTATGGTGGAAGGATGATCTAAACAGACACGTCGGAATAACCTGGATGCAGTCTGCACAGGACAGAATGACATGGAAGCAAATGGAGGAGGCCTTTGTCCAGGAGTGGACAAAGGAGTGAATAGGCTGAGGAAGAAGAAGAATACAGCTTAAAACAAGGTGTTCAATTTCTTACAGGTCGGAAGAAGTGGGCGTTTTCACTCGACTAAAATTTCAGAGTGTTTGTTAAATTATGAAAACGAGGCGACGATTCGCACCCACATTTCGCCAATTTGACACAGTAATCTCTAGATTCCAAATAAGATTTATTCACCAAGCCGTTTCGCGTCCTGTCTGCGTGACATCATAGAGCATGATGAATTTAGGCGAAATTCAGCAACCAGAATGGCCCGTGATTGGCGGCGAAGGTTGCACATGCTTGCTTCCCAAATCCTTTGTGCTCCAATCACCGTCATTAGAAAATAATTGTATGCGGCAGGAATAGGAAACGCGAAGAATCGCGCCCACACTCGCAGCACAATGCAGGACTGAATGGCGAGAATTATCCAATCACGCTTTCGGTCCTACCGCGAGTCTTCACCCGGGCAGACTCCCGGCCGGCTGCGGCTGGTCCATGTCTAAGGAATCTATTCTTCTGATTATTCGCATTTCCAATCAAATCAAATCAAATCAAATCAAATCAGATTAATTTCTCAAAATATTTTAATATCAATCCTAATGTGGACACATAGTTCTAGTTTTTGTGTTGATAATGAATGCCTATTATGTCATCTAAGTAAGAAAAAGTAAGCATCATTAAGATGGTTTGGACACACGGAGAGAATAAATAAAGAAAAAATGGTAAAAAAAACTATATGTTAACGATGTAAATGGAACTAGAAATAGAGGAAGACCGAGGAAAACGTGACACGACATCAAATAAATCTAATATTGAATGTCGGCCACGTGAGGAGTGCGTGCATGATACGATGCATGAATTTTGAGGAAGCGAGAGAAATGTGTCAGGAAATAAAAGTGTGGCAGTCCATTATTTTGGCCTACCCCTTCGAGGAGACGGCGTGATGGTTAGTTTGTTAGTTAAGTAAGAAAAAAATTAAGTTTGAATACAATGCAATATTTTTTTATTAATTTTTAAACCATCCTTTTTCGACAAATTAAAAAGAAAATATTTTGACTAAGGCCTAACGTGCACTAGGCAGCCGGCCAGCGATATGGACGTGGATGATCTTATAATTGGAAGATCTTAAATCGCAAGAAACGCAAAGCAAAGAAAAGACATTGGATTCATAATAAAACTCACTAACTAACCATCACGCCGTATGTCCGAAGGGGTAGGCAGAAAGAATGGACTGCCACACTTTAACCGATGCGACACTCCATCCTTCTCTTTTCGAGAGACGCGGTGAATGTTCTTCTTCTTTTTGTCCTGTCACACCTCTGTGGTGCATAGGGCCTCAAGGAACCTTCTCCACCCGACTCTATCGCATGCCTGATTCATAATATCATTCCAAGTGAGGTCTGTTGCTTTAACTTCGTCCTGCAGGGCTCTTCTCCAGGTGGCTCTAGGTCTGCCTCGCTTCCTCTTTCCCCCCATAGGGGTCAGTCTAGTGCACCCTGAGCGATGCAGTCTGGGTTCCGTCTCAGAGTGTGGCCGATCCACTGCCATTTGCGTCTAGCGACTTGTTCTCTAATTGGCTTTTCGCCTGCCATGGTCCAGAGAACGGCATTTGACACTGTTTGGGGCCAATAGATCTTGAATATTGAGCGAAAGCGCCTATTTATCGACACCTGGAGTTTTCCAATAACGCGGTGTATGTTAAATAATATATAAAAATAAAAACGTTTCGGAACATAAAATATGTCTGGCTACCGCAGGCAACCTGCCTAGTGCGCGGTAGGCCTTACATGACATAATTCATCTGGAATAACCTCCCCTACAACCTCCTAGAAGGAATAGGTCGAAAACTAATCTTCTTCTTCGGTCTCAATCTAAAGATTGGTCTGCATAAAGGCGACGCATCTCCTCTTCCACTCCGCTCGGTCCTCGGCAACTCTCTTCAACTCCGCATAAGAGGTGCAGCCAGTGGCGGTACTCCCATAGAAGCCCAGAAGCCCGGCTTGCGTTTGAAATTTTTAATCAAAACCTCTTCTGGCTTACAAAGGTTCAGCTCTTGTGGCTATTCCTCTTACGTCTGATGGGAACATTGTTGGAAGGTGATTTTGTGGGTTGTTGGTTTATGCAGGGGCACGATTACTTAAATTTGGGGGTTTAGATTAAAACAAATTTACGCAAGCCGGGCTTCTGGGTTTCTATGGGAGAACCGCCACTGGGTGCAGCCCATATCTCGGCAAATCTGGTCTAGGTACTCCTGGCGAGGTCGTCCTCTGCCAATCGATCCCTCATCCATTCCCTCCAATACATCATGCAGGAAACATTCGTGTCGCAACACATGACCAATCCATCTCGCGCACCTCTCCGCTATGGTGTTCAACAAGAAGGAAAAGGTTCGATAACCAATAACCCGGTAAAATGCCTAAAAATAACCATGCAAATTGTTTATTATCCTCGTGTTATTAGTGTTATGTAGTAGAGAACTAGGTTATTTCTTTCAATGATCTGCGAACTTTTGGCACCAATACAAAAAACAAAATTCTCGTTTTGTCGTAACTACCACGAACCTATCTACATCTATCTGAGGTCTCCGCCCGAGAAAACTTTTCAGGAATGCTTCTAAGATTAGAATTTTTCATTTGCCTACTACTCGTAGATATCCACAAACTGCGCGCATTCTTATTACCAAGCACAAATAGATCGTGCACAGAGCGGCCGTTGTCTCCCGAACCGGAACTAAGTGAGAACGGATAATTTTACCAGACTAATTACTCTTCTTCTGTCGCTTTATATTTTAAATTAAAATTGGAATACAACTTTGGAACACACGCAGTGTCCTACTTAACTAAGAATGACTCCTCCACATCATTTTTTAAACAGCGGTGGATCAAGAAAAGTAGAGCTACAATCAGTACATTTCTGGGTCCTCCAAATAAAGTCAAAATAATCGCTTCATTAACCAGTTCCCAGTCCAGCCCGAGCGCGACTCGGCCAAGGAGTTTGTATTGCATTGACGAGCCCGAGTGCTTCTCGGGCAAATATATTAATGTATTTGTTTTTATTGACTAACCCAAGCGGTGTACCCGGAGTCTTGTGTCGACTGTTTGGTGACGTTTTCCTTCGTCAGCTTCGCTCAAACAATCCCTAGGCCCGCCCCCATCCACGCAGGACTTACATTAGCTGGAGAATGCACCATTCCAGAAAAAAAAGCAGAAGACAAAAATGGTATCTAGGCCACATTTAATCCAGTTTAATTTCAATCCATAGTAATAATAATAATATGCTAACTTTTATAGCACCGTTTTTGTAATGTAATCGCCTCAAAGGCGCAAGACCCATGTCTATGTCCTAATCTAACAACACAAAGCAAAATATGGTACATGATTTTATGGCCTATTATAAAATTGTGACAGAGTGTGGGATGGGAGAGAAAACTTGGAATGATGAAAAAAAATCCTATGTAAATAATAATAGAAAAAACACTGATGGAAACTAGGGACAGGAACACAGGGAACCTAAAATTTTAATGTGTATAATTTAAAAAGAAAAAAGATTCAAGAGGAAAGAATCGGGCCCCGCAAGGTGCCCCCTCTCTCCCGGCGAGAAGTCCGACACCCCCTTAAAGGGGCGGTATGAATAAAGTGAATTATTTTAAAGAGAGGAACACAGAAGGGTTCCCACCACATACCCGAGGCTGTTATAGGGCGCAGCGGCACCCTTTCGTCAGCCTCGCTCGTACACTTTCTAGGCCTGTCCCCATCCATCCGGGACATAGATTTAATTTACGCAAACAGGATGGCATACAATGGGATGCCAGTCCACATTTACTCTACTTTGTATTTCCTTCTGTGTCCCGCACTTCCACATGTAATCTACTATTTATTTAAAAATATAAATATTGAAATAATAACAATCTTGCATAATAGAGTCTTACCACCTAGTTTTAAACATAATAAACACTTAGAACTATTCACATGGGGGATGGCGGGACACAGTATGAGGGAGGAGGAGGGATGTGGGGATCTGGGGTGGAGCAAAGTAGAGGGGGTCAGCAAGGTTAGAGTAGAGGGAAGGGCACAAAATAAAGTATACGAGTAAATAATCTAAAAACAATAACAGTATAAAGTTAAAGTGCATTGGACAATCCACGCCCCACCAGGGGGAGAATAAAGTGAAGTGTGAACTTACCGCGGAGCCCCAGGCACTCCAGGCCTTGTCGCTGGGGTAGAGGTAGAAGTCCAGCATGTCCCAGGCGCCCCGCCACACGAACACCACCAGCGAGCCCACCACCACCACCGAGAACACGCAGTCCAGCACGAACAAGACGGGCTCCCGGGAACTCTGCAACCATCACCAGCGTGAGACACATCCTACCAACTTAACTAACATTCGCAATTTAAAATATTCATGCAATAAAACAATGTGTTTTAACAACTTCCACTTTTGTATTTAATTCAACAGTAACCGACTTAATTTTAGATAAACTTAAGGCATTAACACTGTGGAATTCCATAATGACGAATTTTTATGCATTAAAACACTGTTTTTTCCACTTTTGAGTTTATTTTTTCTCGACACGTTTCAAAGGCTTACACCTTCATCATCGTGAAAACTATAATATATACATGAAAAGCCTTCGAAACATAAAAAAATACATTACAAAGCATGTGTTCCGCATGAGTTACAATAAACTCATTTTGGGCCTTCAAATAATTACATTGATTATAATATATAATATATTCATGATAGAACACACAATCATTATAAACACAAAAATATTATAACAAGCAGAATAAAAATCAAGATACAAATACACTAATATGCTAATAATTACCACTTTCTACATACTGCCTGAGGTAATACAGCTTTAGGCTGTTAGCCACATTATTAGTGCCTCGAATACCCTCAGGAAGCCTGTTATATTCTCTACAAGCCAGGTACAGCAGAGACTTAAGACCAAACTTTGTAGTACGAGTATCAGGTGGGTGTAGATTGTGTCCTAGTCTTGTGTTGCAACTGTGAACATCACGGTTATAAGTGTAGTGAGTATTTGTGTGAGCTACGTTACTTATGATTTGAATCTGTGTATATGCAATTTCGTGAAAGGTAAAATGCCGGTCAGTCTGCAAATGTCTTTTACGTGCATTTCTATTGGAATACTATATATATTTCTTATTATTTTGAATCACCAATTTATTTGCATTTGTTTCAATGCCAGTTTATTTTGTTATAAATAGTATGTTTAACAATTTGTGTCTTTAGTTGTTTGTAACACCTGATGATGCCAACACCTGTTGGCGACATCTGTCTCGCAAATAATAAAAATTGTGATTGAAATGAAACAGTAAAACTCCATATTAAATAATTTATAAGAATGAAAACTTTGATAAGAAGCGTGGTTTGACATATTTAAAACTAAATTAAACACTTTTTGTAGCGAGCTTCCTGCTAAACTGTTTAGTTTGTGAATAGCCCTGAGGAAGCTGCTACCGAGTGAAACCGGTTGACGTTACTAACTCAAATAAAGTGCTTTATACCAGCTTTCTAAGGCATAATCGAATGGCGATAAACATTTGATAATGCCTTAGAAAGCCAAAACATGTCATCCCCATAAATTATACTGTTAGAAAACAGACGCTTTACTACTGCATTCGTAATATAAAACATAGTTACGTATGAATTTGAGAAGTATTCCCGCAGGAATACCGCGGTTAGGTAGATCGCTATAATCTTGGGGGACTCTCCCGTAGTTTAGTTAAACGAAGCCGCGAGCTAATGTTGCTGTGGAGACAGCAAGGGCTTGCAATCCGCTTACTAACACTAAGGAGAATCATTGTTGATGCATACATTTTTATTGTTTAAATAAACATATTACAATTCTCATAAGTATGTATTACATTTGAAATTAATATAATAAACAACCAATTAAATTTAAATTCAATTCCCATGTTCGAAACTTTCCCGTTATTTGTCCCCTCTCCTCAATCCTAATTATACCCCCTCTACCTTTATACATAACACTGCCCTTTTTAGTATAAAATAAAATGTTGTACATCGAAAAACTTGGGTCACAACCGAAATATGCGTACACAAATACGAAGTGCAGTTATATTTGTTAATATGCAGTTATTTAATCTACAAATCTAAAAAAAATATAACATGACGATTTATACTAGTAAAACGAAGTGCTTAACGATATCAAAGGAGCCGCTCAGATGACAGACTAATCATCGATAACACACCTTTTGAGCAAGTCATGCGATTCACTTACCTAGGCGTAGAGATCGGTAGCTACAGTGACCTATATGACGAAGTGCGAGCACAAACCAACAAAGTGGCTGGCTGCTTGCGCGACACCATATGGAGGAACAAATACATGCTAACCGAAAGTAAAGTCAAGATATAATTACAAGGCATGCGTTCGCCCCATCATGCCGTATGGATTAGAGGTAAGAGCCGATACCAATAGAACTAAGAACCTTCTTAGAGTAGCAGAAATACGAACCCTACTCTCAATCGCAGGCAAAATGAAACGAAACGATAAGGTCTGTCTGTAGTGTTGAGGACATAGTAAGATGAGAGAGATCACGTGGACTGCGACTGGAATACAAGAATTGCAAAAATTGTCAAGAGACTAGCAGAAAGGCCGCCAAACAGATGTACATGATCATTCCAGGACAGACCACCGTCACAAACAGGTCATACGACCTAAACTAAGAGGAAGAAGAAGAATAAGAAGTTATTCAAATACAGATATTGTTACAAAACACTACGGACACATAGGATGTGACGTCATATTATTATTCAAAGACGAGTATTTAATGACTTGATATTATCAACATTGCCTTGTAGTATAAGAAGTGATCCTTAATACCGACGGAGTAGTATTGTAAGACCGAATGTTTTTTGAATGCCCTGAGCGTTGGTACTCTGCGACCCTCCCCATTGAGGTCGAGAGCGCTCCTCAACTTAAATGGAGCAGCTACTTCAGGGTCTACTTGGGCAATACTCCACAGATAAACTATTACGTTATGAAATAACAAAAAAATATTATTTGATCAGTGATTTATGGTAAAACTCCATATTAAATAATTAAATCGAATGAATGAATTTAATTGTATCTCAATAGAGACGAAGATGCAAATTGGAAACTGAATATGGTTGATCAAGGTGTTTACGGGACTTATGACCTGTCATTGGTTGGGTTAAGCGCACGCTTTATGTAATTACAACATTCCCCATTCCACATTTCTTATGACCATGTCTGACAATTTTTTGGAAGTTGTATATATGTTAAAGTCCTACACCAGATTTCACATGTCAGTTTCAATGCGCCATCTATGAAGATTTTGATTTTATATATGTAAATCTTACAAAAACGCGGCCACACTCGAAGTTGTAAAATCGTGTATGTAACGATTCAAATTAAAATCAGTTTATTTATCAAAAATAAAACAAATATTTAAAGTTTAGGGCATCCATTGATAATATGTAAAATATAATAATGGTAAATTCTTCTTCTTCTTCTTTCTTTTTGTCCTGTCACACTTCCGTGGTGCATAGGGCCTCAAGGAATCTTCTCCACCCGACTCTATCGCATGCCTGATGCTTAATATCATCCCAAGTGAGGCCTGCTGCCTTAACCGCGTCCTGCAGGGTTCTTCTCCAGGTGGCTCCAGGTCTGCCTCGCTTTCTCTTTCCCCCCATAGGGGACCAGTCTAGTGCGCCCTGAGCGATGCAGGCTGGGTTCCGACTCAGAGTGTGACCGATCCACTGCCATTTGCACCTAGCGACTTGTTCTTTAATTGGCTTTCCGCCTGCCATGGTCCAGAGAACGGCATTTGACACTGTTTGGGGCCATTATATAATATCGAGATGGTTCGACTTTAGGAATACATGATACTCTTAAGTAGTCAATCTCCGAAGCGACCATGTTCAGCAGTTTCATTGCTCTCCCCACCGGCATCACCAGAGGCAGGTTGGTTCTGCATGTTGGGAGATAAAACATGTATAAATGAACGATGAATGAATGTATGGCGGTTCAACCTCTATGCCTACACCTCAGGGAAAATAGCGTGATGGTTAGGCGAATGGTGACATTTTATAGAAACTTTATTATATTTTTGTGGGAATTGAATGTTTCGTGTTTCAAAGGCATTATCAAATAATGTACTAAAAATATTATTTGAGATCAAAAATGTTATGTAAAATATTTAAAAAAAAATTGGTTCACATGTTCAATTAATTTTAAAATAAAATTCCTTAAATGAAATAATTATAATATTATGTTTTTATATGTTTTAATATAATTTTCTCTGACAAATAATTATTATACGCTATATTTTGGTTTCAAACAATAATTGATTGTTTATTTAAAACTCCATAATTAATAACTAATACAAATGAAAAGTCTGTCTTTTAGTAACCGTACTAACATACAATATAAAAATACTTGGTGATTTTTTTTGCATTAATCAAAAGATTTTTTTGTTTGCATGTACCTATATATGTAAAATAAAACTTACGTTTTGATATCCCACGTGACGTCATAAATAAAATTAATGACGTCATAAAACAAAAATAATACTGCGCATGACTGATTATTAAAATCGTAGCAACATTGGTAACAAAATACAGGTAGTATCTAATCGCAATGATGTCATCAATGTCGTCGTTGAAATTAAAAATATCCGCATTTTTAAAAAGATTTATTGCTTTGAAAGTTAAGAGATTTGATTTTAAAATACTTGACATCATTTCATAACTGATAATCCTAAATAAGATGCAATCAAAATAATCATTTGATTTTTCAAATCGTCTATAATTTTCAAGATGGCAAATAGAAAAACAAATCTACTACCTAAACATATCCGTTATCAAATAAATAGTAAAGATAGTTAATACGAATGAAAACGTATGTTTTCTAGATGTTTTATTATATTTTTTGTTATGTTTCGCCTGTCTAAAGCATTTTAAAATATTTATGTGATAGACAGGCGAATCATGTCATTTACATAAAATATAATAAAACTTCTTAAAAACTGACGTTTTCATTCGTTCTAATTATTTAATAAGGAGTTTCATCATTGTGCAAGAAACAATAAATAAGTCTTGATATTGTATGTGTCAGTTCCGATATTTTTATACCCCGAACTTTTTTTAAAAGGATATAATTAACATTCTTCTTCTTTGTTCTCTCCTATCGGGGGTTGGACAAATTAATGGCTATTTTTCTTCTTATTCTTCTGATTGTAGATCTTGCGATCTGTTTATGCAGGGTATCAACATTCTTCCTGTGATGAAGCCGACCAGCCTTCTTTCCATCTCTATGGTGGTCGACGGCCCTCTGGAGTCTCGTGCAACACGATATTAGGAATTCTTGCTGGATCCATTCTCTCGATGTGGTCCCTCCAGAATCGTCTTCTCTGCCTACTCCATCTCACTTTGTCTTCAATTTTGCAGGATTTGCGAATTTCTTCATTGGGTATCCTATTTCTAATGGTTCTCCCCACAATAGGTCGCAATGTTCTCATTTCTGTTATTCTTGAGATATGTTTGGTTCTGACAGTGACTGCTCTTGCTTCGATTCCGTAGGTCATTATGAGCCTGATGCATCTTTTATAAATTCTAACTTTGCTATCCACTAGCATATGCTTATTGTCCCAGACAGTGTCCCTCAGGCATCCGGAGATAACTTCATCTTTATCAGTCTGTTTTTTAACTTCATTATATAGATCCCTGCAATTAGATACCTCCACACCCAGATATCTGAACTTCATGACCTGTTCTATGGGTTTATTCTGGATATTGTTAGACATTTTGTTTTGGCGACGAATATCATCATATTATACTTCTCAGATGCAAGATGGAACCTATAAAGCATTCTTTGTAGATCGTCTTCACTTTCTGCCAGTATTGTAGCATCGTCAGCATAACATACCACATTGATGAGATTTTCTCCCTTCCTATATGCAAGGTTAAGAGATGCGACCTCATCTTTGATCTTGTCCATGATGGGGTTAAAAAAGAAAGGGCTGAGACTGTCGCCCTATCTTATTCCTGATATAGCAGGTATCTCCCTAGAGATCTCCCCATCTGCTTTAATGATCGTTTTGCCGTTGTAAAAGTCTATTTTTAATTTGAACAGAGATGCTTCTTTTTCGATAATTTTACCTTGGATAAATCAGTTGCCGCCCTTTGCATTTATCGTTTCTCATAATGTGCCCGAAGTATTTCAGTTTCCTGGGCTTAATGGTCATAATAATTTATTTTTCTTACTTCGTTCGCTGCCGTGTTCGTGACTCTTTAGTTTTAATATTCTACCATATATCCACATTTCAAAGGCATCCGGCTTTTTTGTGATAGCTTTTGTCAAGATCCATGTCTCCTTACCGTAGAACAAAATATACATATTGTACAATATTATATATAAAAAAAAAATCAGCCACGTAAGGAGTCGGATAAATCGATGTTCGTGCATGACACGATGTATGAATGTTGAGAAAGCCAGAGACGTACTGCATTTTACTAATCCCTTCGGGAAGACGACGTATTGGTTAGTTAGTTAGTTCATTTTCTTTAAGGGGTTAGGGGCAGTCAGAGGTATGAAAAATAATGTAAATTTTATTTTAAATTGACAGCAATTTATTTTATTTTATAAAACCAAAAATAAAAAAATACTACATCACGTTTTACCTTGTTTTGACCTAAATTTGAAAATAATATATAAATTGTATATGAAGTTATCGCCATATTTGCTGGACCCTGTATAATCAAATCTGTTTATTTTTTTCTCTCAAAAGATATTACAATTTTTTTTTTATAGTTTAAGACATCTATTGAGAACAGGTAAAATATAATAAATATATAATACCAGGAACGCATGAGAGATGGTTCGACATTAGGAATACAAGATACTCTCCAAAGTCAAGAGTATTTGTCTTCTGAACGTACGTTCACGAATATGAAAGACATCGATCTCCGAAGCGATCGTGTTCAGCAGTTTCTCTCCCCACCGGCATCACCAGAGACAGGTTGGTTCTGCATGCTGGGAGATAAAACAGTCTGTGCTGACGCTGTCGAAGATAACCATCCGGAACATAAAGATGGATAGCCTCCAAGATGACGGAATTCTCAAAGAATCCCCTGATAAGTCTGAAGAAATGGGTAAGTGTGCACCCATCCCTTCTTATCTATATGAGGTGACTATTATAACTTCTTACAAGTTCATCTTAAATCATTCAAATAAAATAAAATATTTTAATAGTTAATCTAGTGCCTGATCGAAGGATTTTTTTTCATTTTAATGACATCTATTTTTTTATAAACAATTTATGTTGCACTTTTCCTTGAAAATCCATAAGTAAATTATCAAAGGCTAGCATTTGCTTATTTAAAAAAATAATAATAATACTTCTATCAGGCACGAGATTAACTATGAAAATAATATATATTTTTAATGACTTTAGATGAACCTGTAAGAAGTTATAATGGTCATCGCAAAGCACCACTTATGGAACAGGGTCCAACAAATATGGCGATAACTTCATATACAATTAATAGATTTTTTTTCAAATTTTAGTCAAATCAAGTTACAACATAATATAATAATTTCATATTGTTGGTTTTATAAAATAAATTTAATTATTGAAAAAAAATATTGAAAATATTTGTTTTTTCATACCTCTGACTGCCCTAACCCCATAAGAGGCTGGAGGCCAATAAGCTGGAGAATTATAAAAATCTTATTTAACCATGTAGGCTTAAACGTTTTGAGTTGAATGGCTCTATTCGTATCCTCGAGGTGTCACGTACGTTAAAATCGATGGGCTACATACGCACCGTACCCTGGCGCTATCTTTTGGTGTATAGTCAACACTCAATTTAGTTTTATATTCTGATAATAAAATCTGAAGAACAACACTTCATCTGTGTCAATGACCCAATTAAACATGAATGGATTGAACAAATTAGTATATCACATATTTTTCTATAACCAATAGAACATATTTAGAAAGGTAACTCGTCCAGCCTTCAATTTTCGTTATTATTATTATTATTTTGTTGAATCGCTCTTTACACCATGACAGCATGAGTCAAATCGATGTTAAGAGTATTATAGCTATCATTATGATTCTCTGTCTTTTAGGCTTATTCCTAACATGGTTCTTTCCATGGCTCTTTAGGTCACTCGTAGTTTCTCGTATCTAATAGTAGCTAATATATCGCCATTTTATTGTCACGTGAATTCTACACCAGACCAAAGACAGTGTGACAATCACATTGCCCTCGCCAGGAATCAAACCCGGGACGTGGAGAAGCCCACTAAATATATAATAATAAAGAAATTTTGTATGATATTTTTTTCTTTCATTATTTAATATTCTTACAGCCTCTCAGATGCAAACTGGTTGTAGACGATAGACCCATAGAACTCATGAAGACATGTTATGACACTTGAATAGGTCGTGCTGTTCAGGTATCTGGGTGTGGAGATATCTATAATAGTTGCAATGAAGTTAAAGAACAGACTAATAAAGCAGCAGTTATATCCGGAAGCTTGAGGGACACTGTCAAGGACAATAAGCATATTCTAATAAACATCAAAGTCAGGATCTATAAAACACAATCACTTATGGAATCGAAGCAAAAGCAGATACTTTGTGAACAAAACATCTCCTCAGAACACCAGAAATGAAAACATTGAGACATATTGTGGGTAAAACCCTTAGAGATAGGAAGCCGTTAGTTTGTTACAGGCATTGTCGATTTGTTCGAAAAAACATGTTGAAATTATTATTAAATAAGTTATTTTTATGTATGGAAGCGAAGCATGAAACTGGCAAAAGAAGAATAAAAGTAGAATTAATGCAGTAGAAATGAGATATCTTAGACGAATGTGTGGAAACTCTGTGTATGATAGAGAGTCGAATGAAAATATTTGTGTATGCGGTGCGAATGATGGTGACATGAACAAAATAATGAAAGGATCATTAAGATAGTTTGGACACATGGAAATAATGAATGAAGAAAGAATGGTAAAAAAATTATATGTTAACGATGTAAATGGAACCAGAAATAGAGGAAGACCGAGGAAAACGTGGCACGATCAAATAAATCAAATATTGAATGTCGGCCATGTGAGGAGTCAGAGAAATCGACGCGTGTACATGACACGATGTATGAATGTTGAGGAATCGAGAGAAATATGTCAGGAAAGAAAAGTGTGGCAGTCCATTCTTTCTGCCAACCACTTCGGGGAGACGGCGTGATGGTTAGTTAGTTAAAAATTTTTTTTAATTATAAATTCAGAAATAGAATACGTTTTATCGGCAACAAAGTAATGAAGGTCACCATACTAATAAATAGTAAGCGGCTACGACAATTCTTTATTTGTTATCAACGAAACTAATAAATATCTCATTTCATTAATCATAACACGTTGGATAAAATGTTGACAGTTCGTTTGTTTTTCACGATAGCCAACTTTGAAATACAGAAATACTGGCTCTGTAAATAATGTAGAAATTTGTAAAGTGTGAAATTACGGAAACGCCTAATTACAGGCATTCTACACAACACGTCTGCGGAAGGAAATACGCGGTAATCTACGTTTTTCAGGAATTCTCCAACTCAATGTCAAGATTATAAAACTAACTTACTAACCACCACGCCGGCTCTCCGGAGGGATAGGCAGAAAGAATGTAACGCCACACTGTTCTGTCCTGACATACGTCTTACGCTTCCTTTACATTCATACATCTTGTCATGCACGCACGTCGATTTTTTTTTATGTACACAACAGGTCGTTTGGACCCAATTACTGTATACAATTTTTATTTTTTTAGCTATTATATTGATTCTCGTGACATGTGATAGGTAGCCAATCTATCGTCATTTTATTGTCACGTGAATTCTACACCAGACCAAAGACAGTGGGACAATCACACTGCCATCGCCGGGAATCGAGCCCAGGACCTTCGGCATGGAAGTCAGAGCTCGTAACCACTCTGCCACGAAGGTCGTCCACGAAGATTTCTCCGACTCCTCACGTGACCGACATTCAATATTTGATTGATTTAATTGTGCCTTCCTCTATTTATAGCTCCGTTCACGCCGTTTACATATACCTTCTTTACCATTCTGTCTTCACTCATTCTTTCCATGTGTCCAAATCATCTTAATGACCCTTTCTTTATTTTGTTCATAACATTTTCATTCCCACCACATTCACTTTTTATACTTGCATTTGTCACTCTATTATATACAGATTTGTCACACATTCGTCTTAGAGATTTCATTTCTACTGCATTTATTCTACTTTTATCCTTCTTTTGCCAGTTCCATGTTTCACTTCAGACATAAAAATTTCAATTCAAGCCATGAAAAATTCGCATTCAATTGGCCCTGATTTTCTTCCTATCTTCTTTTTAAAAGGATGCTCTGAACTTTTGGTACCTCCTCTCCACTTCATTTTTAACCTCTCAGTAAATACTGATACCTTTCCCGATTTGTGGAAAATCTCCAAGATCAGCCCCATCTTCAAGAGCGGCCCGAGAGAATCAGTTGAAAACTACAGACCTGTAGCAATACTGTCTGCTCCGGCCAAACTCTTCGAATCTATTATTTATAAAATGATTCTCCCTAGAGTTGAACCCTTCATAATTCCAGAACAACACGGATTCAGGAAGGGGCGCTCTACTGAAACCAATCTTATGATTTTCACAGAATATGTGACAAGGGCTTTGGACAATGGTCACCAGGTTGACTGCTCTTATAATGACTTTTCTAAAGCCTTTGATACCGTCAACCATGATGTACTTCTGCGAAAGCTGTCGGAAATTGGTTTCTCTTCTAAGTTGGTTTTATTTTTTATTAGCTACCTGAGGGAAAGGAAACAGTTTGCCTCATACGGTATATTTCAATCTGCACTTTTTCCCGTATATTCCGGAGTGCCACAGGGCTCAAACCTTGGTCCACTCCTCTTCACCATCTTCATTAATGATGTCGCGAGGGTTATACAATTTTCGCGATTTCTTTTATTTGCAGATGATCTTAAATTATTCCTTGAGATAAAAAGCCCCGAAGATTGCCTCCATCTCCAGTCAGATATAAATAATATCATCCGCTGGAGTAAAACCAATCAAATTTATTTCAATATCTCAAAATGCGTAATTTTATCTTTTACGAGAGCATTGCGTACTGTTTATTACAGATACACAATGGATAACCAGCAACTTAAGCGTGTTTCAACGATAAAGGATCTTGGTATCGTTTATGAAAGTAGGCTGACTTTCCATGCTCACATCGAGAGAATATGTGGAGTTGCACTGAAAATGTTGAAGTGTTGTATACAAGGAGTGTGATTGGAAAGAGAAGCCTTGGAAGACCGAGGAAAGCATGGCATAACCAAATTATTCAAATATTAAAAGGCGTCCACATTCAAAGTTTGAAAATTGACGAGCGTACATGTTACAATGTATGAATATAGAGGAAGATAGAAAAGTATGTGAGGACAGAGCAGTATGGCGGTCCATCCTCTTTGCCTACCCCTCTGGGGAAACGGCGTGATGGTTAGTTAGTTATTTTTTGTGGAATAGGGAAGGTAACATAGAACTAACTATTGTGTATAGATGATAGCAATAAATTGAGCCGATCAGCCTATAACAACTTCGAATATGGGGATGGAGCCCTCTATACTGTATACAATATAGGTCATTTGAACCCAATTACTGTATGCAATTTGTTTTTTGGTATTATATTGATTCTCGCGACATGTAATACGTAGAATCTATCGCCATTTTTATTGTCACGTGAATTCTACACCAGACCAATGACAGTGTCACAATCACACTGCCATCGCAGGTAATCGAACCCGGGACCTTTGGTATAGCAGTGAGAGCTCTTAGATCTGTTATAATTGGGTTAATAATAATATCAATAATTTATCATCTCATTTGTTTAAGAGAAATAAAATCAAAAGAATTCCGTCTTGTATAAACTGCGTTTAATTCTGTTTCTTGTTTATATATTACTCTTGCAAAACCAGCTACCGAGTAAATCCTTGATGTGAGTAATTTATACGAATGAATCCGTGTTTCCTAGAAGTTATATTATCGAATTTTTGATAATGCCTTAGACAGGCGAAACATGTTCACACTTCTAGATAACAAACTTTTTCATTTGTATTAATAATAATTTTCAAAAAACCAGTAAATAACTCGGTGTGGGTCTTACTATAGATTAAGAAATCAAGAGATTCGATATAGAACCAAAGTTGCAGAGATCATGAACTGTGTGATTTAACTAAAGTAGCATTAGGCAGGACATGTGGCCAGGCAATGGAACACCAGATGGGCTCTATAGTAGTATTAAAGTCGGCAAACAAAAGGAATTCCTGAAAGTTAATAAAGAAATGGACCGACGACATTGTCCGGATAGCTGTTGGTGCCTGGGTGCGAAGGATTCAAGACAGAGATGAGCAGAAGGAGTTTACCGTACATTTCATTATAATTTTTAATATTAACAAATAATATTTTATGTAATATTATTTTTGGTAAAGCTATATCAATATAAATATGTCGGTGTCAAATTTGTAACAAAACTCTATGTATTATTTATCGTTTCTTGAACAATGATGTAAAATTCTTACTAACTAACTAACCACCAAGCCGTATCTCTGAAGAGGTAGGCAGAAAGAATGGACTGCCACACTTTAACCGATGCGGCACTCTATTCTTCTCTTTTCGCCCCCGCGGGAGACGCGGTGTGATAAGTTGCGAACCTTATCAATATTAAATAATTAATTTGAATGAAAACGTCTGTTTTATAGGAGTTATATATTATATTTTAGATGGAATGACATTTTTCGCCCGTCTTACACAACATCAAATGTTTCTCAAAATGAATCATGAAACTTTAGAGACAAATAAAATCGGGTAATTTACATAATAAAGACATGACTCGTTGAATGAATGTGGAGGAAGCTAGAGAGGTTTGCCAGGATAGAGTAGTGTGGCGGTCCATTCTCTCTGCCTACCCCTGCGGAGAAACAGCGTGATGGTTTGTTTGTTTGTTTGAGACAATTAGATGGGCCTATATCCAGAAGTATAAATAAAGACAAAAAAATATCTCCAACGAGACCAAGATGAGACTGGTTCAAACCCTTGTTTTCTCCATATTCCTTTATGGGGCTAGCGACGAATGCTGCGTATACCCTGGACGGCAAGAATAACAAACCAGTCATTCATTGACCAGCTGGGTATCAAGCCAAGACTCTCGCGAATGTACCATAAGAGAGTGTTGAAATATTTTGGACACATAGCCCGGAGAGATCAGGACAACCTTGAAAAGCTCATCATCATGGGCAAAGTGGAGGGAAGGCGACCACAAGGACGACCAACGAGCCACTGGTCCGACCAAATCAGGGATCTGACTGGTCTCTCATTAGCTGCAGCCTGGAGACTGATGGGTGACAGGAGCGCATGGCGTGCCATGGTCAATGGTTTACGGGATGGACACGATCTTTAATCGTGAGGAATACGACTGAGAATAAGAAGAATATCCAGATGTAGAGAGATAAATTAAGAATAAACGTAATAATGATTGCTTTGATCACAATAAGAAAACACTCCACGTCACTAGTTCTAGTAACACAATTAATTTAGGAAATTTGATAAGAATAATTATCGCAACTTAGGGAACCAACATTCTTAAGATAAATGATATTAATAATATAATAATTACTTAACTGATCGATCATTAATCTAAAAAAATGTAAAAGAGTACTGATACATTCTGAGATAAGTTATATGGTAATCCCACGGATTAAGTGGAAACGTTTCATAATAAATAATATTAAAGAAAAATATTTTCAATAGCTGGGTCATTAATATGTAATTGTGTGTGACTCAAGTGTCCTGAAGGAATCCAGTATAAACTATGCTGGACGGTTTTTAAAGCGCTCCACGGAATGGCACCAGCCTATATATCTGAACTTTGTATTGCTGATAGCCCCGACTTGCAGCAATCTACGCTTCGATAAGAAAACTCCTCAGCAATAGGCAGATTAGTTGAAAAATTGACAAATTTCGGAGATCGGGGTTTCGCAGTGGCAGATCCGTCCGCCTGGAATATGCTTCCTGCACGCCTCAGATGCATTGACAATCCGACAAATTTTTAATCTCACCTAAAAACCCATCTTATATCAAAATATCGCATAAAATGTAAACATCGGTTATCTGATTGCTGGTGTCAGATGCAGCTCTCATGATTAAAACATTGTCAAAGCGCCCTTGAAGTGAGCTATTCACGAAAACGGCGCTATACAAATTAGCCTAATTATTATTATGATTATTCCAATCCAACTTATATATCCGAACTCTGCATAACGAACAGCCTAATCTAAGGAAATCCACACTTCGCTCGGCGAACTCCTCTGCAATAGGAAGATTAGTTAAGCCGAAGCGTTGTCCTAGTACAAAATTTCCTTTACATCAGCTTAGAACAATCTCCCTTCATACCTTAGATGCATAAATGATCCGACAGATTTCAGATCTAAGCTGAAAACCCATCTTTTTTATATTATATACCCAATTTAAACTTGTATATATTGTTCTATTATACTTTCTAACCGATCGCGAATATCAGATGCAGCGTTCATATTTAGATTTTTAGAGTAAAAACATATTTTAAAGCGCCCTTGAGGTGATTACATCACAAAAACGGCGCTTCAAAAGTTAGCATATTATTTTAATTATTATTACTTAAAGAAATGTTATGTTAGAGGTATACAAATTCAAAATGAAAAAAAAACATTAAAATAATGTAAATGTCTATGATATTGGCTTTATTTAATAGATAATTTTATGCCATTATTTTTTAAATATGATTTCGGGCATATGAGCGCCACGGTTAGCTCGAATGAAGCGCAATCGTGAAGTCCAATTTTCGACAAATTTATCGAGCAACCGGGTAAAATGGCAAAACGTATTGACTACAAATCAACTGTCAACTGACAAATTGACAGTCTGTAGAAACAATGTTGCCAGTTTAAAAACCAAACCTCTAAAAACACCCTATATTTACTTTTTTTAAAACATAAAGCATCCCTTGCTCCTTGGTGGAAAGAATTAATGGAGAAATAATGGTAAAAAAAATATGTGTTAACCGTGTAAATGGAACAAGAAATAGAAGCAGACCGAGGAAAACGTGACACGATCAAATAAATTAAATATTGAGTGGCGGCCACGTGCGAAGACGGAGAAATCGACGTGCGTACATAAGTATGTCAAGAAATAAAAGTGCAGCAGTCCATTCTTTCTGCCTACCCCTTCGGAGAGACGGTGTGATGGTTAGTTGGTTAGTTTAAGTTTGATTAATATTTGCAGATGCCCATTTTTTATACTATTTATAACAGTCTGTCGCAATGTTTAACCAACAGAGCCTTACGTTTCACGTTAAAACGAAAGGCAACAGATTTAAGACCTGTACATATAATAGAAAAATATAAGACATTTAAGTGATGTGTTGACTTGCGAATTAACTGTGATGAAGTCATTTAGAATTTCAGATAATAAATAAGATAAGTTTGAAGCGGCAGTATCAAGTATAAATAGCGTGATAACATTCATTCATTCAATGTTTTTTATTTATTAAGTTTCAATGCTACCGATTGTTTTGCAGCAATTCCGACATCTTTTCAACTTCTTGAGATGCCACTCGAGCCTTCAATGTGGTAGTTTCCCGTTAATTTCCACAATTTTGCATGCAAAGGGTTATTTGAACCCAATTACTTATTGATTCACAAGACGCGTGATAGGTAGCTAGTCTATCGCCATTTTTATTGTCACGTGAATTCTGCAAAAATGGAATCATGACAAAATGGAGAAAAGCATGATATAAAATTTATTTTAGAAAAATTAAAAACTGTTAAATTAAATAACTTTGTTTTTGTATCACAATTATATTTTATTTTACGCGACAGCTGTTTCATCAATCTATGTTGACATCATCAGGTGTTACAATATATCAAATGTCAAATTTTCGTGATTTTTCAAATCTTTATGAATATATCAATTTGAATGATTTCTTTGATATAATTTTTAAGTTCTTGCTGAAATTTAGTTAGGTAGATAAATATTTTAATTAAAATAACGGCTAGTTACTATTTATATTATTTATTATTATTATTATTATTTTATTATTATATTTTCCACCTTTAATATTTTTTCCTATAAATAGTAACTAACCGTTTTTTTAATGAAAATATTTAAGAACGTAACTCAATTTCAGCAAGAACTTCAAAATTATATCAAAGAAATTATTCAAATTGACATAGGAACAAATACACATAAAGATTCGAAAAATCACGAAAATTTGACATTGATATATTATTGAAACACCTGATGATGTCAACATGGGTTGATGAAACAGCTGTCGCGTAAAATAAAATATAATTGTGATACAAAAAAACAAAGTTAATTAATTTAACAGTTTAAAATGTTAAGGTATCATTGTGTTTCGGCCAAAACAATGGACTATTTAGAAAAATTAACTAACTTAACATCACACGTAACACACTGAGAGTGATTTGAAGTAGTAATGGACCGCGAAACTGTTATATCCTGACATAATTATCTCGATTCTTCAACATTCATACATTGTGTCATGTGAGCTTGTCGATGATTTACTCAATTAAAGGTTAAGGCGTTAAAAGAGATAGCTGATAGATAACCAACAAAGCGGTCTCATCGGAAAAGACATCTTTCATATTACCAATAGTACGTCCAGAATACAAACACTCTTGAATTTAGATAGATTCTTGTCTTCATAATGTCGAACCATCTCTCATGCGTTCCTGGCATTATTTTGTATATATTATATTTTATATGTACTCAATAGACGCCGTAAACATTAATATTGTTTGTAATGTTTGTTGAGATAATAGACTGAGTTGATTTAATTTTATTTCAACACTGTGGTATTATGTTTACACATAAGAATTTGTAATACTGTTAATATCACTTTATTTAAATATTAATTAAATACTTTTATAAATAAAAAATATCACTATATATGTTTTGAAGGTGACTTTCATTCTCATATATCCATTGTTATGCATATTTTTAACATCCGAGATAAAAAAAATTTTATAAAATATAATATTTATAATATTTATGACGTCACATCTAAATTTTTACAATAATATCTAATTTATCTTCATACAAAATGATTAGAAAAAAGTTGATAAAATGATTTCAACCTGTCTTATTAACGCACACGTAATATTATTATTATTATAATAAAGGGTATAGCTTTCATATTGATTTTCTTGACATATGATAGGTAGCTAATCTGTCGCTATTTTATTGTCACGTGATTTCTACACCAGACCATAGACATAATGACCTTTATACCGAAGTACGAGAACAAGTCAGTAAAGCCTCTGCCGTGTCAGGATGTCTAAAGAATCTGGTCTAGAAGAACAAGCACATGCGTATCGACAGCAAGATCAGAATTTATAAAACATGCATGCGACCTATCATGACATACGCTGTAGAGACGCTGCCGACACTGTGCGAACCAAGGGACTACTAAGAACATCGGAGATGAATATCCTAAGATCAATTACTGGGAAAACTCTCTGAGAACGTGCCGCAACGCAGGCATAAGAAAAACTTGCAAAATAGAGGATATCGTTCAGTGGAGTAGATCCAGAAAAAGATACAGGAGGGACCATGTAGCCCGAATGGATGGTGACAGACTCGCATATACAGCCGCTTTTGAAATCCCCTCCGGACACCGCCCACCTGGAAGACCGCCTAAGAGTGGTGACGACCTTCGTGGATGAGTGATAAGTGCATTGACTGCCACCCCGAAGGTTCCGGATTCGATTCCCGGCGAGGGCAGTGTGATTGTCACACTGTCTTTGGTCTGGTGTAGAATTCACGTGACAATAAAATGGCGACACATTAGCTACCTATCACATGTCACGAGAATCACTATGATAGCTATAAATACCCTTTACATCGATTTGGCTCATGCTGTCAAGATGTAAAGAGCGATTCAACAAAATAAAATAAAAAAAGAGATGGAGAACAGCTGGACCTCATCATCCGACGATACATGATTTCTGTGTCACGGATTCACAGATCTATTAAAATAAGAAGAACAAGAAGACCAAAGACAGAGTGATAATCACGCTGCATCGCCGGGAATCGAACCCGAACCGTCGGTGTGCCATAGCTCTTGCCACTCGGCCACGAAGGTCGTCGTCATGAAATAATAATAGCAAATACCCTTGATCTTTTAATTATCTCAATGTTTTCATTAAGAGCGTCATATCAGATAAACAAATCCTTCATTTCTCATTATCAAACCTCTTATATTCGCTCATAATATGTGTCTTACCAGGTTGGAGCGTAGCATAATCGGATCAATCCCAATGTTAAGTAATAATTATGAAAAAGACGTCTCTTTTCTAGAAGTTCTGTTATATTTTATGTGAATTTCATTTTTCATTTAATTTATTTTGATAAAAATCACAAACATTACAGACATACAATTCCAAATCGTTTGCAATTACATTATAAAAAGAGAAGCATTAAAAAAAATTAAGCTTAAGAATAAGAAAAAATCATAACATTGATATTGCATCCCTGAGGCAACTCACACTATCACGAAATATGTCGACCTCCGAGGCGATCCGATTAAGCAATAAGATTGCCCTACCCACAGGCATAACCATTGGCAGGTTGGTTCTGCAGCGTGGCAAATAAAACAATCCGTGCTGTCTTTGACGAAGGCAATTATCAGGGACAAATAGACCTACATCACTCAGGACATCCGAGTTCTGTATACGGCCGCCAATCAGCTGAAAGAAGTGAACTCCCAAGTGAATATTCCTCCTTCTCTCCAATGATTGGTAGCTTAGCATACCTAGCAAGAATTTGTCGGAAAGAGCCACGGGTAATAACCGCGATCCCTGAGGTAAAGAAAGCGCAGAAATTTTTTCTGCACTCGCTCCACCATCGGAGAATATCGGATCCCAGGCGGTGACCAAATAGCGGAACTATATTCCAGCTGACTTCTTACCAGGGAATTATACAACACCCGAAGTACCTGTGTGTTCGAAAATATCTTGGCATTCCGTGAATGATATGTTTTGCCTGTATAAAGCATTAACAAATATCATTTGATACTGCCTTAGACAAGCCAAACATGTTATTCACATAAAATATAATAAAACTTCTAAAAAACAGACATTTTCATTCGTATTAACCCATTGCACCACTAATAAAGTGACATAATTTGTTCATACAACCCACTATTTATTTTGAAATTTTTATTTATTACAATAACATTAAGAATTATACACAAAATAAAAATGGTATAACATAAAAACATAATATTTTTTTTCGCGAGCTAGATCATTATGGCTCATCCCCATGTAGTTTTGGAAGAGTGTGATAAGCTTTAAAGCATTCTGGTATGTGGAGAGCCACTATTTGAAAGCTCCAAAACATTGTTCGAAGCAGTAAAATCACTAGAATCACTAGAATATTCACCAACTTCATTCTCACTGCCACTTTCCAAAAGGATTCGCTGTATTTCATACTCATTTGATGAAATATAACAAGAGCGACGAGTTTGTTTACGAGTGCGTTCGGTCATTTTGGAGGTACGAGTATTGACAGATCGTCACCTGAGAGTAAGAGGGTTCCAACTAACAAAATTTCACATTTTTTTTCGTAAAAAGGGTGCTTACTAACCTTATCTATACGTACAATTAAAAAAAACATGTAGTATGTAGTATCATCATTTTGATGTTACGAAAAGAATCAAGTTCCATCTGATCATTCAAAACACAAGATTCACTGAAGAAGGATTCATTTAAACTTAGAACTTTATTATTCCAACTGTTGCCAGACAAAATTTACACGTTTCTCGGTAAAAGAATATCTGGAAATTTGAATAAAACCCTTTTATTCAAACAAAACTTTGACTTCATTTTTCTCAGCTTTTTACTTTTGTCAGTTGGAACCTTCTTACTCTCAGGGGACGAGATGTTAAAATATCGTAATAATTTGTAATAAGTAATGTGAAATAGATTGTGATTATTACATTTTATTATGAAATCAGTAACCGAAATATACTTATTTATGTCATTTTTATGAATAAAGTTATTGTCATTCAGTTTTAATGTAAAAAAAAATCACTTCAAAGACAAACCGGCAAATCGCCGGCTTTGTGAGTTATTGACAAATTGACCGGCAATTCACCGGCTTTATGTTGCAATGGGTTCGTATTAATTATTTAATATGGAGTTTTACACCACTGTTCAAAAAACAATTAATACGAATGAAGACGTCTGCTTTCTAGAAGACTTTTTATATTTCATGGTAATGATACGTTTTACCTTGCTAAGGCATTATGAAATATTTTAATAATGCTTCAGAAGTATGTCATTATAATAACAAGCATAAAACTATGTACGAAAAAAAATATTTTATGAATTTACAATAAAAAAATACTATTAAAATCAGAAAAAAAAGTTTTGCATATTCTACAATATAAAAATTCAAACATATTATCCCTCTTTAGTGTAAAGACATATTATCCCTCTTTAGTGAATGAAAACGTGTGTTATCTAGAAGTTTTATAATATTATGTTTTATGGGAATGACGTGTTCGCCACATTTCATAATACCTGCAAGACAAAACATGTCATTCCCATAAATTATGATTTTTTTTTAGAAAACATTCATTCGTATTAATTATTTAATATGGAGTTTTAAATCATTTTTAAATAAATAATAAACCAAAAGTTAAGGGTTGCGTATCACCCCTAACGATTTTCGATTTTCAGGCGATTTTCTACAATACTGTTCTTTGAAACTGATGTAATAAATATGTTATTTTGATATGCATCGATGAGTGCATAACATGAAACGCACGTAACATATTATGCTGTTTTCATTTCAAAATACGTACTTTAGATAACAAAATTACTAATAAAATAAAATCTTTGTTTATTAACCAATTGTAATTATTGTATATATGACGGCAACTAGTTTCGCTTGTACCCTAGCTTCATCAGTGCAATTAGACATATTTTGTAATTTTTGTTACATTTTTTGGAATGTAAAAATTATGAGATCTCTAAGACGAATGTGTGGTAAATCTGTATATGATAGAGTGTCAAATGCAAATATAAGAAGCGAATGCGATGCGAAAAAGTGTTATGAACAAAATAATGAAAGGTTCGTTAAGATGGTTTGGCACATGGAAATGAATGAGTGAAGATAGAATGGTAAAGTAGGTATATTGTAAACGACGTGATCGGAGCTATAAATAGAGGAAGGCCGAAGAAAACTTAGCACGATCAAATTAATCAAACATTAAATATCGGTCACGTTAGGGGTCTAAGAAATTGACGTGCGTGCATGACACGATGTATGAATGTAAATGAATCTAGGGATGTATGTCAGAACATAAGAGTGTGGCGGTCCATGCTTTCTGTCTACCCCTTCGGGGTGACGACGTGATGGTTAGTTAGTTAGTTAGTTTTATTATTACTCCGACGAAGCTGGGTACAAGCGAAACTAGTTGGCGTCAAATATAATTACAATTTCGAAGTTAATATAAAAATTGTTCACATTATTTTATATATTTATAATTTAAGATGTTAACTGTTTAATTATAATAAAACAGTGGTATAGAATATCACAATTGATTATATTTCTACTATATACGCCATACTTAGTGTTATTATGATGGTTTATTTCTTTTTTCTTTTTTATACACTTTGTATAAACAACACTTATACTAAAAAGATCAAATTATATAGACATGTTTCGGACAAACAGTCCTTCTTCAGTGAAGATACATTTTTCTAATGTATCTTTACTGAATAAGGACTGTTTGTCCGAAACATGTCTATATAATAATTAAATAAAAATATGTTTTTTAACTACTTACACTTTTGTCTTTATTCAGACAGCGACCGATTTCGCCAGGCTCGCTGGCATCGACAGACTGGCCAGACAGACGATCAGTCGATGTCAATGTCAGCGAGCCTGGCGAAACCGGTCGCTGTCTAAATAAAGACAAAAGTAGAAGTAGTTAAAAAACATCGTTTTATTTAATTATTATTTAAAATGAACTTCCATCAAGAGATTTCAGTAAAATCATTTGATTATCTTAAAAAATGTCCATATATATATATTTTTTTTAAATAAGTGTTGTATATACAAAGTATATAAAAAAGAAAAATATAAATAAATGATTATGTTTCTTTTGAAATTGTAGTGACAGCTGTTTCACTAACCGAGGTTAGCATCATCAGCTGTTACAATTAACTGTTCAACTGCGTTAAAATCTAGTTGCAAGTGATTGAGGTGCCAGTTAAAAAAGGTAACCAAATTATCGACAGGGGTCATTGTCACCATACTTTGACACAGATTGATAAACATGGCACTGCGAGTATATATCTCCTATCTGCCACAGAGGTTTACACAGATCAAGGCGGGAATCTTCATCCCGGATGACATCTCGCTCTCGCGCGGATTAAGAATAATAGTCAAAATAATATGTTAAAAAATTATACGAGTAGGTACCGACTTGAATTTAAATCTCATCTTTAATACACTTATAATTCTATATGGTTTATATCTGAAAATATTGTAAATAAGAAAGTAATCTGTTACCTGAAATTTTTGAAGAAAAAATTCACTTATGAAGACACGTTACTTTATTTCTAATAATTATTAATAAAACGTTGAAGTTTCCCTTACCGATATTCTAAACATCGAAGGCACATCGAAATAGTCTTTGGGTTTGTCCACCACCAGCGCAAAGGGGGGCGCCGTAACGTTGCGGAGGCAGCGCAGCGCCGCCAGCGCAACGAGGCTAACGAGCAGCGGCGCCTCCGAGCCCCCGTGGCCCATGACGATGCCCACGAGCCCCCAGGGCCCGCGCCACGAGTTGACGCTCACCACCCCGTAGCAGTAGGTGTACACGCGCGACCAGAAATAGAAATGCAGCCGCGAGCTGTCGGGGTCCAGCCGCCGCTTGAAGAAGCCCTGGCTCATCATGAAGGCCAGGTGGCCCGCCACGCCGATGGCCACGGACACCAGGTGGCTTCTGATGGAGTCCTCCGGGAAAACGTACAAGTTGAAGAGCTCCCACGTGCCGCGCCAGTAGCCCACGACGGCGGGCGCGACGATAGCGCAGGAGAAGAGCGTGTCGAGCACGGCCAGGAGGGCGCGGTGGCCGCGGGAGTCGCCCTCCAGCTCCGCCAGCCCCGCGGTGCTGCCCCTCATCTCACGCGAGCCGACCTCCCATCGGACTGCTGCACACGCGAGCTGCGGTCACACTGCGGCCCACACGAGCGCTGCGGCCGGATCGCGGCCTCTCATTGTTATCGCCCGCGATAGGGCCTCGCCGTAGGGATAGGCCGCCCGCGCTGCCCCCTCGCGGCGGCTAATTGATGTCCTCAGACGGAGACCGTGCCGTATCCTGCGCCGACACCTGTCCTTATCTCGCTGATTCACGCGCGCCACTTATCCCAATTACACCCAATTGAGACGCAACACTCACTTCGATATTTTCTCAAAACACGTCAACTTCTTCGTCGCGTAATTCCGTCAGCGGGCTCGTTTCCGTTCCCATCGCGAGCGGCGCTCGGCACGATAAATAGTGATTCAAGAACGGCGGTGGCTCTCTTCTCACGACCCCCGCTGCCCCTCCGGCCCCGCGGGTGCTCCTCCGGCCATCCGCGCGAAGGGATCCGGGAAACGGCCGGAAACAGCGATTGGCGTGGATTTATTGAACTGATTTCACCGCTGGACCGCCGAACTGGCGCGAGACAAATTTCCATGTCCTCGCAGAGGAGCGCCCGCCCGCGCCTCACCCCTCCGCCGCCGTCCGCCGCGTATCGCCAGGGTTATGAGTGAGATAACTTATTGCACGACCGAATTCATTCCACCGACTGCTGGTTCGCTCAAACGGACTCCTTTCGTTATTTAGGCGTATTGCGCGCACGCCGTATCAATACGTCTACTGATACTTAACAATAACAATTCGTCCATTGACAAACTTAGGTATATCTGACACGATAAGTGGTATTATTTTTTCAACAGGTGTACCTACTACATACAATTTCACACGACTTAATGGGTTACATCTTTATTTGACATCGTTTTAGTTACTGATAAAGAACAATCGAGTGTTTTCATCGTGTTATTTAGTCGGACATTCCGTATATTTCATTACGTTTTATCACCATTTCGGCAAGTAGAATCAAAGGATGCATAATTTTGCATGCCCTAGCCGCACAGTTTGTCGATCTCATAACGTAACGAGCTCCCATACACGGGGACACCACTCACACTCCAGCACGGCCACTCGTTACATAAACACGCTGACAAATAAACACCACGAAAAGGAATAGACGATCATGGCGAATTGTTCGCTGGATTAAAAAAAATAACGAAAGCAAGCTCGATTTCATACTTTGCAAATGCGACAAACATCGACAAAACTTGGCGACCTTAAACCAATGGCGAAGTAGAATGTAGAGCAACTGTTTGCATGACGCGGCGCAAGGGATGTATGGAAAATGAAAGTACCATATATCTAGGTGTACGTGGCTACCAGGGCAGTATGCGGAGCGGGCAATTAACTTTAAGCATGTGAAAAGCTTTAAAAAAAAATATATATATATGACAATAAAATTAATTATTTTAATTTCAATAAAAAAAAACAGCAAACAATTCTTCCATTTTTACATATAATGTTTAATGTTTATTTCTAACTAACTATAAAACTAACCATCACGCCGTCTCTCCGGAGGAGTAGGCAGAATGAATGGAACGCCACACTGTTCTGTCCTGACATACTTCTCTCGCTTCCTCTACATTCATACATCTTGTCATGCACGCACGTCGATTTCTCCGACTCCTCGCGTGACCGACATTCAATATTTGATTGATTTGATCGTGACGCGTTTTCCTCGGCCTTCCTCTATTTCTAGCTCCGTTCACGCGGTTTACATATACCTTCTTTGCCATTCTGTCTTCACTCATTCTTTTCATGTGTCCAAACCATCTAAATGGCCATTTCCTTATTTTGTTCATAACACTTTTATTCGCACCACATTGAGATCTCATTTCTACTGCATTTATTCTACTTTCATCCTTCTGTTGCCAGTTACCTGCTTCTCTTACATACATAAGGGTCGGCACAAGAACACCATTTATTTCGTAATTTATTATAATATGTGATTTGTATTTTTTCAATTACTTCTGTCTCACAACAACATGCATCATTTCGAGTTGTCAGAGAAAAATAATTTATTCAGATCATAATACAGTTCAACTCATATTAAATAAAGACCCGAATTATAAAAATTTTCAATAAATTTTAACTATTGAAAAAAACCGACACCAAAAAACACTTTAAATACGGTTTTAAATTTAAGAATTTTAAATCTGAAAAAACGATTTTTGTTTATTGTTGGCTTTTAAAAACTTATTTACAGGAAAAAATATTGTATCTTGACCCACTTTTCCCCTCCAACGCCCAAACTCCGTACTATAATGATTACTCCGGTCATACTGATTACTCCAGTAAGTTCCAAGGGCCAAAACCGTTTTAATTTTCCTGCCATTAGCTGTCATAAGACTAGTTGCCGAGTGTGCTCTGAGCGAGCTTTCGCTTCCTAAATTCGCTAGTTCACCTTTCACAACAACAATAAGCCATTAGCTGTCACGGGCCTGATAGTTTGGAGACCCCTGCTCTACATTATCTTCATTCTAACCCCATTGCAATAACGGTACCGATCTATGACCACCCACCTACATCCATGGCCACTCATGCCCCATTCAGTACCATACCCGGTACTAACCGGTCCCTGTCTAAGACTTCTGTCCTTCTGTCCCTCGATCCCTGCCCAAGGCCACCTCCGACCCACCACATTATCCAAAAAAAAACTCTTCTCACCTTCCAACAACGAAAATTTCAATATGCGTTGAGAAATAGTCTCCGGTATGGTACTCTCGAGAAGCTAGATCCAAGAAAACTAAGATAATACGCAATTAAAACATCAAGAATTCATTTTTAATCTCATCATGTATAACGCTCCAAATTGTTACGCGTGTATATGTATACCAAATTGTTTCCACTTAATTAATACACGAAATGTTCGTTATTGTTGAGTAGGTACGTGGACGTATGAGTAGCAAATAATGAGCAGTACCATTAAATTTAATTATATAATACCTCAAAGATAGTTAAATTACTCCAATGATGGACGGAGTCCATTAACAGATATATTTACGAGATGTCTTGTAGAATGGGTGCATTCTTATTAATGTCCTCACGTAATGTGTTTGATTCATTAGCTCTTGTGTGTAATATTTCATTGAATTCATATTTCATCGAGTCACAAGACAACAATACATTATAAAAACTGTTTTAACAGCTTCTCGCAGTTAAATGTTAAATTAATTGGTTCTCTAAAAAAAAATTATAAAATTTTACAGAAACTTTTCAGATAATCGAATGTCTGTTTTCGCTTATTCTATCGTATCCACATTCAAATAGACATTAAATAGATCAAGAAACGCCAAGATCTTTCGTAGAAGCTGCTGTATAACTCTCTGGTGAGAAGTCGGTTGGAATTTAGTTCCATTATCTGGGCACCGCATGAGGTTCGATATTCCCTGATGGTGGAGAGGGTGCAGAAAAATTTTCTGCGATACCTCTATCTTAGGGAGTATGGATATTACCCATGGCTCTTTCCAACTGATTTCTTGCTAGGGATGCTAGGCTACCAGTCACTCGAGAGGAGACGAGACATTCACTTGGGTGACCATTTCTTTCGACTGATAGGCGGTTGTATACACAACTCAGAAATCTTGAGTGATGTAGGTCTGTTCGTCCCTGATAATTATCTTCGACAAAGGGGCCATAGATTGTTTTATCTCCCACGATGCAGAACCAACCTGCCAATAGTTATGCCGGTAGGTAGAGCAATATCTTTGCTCTACCTACCGGCATAACGTATCACCTCGGAGTTTGACGTTGGCTCATCTGAGGGAAGTACTAACTTTATTATAATTGTATGGTATATTTATTTTATTAATTTGTCATGCATCTTATGTTTCTCGCTTTTTTTATTAATCTATTATGTATTACTTATTATTGTGTATCTCTAACTTGTATCTGTAGTGTATTGGGAAAAAAAAAACTGTAATGCTTTAGATATATTTAAAATAAATAAATGGAATAAATGAAGTATATGACCCAGATGTGAGATCTTTCGAACATTGATAGTTGATAACAGTTCCCTGTCAACTCTAGCTCGCCTCAGGACTTCGGTATTGGTAACCATTTCTGTCCAGGGAACTCTGAGCATTCGGCGATGGAGACATATTTCAAATGCTTCCAGTCTGTTCATTGAGTTAACTTTTAAGGTCCAAGTTTCACACCCGTACAATAAAACAGACCACACATACTTGCATTTGACAATCTATCATTTACAGATTTACCACACATTATTTTATACATTTGAGCCTTCTATTTTCTATAAACATGTAATAAACGGCGCTGGTTTTGATTTGCCAGTTTTGGATCATCCGATAAGTCTTCGGGGTATATAATAGCATAATAAACAACGCACTTGCTGGGACAATATTTCTGTATTGTTTCCAGAGTCAACACGTTAATAACACGGGGTAATCTTGTCTAAACATACGCGTGGCTGTTTTATGGAGCCAAGATTAATACGGCATCTTAGGCCGGCACTCTGGTGTAGGCTCTGGGATTAGCGGCTGTACTAAACTAACAAGAAACGTTCTACTAGTGAAGATAAATCAATTCGACTTTCTCAAAATACACAAATACAGTAGAACGTCCTTTATCCGGACGTCAGTTATCCGGAGCGTCAATTATCCGGACAAGCCGAAATGATTCTTCCAAAATCATTCTCCATAATCATTCTCCATAAATCATTCTCCATAAATCATTCTCCATAAATCATTCTCCATAAATCATTCTCCATAGATGGCGTTAGGTTAATCTTGAAAAATTCACAAGTGCAACCAAATCTACATAGATGGCTGACTGAAACTGACACGTGAAGATAGATATGGATTTTGAAGTATATATACATCTTCCAAAAATTTGTCATGCATGATCATAATACCAAAGGTGGAATGGGGAATGTTGTAATTACATAAAGCGTGCGCTTAACCCAACCAATGACAGGTCATAAGTCCTGTAAACACCTTGATCATTCATGTTCAGTTTCCAGTTTGCGTCTTCGTCTCTATTGAGATACAACTAAAAAAAAAAAAATGATGAACCTTCTGATCAAATCCTGCGAAACAAGGTCATCCGGCTTGCGCTGGATGCTCCCTTTTGGACCAGGATTACACAACTCCACCTAGAGGCGGGTCTCCCCTCTAAACGAACACATCCATACACTGGCCGAGCGTTTCTTTCAGGGGGTCGCCACACACCCAAACCCTTCTATACAAGAAACCTCTGACTGAACCCCCGACATTCACTACCGTGGCTACACCTCACAGTCACTTCCCTCTTTCCCACCAGAACCCCTCTCAACCATCACCCCCCTAGTCCACCTTAGACGTGTAAAAAAAAAGTATAAATAATGTACTATAATTATTTAATGTCTTACTAATCCTTCCCTCACTACCCCGATCTACATAACTTATCCCCATTCCCAACAAAGTCACTTCCAACAGGTGGGGGAGCAATAGCCTTCGGGCTGATACTCCCGAAAGACAAGATTATAGATAGATCATATTATAGATAGATAGAAATGTTTTGTACCGTGACCTACGCGTAGTTAAGCTTTCTCCACCTACACGACGTTGGCTGTAGGTTGCATCATACTTCTCCTCCCTCCTCCTGACGGTCAGTCTCCCGCAGTTTTCGAGTTTTAACGTGTCATCTCGTTAGCCTGTTTAACATGTCATTATTTACTTGAGATTACGTGTGTACATTATCATTATTATCCGGAAAAATTGTATCCGGAACACCTCCGGTCCCGACATTCTACTGTATTTAGATTTTAATTAAATAATTTAAAAACACTTTTATTTGTTTTAAATCACCAACCGGTTTCGCTCCCACCGGAGCTTTGTCAGCGTTACAAAAACATTCTGATTAATAGTCAAAATATTTACATAACGAGCATCACACGTTTCAAAGAATGTTTCAAAGAATGTTTCAAAGAATGATAGTCAAATATGATGGATTGCTAAACTCTCCAATCCTGAAATACCTCTTCAATTAGAAATTTTCTGTAACCCTGACGAAGCTCGAGCGGGAGCGAAACCGATTTCATAGTTTAAACAAATAAAGTGATGTAAATCACATCTGTGAAGTATCCCATCGGCCGCCATTATACTATATTCGTTTGTCCTGCGTCGCGCGTGCATTTGATTTTCGACGTTTCGTTGTATTATTATCTGTTAGTTATTATAAATTGTGATAAATTCTACTCTTTGTCATTCAAATATAAGTTTTTAACAAGAAAAAAATGGTTAGAAATATTTGCACCGTATTGACGGCACGATTCGTATTTGACCAAGCCGTAAGGAAAATGTTAAGAAGTTTTCATTATAATTAATAATTAAATATAAAATATTACATCATTATTCAAGAAAAATTCTGAAATAATAAAATTTACTTTACAATACTTATTCTTCGAACTACAGAAGAAGAAGACGACGACCACAAAAAATGTGGACAGATTATGTTATCTTAAGGTGATCATGATAAAGGCACTTTTGAAAAAAATATATAATTTCAATATAACCGATACATACCAGTCACTTCTAAACTCCGAATATGATCACACTATTTCTAATAGATTATTTTAATACATACTGGCTGTAAAAAAATTTCTACGAAAAAATAATTATAGACGCTAATTATATTAAAAACTGTAAATTTATCAAAACAAAAAATTGTCGTGTCATATTCTAGGTAAAATTTATTATGTTATGCGTCAATTATCTGATTATTTACTAGGAATATAAAACTTTAAACAAGCTTATTAGTAATTAAAATATTAAATATTATCTTAAACCGTTTCTAGATAAAAATCGTGAATACACAAAATTCGTAAATATGTACAATAAAATTTATAATAATTCCCAACAAATCCAAATCATTTGAAACTAGAACCGAAATAAGTCAGTCTAGTTGTAAGACGCAGATAATAGATCTTTTTGAAGAATATTATTTTTTTGTAAACAACATACGAGGTCTGTTCGAAAAGTATCCGACTTTTATTCATGAAAACAACATTTATTGAGATACAATTAAATGACACTCATCCCCTTCAAAGTGTCCCCTTGAGCTGCTACACACTTCTCCCAACGGTTCTGCCACTGTCGGAAGCGACGCGATGCTGGAAAGACTCTTTTGGTATGGCGCGCAGGTGGTCCGTCGCAATGTTCATGATGTTTTCCCTGGTCTGAAATCTGGTCCCTTTCAAAGGCATTTTCAGCTGAGGAAAAAGCCAGAAATCATAGGGAGCGATTGGGATCATTGATCACAGTCTACAGCATGTCCTGTGCGATATCCACACGAAGTTGCTTCTGCTCAATTGTCAGCAACTTTGGCACAAATTAGCTGAGACCCTTCTGAGGGCCAAATCTTCAGTTAAAATGGAATAAATGGATCTAACACTAATGCTCACTTCATTAGCAAGTTCTCTGATCGTTATTCCACGATCCTGCATCACCAGGATCCTTACTTGATCAATGACAACATCATTTTTGGATGTTGAGGGCCTACCGGATCGTGCTTTACTCTTCACTGATGAGCGGCCATCCTTGAAGCGGTTATACCACTCCTTTATCTGTGTGGTGCCCATTGCTTTGTCCCCAAACACTTTTTTAATTTTGCGGATAGTTTCCACTTGAGAATCCTTAGCTTTAAACAAAATTTGATCCAGTAACGTTGTTCAACTTTTTCTCGTTAAAACTAAAATCAGACGACAATAGCGTACACGTGCTCACTCTTCAACGGCGTGGCAGCGACTGAGTGGCGCTGTGGTCGTGCAAAAAATTGAGCATACGCACTAGGTATACCTACAAACGGTCATCTAAGCTCCACCCTCAAAGCTTTATTTGTTTTGCCAATAAAAATTATGGTCGGATACTTTTTGAACAGACCCGTAGAAGGTTACCAACCACTTACTCGAAACTGTTGTAGGAGGCAGTGGCGCCGTTCGTCAGCTTCGCTCATACAATCCCTAGGCCTGCCCCCGTCCACGTGGGACTAACATTAACTGGGGAATGCACCATTCCAGAAAAAAAGGGAAAAGGGTATCCAGGGTACTTTATGAAGACAAGATACTCTCTAAACTCAAGAGCGTAGTTTTACTAATATGAAAGACTCGCGATATTCATGTTATAAAAAATGTGTTATAACGGTGGTAATATTCAAGTATAATCGAGATTTTAAATTCCCCAGAGCCGCGCCTAATCGCTAGGTAGCACCCAGTCACGGGATCTACCCCTGAATCATGCGGTACTGCGGTATAATAATATTGAATAAACTGTACCTGGTTTCTAACCCCTTCCCACCCCGAGGGCTGCTTTCTCAGTGACCCATATCCCCTACCGCTCACCCCCATTTGAGTATTGCTAAGGCTTCGGCAAAAATTACGCTACACGGTGTTCCGAAATAGAATAAATATACTAGATTAAACTAAATAACTAACCATTAAGCCGTTTCCCCAGAGGGGTAGGCAGAGAGAATTGACCGCCATACTACACTCTCCATTCATACATCATTACATTGCGCTCGTCGGTTTTATTTTTCGATTTCGAATCTAGACGTCTTTTAATAACATTTTTTTTAAATAACGTGCTAAAACACTGTTTTTCCACTTTTGAGATTATTTATCTCGACATGTTTCGAAGGCTTTACACCTTCATCGTCGAGAGAACGGTATAAAAAAACATATTTTAATTCATAAAAGAATCGTCATTATGGAATTCCACAGTGTTGAAGCCTTAAGTTTCTTCTTCGTCCTCAAGTGCCCTATCGGGTCCCCCCAACGTTGGCAATCGCCTCGGCGAACCTGTCCATATCCTTCGCCGCTCAGAACAGCTTCTCCGCACTTCGGATGCCGGTCCACTCTCTTATGTTTCGCATCCAGCACATCTGTCTCATCCCGGGCCCTCAGCGTCCCTCAATTTCCCCTTTCAATATCAGTTGGAGAAGGTGGTACTTTTTTCCACGCAGTACATGACCCAGATGTGAAGTCTTCCGAACCTTCATAGTTCACAACAGCTCCCTGTCAACTGTAGCTCGCCTCAGGACTTCGGTATTGGTAACCATGTCTGTCCAGGGAATTCGAGCATTCAGCGATAGAGCTACATTTCAAATACTTCCAGTCTGTTTATTAAGTTGACTTTTAAGGTCCACGTTAAGTTAACCGTCTTCTAATAATTTATTCATTTGGTCATTCCATGCTTTCCTTGGTCATTCACGGCATGTCACACGAATTCTACACCAGACTAAAGATAGTGTGAAAATCACACTGCCATCGCCGGGAATCGAATCCGGGACCTTAAGGGGTGGCACTCAAAGCTCTTACCACTCTGCCACGAAGCTCATCTTGTAAAACTAAATATTCAATAATTAATACGAATGAAAACGCCTGTTTTCTCGAAGTTTTATTATAATTTATGGAAATGGCATGTTTCACCTTTCTAAGGCATTATCAAATGTCATTCGAATAAATTACAATAAAACTTCTAGAAAACAGACGTTTTCATTCTTATTAATTAACCATTTATTACGTTTACTCCATTTCATGATACTTTGTATGCCAATAATTTAATCTGGTGTTTTACACCGTCAAGAAACAATAAATTTAATAAATATTTTTCTACATCCGTCAATTAAAATTAATTTAAACCTTTATTTTCATTATTATTATTATTATTATTATTATTATTTTGTTGAAAAAACTCCTTACATCATTACAGCGCGAGCTAAATCGAAGTAAAGGGTGAAAAAAAAAAATATCAAAGGAAATATACATAAAACCTTATGAATAGGAATATGCTAGTTATTTCCTTGCTGCCCTTATCGTAAGGGTATTCACGAATTCGCCATAATTGCATCCAAAGAGGTCTTTTTCTTTTGCAACCTCATTTAAAATACGAATCGCATTCAATACAGAAGAACTTCGAAGGGCCTCTGTGCGGCAATTTGGGGCATAAAATAATATATGTCCCCTTGCTCTGCTATAACTATGGGGAACGTATAGATTTAGTTCTCTCAGTATTCCTGGATTGTAAATACCTCCGGATAATAGTTTAAATAAATATGGACTTAGACAGCATTGTTCCAGAAACATTAAATTAGTTTATGTAGTTTTTTTTTAAATAAACATAAAATTTTGTTATGAGGTTTGTATTCAAATCAAATCAAATCAGTTTATTTACATTACTAACAGCATAAATGTTTAAGGCCTATTGAGTACAGATAAAATATTATATTCATACAACAAAATGGCAGAGTGGTTACGAGCTCTGACTTCCATGCCGAACATAATACCAGGAACGCATAAAATATGGTTTGATACTAGGAAGACAAGATACTTTCTAAAGTCGAGAGTATTTGTCCCCTGAACGTACCTCACCAATATGAAAGACGTCGATCTCCTAGGAGACCGCGTTCAGCAGACTAATTGCAGACTATTATTTTCTGCAACACTATTTTCAAAACAGGGTGTTAAACTAAAATGGGTTTTACTAATGTGAATGTGCCCGTGCAGATTCTAAATGCTGATAGCTTAAATTTCGTATGTCAAATGGCAGTAAAAGTATTGCAAGTGTGCTTAATGGACATGGACATTATTCGTTGTGCTGACCTTAACCGCTCGAGAGACCAAGCACCCGATGTCACGGAATTATCGTTTCTCTTATGTTAGTGTGGTGCATATGAATGGAAGTGCTGCTAAGGCATGCGTCATGGATCTGAGAACAAGTGGTAGTCCGATGGTGCTACGTCTGGTGAATAAGGCGGGTGCGGTATAATCTCCCAACCCACCCAACATCCCAACCCCTCAGATCTTAAGAGACTGTGACTCGTGTGTCTTGCCAGTGACGACATACGACCAGAAAACTATGTCCCTATGTCAAAAACTTACAAAAGATTAAGTTTGTTCAGCGAGCAAAGCAAAGACAAATTTTAGGCGTCGGTTTTCGTGAAAGAATGAGAAGATAAGACGTCGAACAAAGGTTTCCGACATCGCAGAAAGAGTTAAATGACCACGGCCGATGTATAGACGATATTGTATATATGGGTTACTCGTAATCAATAATAAATCGAATAATTCAGCCGTTTCTGTGGCTGGGTATCTGCGAATCCGATGCGCAATGGACCGACGCACAGTGGACGAAATGACCCAAAAACGCGAATTAAGTGCTTTTTGAAAATTTCATTAATTGGCTTTTTTTATTTTTTTTTAGTGTAGCATTATAGCCAGTCTAAACTTTGTGTTTCTTGTATTTTGTCAAAAGCTCGTAACGGCAAGTTGGCAACGTCGCAAAATGGGCCTACGCTGGAAGTTCAGCAGGACATTTTTTAGTTCGCTTCTGCGCCCGAGCAATGACGGTTGTGTATTTAGTGTTTTTTTTAAGAAATTTACAAAATAAATAAATGGCTGATGTTTCTCAAGGTATTTTCTATTCAATTTATAAAACTATGCTGATTTATCATCTACGCGTGAGATATAAACTAACATAAAGTAAACCTCTAATTTTGTCATTTTTTGAGTTTTAAACTCATATTTCAATTAGAGATTAGAAACGAAGCATTCGTTGCACCCATTTGACAATAAATACATCTTATAGACTGTATTTTATACTTTAATTCAATATATAAATGTTTCTCCTCTTTTGTCCTTTTTTGATACTCTTGTTGTTTTTAGGAAGGGCTGTTTGCGTTTCACGCAAAGAATTATTTGAAAAATTAAGACAACGAAGAGCATTAAATGCTAATTGTGGGAAAGCAATTGTGTTTTTAATAACATATATCGCACACAAATACCACGAAGTAGCAAATTTAAATATTTCCAGAACCAAATAATGCAAGATCATTAAAATTTTTTCAATACAATTAATGAAGAGGTGGAAAAAAGTCGCAGTTACATTGTAAAGTTCGAAGAAGAAAATTTAGCGTGGTGAGAAGAAAAAATAGTGTTTTCAAAATCTTAAGGCAGGCCAACAAAATCATTACAAGAAAGCGGTGTCAGACTAGACAGAAAATAATACAAGATCTGCTGCAGAATCGCAGTACTGATGAACCACGATTAGCAAATGAAATGAGTTTACGTAGCGCAGGGAAAAATGATGCTGCAAAACTCATTAAACAAATAACATTTTCACCACGTCGAGCATCAAGGATACGTGAAGCTTTCATCGTATACACCAGAGGAGCCTTTAGCGCTTATCGTCAGCTCAAAATTGACCAAAGATCAACACAAAGGTTTAAGAAAGGAAGCAAAACTCAGGTGTCCGGAAACGTTTTATCCGTCTTACGATTAAATATAAAACAAAAGTGCTTCCCTAAAAAAGAAGCAATCATAGTAACTGATCGATTGATGGAAATAAAACTCTTACCCCTTGTCGATCATGCGGCTACTAAATTATCAGACCCTGTAATTTCTTCTATTAGACCCTTGCCTATGTTTTAAGTTTACTAAAATTTCCGTCCAATGACTCTGAAAATTTAAGTGATGATTCTGATGATAACGAAGACTCTTTGAACACTTAGGTTTTGTATCATTTTTCTATGTGTGTAGATAAGTTTGTTTGTTTTTTGTAAATCGGTGGGGTTGCAGATAGTTAGGTTATTTGTTGGTTTGATGAAGTATTAAAGGATCGTTTAATTGTTGTAGTTGCAGAGGAGTGTGCTAGTAGTGCTGAAGCTGCTCAATGTTGTTTTTTTTCCTCTTTTTTAAACTTTTCAACTTATGATTGTATTATAATTCTCTGACGAGCTAAATTTACGAGCACTTGTAATTGTCTTTCAATTTTAATTTCCTAACTGTGTGCTTTTTTTCTCATGTATAAGCTGCATGTTCTCTAATAAAATAAATAATACATAATAAATAAATAAATTTTGTCTATATGATTACATTTCTCTTCTCTTACAGAGCTTTTTGGGATGGTTAGCAGAAATCACATCTAGGCAATTAATTTGGTCTTATGTATCATTTCAGTATATATAAATACACGTATATATAAGAGTCATGTTTGTGAATGTGTAGATTATTTTAATAAATACCAATAAAATATATTAAAATAATATGTGACCTGCATAATATACTGTTAATATTTGTTTACCTGCAAAATCCCATATTATTTTTTTGCCAATTTAAATATGAGATTTTTTGATTAAATTTTACTTTAAAATAATAATTATGTATAAATACAACAAGCAAAATTTTTTTTTTTCAATACCTTACCAACAAACAATTAATTCGCGTTTTTTGGTCATTTCGTCCACTGTGCGACGTACTGCATCACCAATCATCATGGCATAATGCGAATCTAATTGGAAGGAAGGACACTTCACTCGGAATTTTTCCGTGTTCGTAATGTTATTCAAATGCATAAAATTGCGCATCCTCTCTTTACTGTAGTTTTGTATCCGTGTACGTCCGAAATAACATCCCAGCTAGACCTGTAGGTAATGCGGACCTCCTGCAATACGGTGGTCTAAAATTAAGACGGAGGTGGCGGAACACAATGTTCCGGTTGCGACAACTCAGGACGTAAGATCAAATCAAATCAGTTTATTTACTCAAAAGATATGACAAACAAAATTAAAGTTTATGGCATATATTTAGAACATGTAACATATATAAACCTTCTTTTCAGTCGTATACCTCATGATTGAGGGTCGTGTTCATCCTGTAAACCATTGACCATGGCACGCCATGCGCTCCTGTCATCCGCCAGTCTCCAGGCTGTAGCTAATAAGAGATCAGTCAGCACCCTGATTTGATTGCACCAGGGGTTGGTCTTTGTGGTCGTTTTCCATCCATTTTGCCCATGATGATGCTTTTCAAAGTTGTCCTGATACTTTAAAACTCTTTGATAGCACATCCGCGAGAGTCTTGCCCTGATACTCAGTTGGTCAATGATCGACTGGTTTGTTCTTCTAGCACCACATCTCGAGAGCATTAATTTTGGACCTCTCCGATTCCGCATAGTCCAAGACTCGCAAACATAAAATTATATGGAGAAAACAAGGGTTTGAACCAGTCTCATCTTGGTCTTGTTAGATATATTTTTGTCTTGCCATATCTTGGTGAGCTTTGTCATGGCAGTTTTAGCCATTTGGGTTTTGCGTCGAATCTCCTTCTCGCATCCCCCCTGGTCAGTTATCAGTGATCCAAGATAGACAATTTAATTTACAATTTCAAAATCTGAGATAAGGCCCGTATTTGTGAGTTATACAACATTTAATATATAATAATAATAATAATATGCTAACTTTTATAGCGCCGTTTTTGTGATGTAATCACCTCAAGGGCGCATTAAGACGTGTTTTAAATCTAGAAATAAAAATTTTCGCGATCGGTTAAAAAGTATAGTAGAACAAAGTATAAATGTTTAAATTGGGTATGAAATATGAAAAAGATGGGTTTTCAGTTTAGATCTGAAATCTGTCGGATGCATCTGAGGTGTGAAGGGAGATTGTTCCAAGCTGGTGGACCGGCTACCGCGAACGCTCGATCCCCGAAATTTGTACTGGGGCAACGCTTTGGCTCAACTAATCTTCCTATTGCCGAGGAGTTCGCCGAGCGAAGTGTGGGTTTCCTTGTATTTAGGCTGTCCGTTATACAGAGTTTAGATATATAACTTGGTGCCATTCCATGTATCGCTTTGAAGACTGTCCAGCAGAGTTTATACTGGATTCTTTCTGGACTTTCTGGACTGGAATATAATATAAATGATCCGGAGATCTCTCATTGTAGATACATGTGCTAGTTGCTGGTTATTCATTGTGTATCTATGATACACAGTTCTCAATGCTCTCGTAAAAGACATCATAACGCACTTAGAGACATTGAATTGCATCTAAATATTGTGACTCCAGTTAACAATATTATTAATGTCCGACTTTTGGCGTAGACAGTCGTCAGGATTGCTAATTTCAAGGAATAATTTCAGATCATCGGCAAATAAAAGAAATCCTAAGTTTCACAATATGTGGTTCTATGATATTAGAACCACAAATCCTTTCGATATGAGCACGAAAAGTCAGTCTACTCTCGTACTTCCTGGTGCTTACATACAAGGAGACCCGGATGAACCAGGATCGAGGTGCGGGAGGAAGAAATAAATTATTATAATTATGTTATTGGACTCTGGACTCTAAAAATGAATGTAATGAACCGGTTGGAAGCGTTCAAGATGTGGATATACTGCAGAATGCTCTGTATACCGTGTACCGATAGGGTCAGTAATGCAGACGTACTACAGAGAGCCAGAGCCAATAGAGAGCTGTTGTCGAGTGTGAAAATTAGAAAGGGTCAAGTGCTAAGGGGAGAAAAATACCACATCCTTCGACTGATATTAATGGGTGAAGTGGAGGGACGTCGGGGAGTTGGTAGAAGGCGTCCTGGCTGTAGAACATCAAAGAGTGGATAGGAATAACAAGAGTTCAGAACTTGTTCCAAGTGGCGCAGGATAGAGATGCCTTTGCGGCAGTGATTGTCAACGTTTGTGAAAGAAGAAGATATTAGTAAACAGTGTGCGAGTTGAGCATGACAGATTCCGAGAAGCATCCGCCAGGAAGGGCCTTGGTTCTTCTTCTTTTTCTTCTCCGGCAATTACAACCCTTGGTGGGTCTCCTCCATGAAACGTCTCCATCACGTCCTGTCTCTGGCCTCCACCTCCCAGTATTGTTGTTCCAGGACCCGACAGTCTGCCACGGCACCATCCAACCATCGCAGTCTCGGCCTGCCGACGCTTCTTCGCCTTACTGGATTGTCAGACAACACTCTTTTGAAGAGCTCCAGATCCAAGGGCCATGGTTAGCATATAAAAATAATTTATTACGTAATAATAAAGCGTTACTAATTAAATGTCTCGTCAATCAACATTACAAAGATTTGTGGTTTATACAATTTCATTTCCGACAATTGTTTTAAATTATATGTGACATATTCTAACCAATTATCTTATGTGAGATGACATATTGTTTTTATATTAGAGAGAATATGCAAATTTCACGGCGGAATCAAAGCAGCACCAGATTGTTTGCATTTGGAAAAAAAAAATTTAAGACAAAAAAAATTGTTCATTTAGTAGTTAAAAAACATCGTTTTATTTAATTATCATTAAGTCCATTGTTTTGACCAAAACACAATGATACTTCAACATTATTACTGTTAACATTTAAAACACTGTTATAATATCACAATTTCTTTTAATTCACTGAGAGTGTCGCGACAGCTGTTTAGCCAACCGATGTTGACATCATCAGGTGTTACAATAAACTCAAGCTGATTGTAACACCTGATGATGCCAACATCGGTTGGCGAAACAGCTGTCGCGACACTCTCAGTGAATCAAAAGAAATTGTGATATTATACCTAACAGTGTTTTAAATTTGAACAGTAATAATTATTACTTAGATATTAAATGTCGGTCACGTGCGAAGTCGCAGAAAACGACGTGCGTCCATTTCACGATGTATGTCCATTACGTGTGTCAAGACAGAACAATGTGGCGGTCCATTTTTTCTGAGACGGCGTGATGGTTAGTTAAAATCTAAAAGACTTTTGACCTTCGAATAAATCTTCCGTGAACTCGGAAATATCCCAATTACTCACGATAGATAGTTAATGTCTACAAGATAGGGATGTGCTGGGAAGAGAAGATCTGCGCTGAGTTTATATGCTAATAATTTCATTAGTAATCTTTTTCTTGTAGACTCCCTCTTCACCTCTTCCCGCCAGCTCTCGTCACATGCGATGCGAATTACTCGTCTTGCGTCAGGCATTATTAGATAAGGCGTATTTAGTTTAAAAAATCACCATGATATAAATAGAGAAGCACTGTGTATTGTAACAATACAAAAAACATTGATTTTGAATAAATATAACTGCACATAGTATTTTTACAAAACCTTATTACACTTTTCACAGACATGTTTCGGTTATGTCATAACCATTAAGCGCAGTTATATTTATTTGGCTTTTTTATTTTTTAACTAACCATCACGCCGTCTCCCCGAAGGGGTAGGCAGAAAGAATGGACTGCCACACTTTTCTTTCCTGACATATTTCTCTCGCTTCCTCAAGATTCATACATCGTGTCATCGCATCGATTTCTCTGACTCCTCACATGGTCGACATTCAATATTTGATTTATTTTATCGTGCCACGTTTCCCTCGGCCTTCCTCTATTTATGGTTCCATTTACATCGTTAACATATAATTTTTTTACCATTCTTTCTTCATTCATTCTTTCCATATGTCCAAACCATCTTAATGATCCTTTCATTATTTTGTTCATAACACCATCATTCGCACCGCATTCACTTCTTATATTTTCATTCGACACTATCATACACGGAGTACCCACGCATTCGTCTAAGAGATCTCATTTCTACTGCATTTATTCTACTTTCATCATTCTTTTGCCAGTTCCATACTTCGCTTCCATACATAAGGGTCGGTGTTGTATATAAATACTTTGTATATACAACACTATTAAAATTACATATCAGACATGTTTCGGACAACCAGTCCTTCTTCAGTGATACGTATTATAAAGATACATATTCAAAATAAAAGATACATATTTGAAAACAATTCTATAATATTTTAAATATGTACAAACAAACAAACAAACCACCACGCCGTTTTCCCGCAGGGGTAGGCAGAGAGAATGGACCACCACACTACTCTATCCTGGCCAACCTTTCTAGATTCCTCCACATTCATACAACGAGTCATACACGCTCGTCGATTCCTCCGACTTCTAACATGATCAACCTTTAAAATTTGATTAAGTTGGCCATGCCATATTTTCCTCGGTCTGTCTCGACTCCGTGCTCCTTTTACATAATTAACGTATACTTTCTTAACCATTCTTTCTCCATCCATGCGTTCCATATGTATAAACCATTGCAGCGATCCTTTCATAATTTTGGTCATAATACCTTCTTCTGCTCTACATTCCTTTCTTATGTCAGCATTTGAGATTCTGTCGTATATCGTTCTACCATACATACGTCTCAGGGACCTCATCTCTACCGCATTTATTCTGCTTCCATCCTTCTTCTGCCAGTTCCATGCTTCGTTTTACAATTCCCTAAAATGTGTATCTTTATAATATGTATCACTGAAGAAGGACTGGTTGTCCGAAACATGTCTGATATGTAATTTTTAGTAAAAAAATAGTAAAAATTTAATTGTAAAAAAAGATAAATAAAACGTCTACAACACAAAGTATGGCGAACATAGAAGAAAAGCAGCTATGTTTATTCAAATATGAATCCACAACACAAAGTGAAGGCAAAATAGAACAAAAACATTGATTATCTAAGAATAGAATTCGACAATGATTGAAGTAGATTTTTTTCTTAATCTAAAATATAATTGTTATTATCAGATAAAATGTACATTAAATCATTATATAAGTTAACTAATAAGAATAATAAAAAAAACGTCTGTTTTCTAGGAGCTTTATTTTATTTTACAGAAATGACATGTTAAACAGGCGATACATGCCATTCACATAAAAAAAATTTACTTGTATAAAACGGACGATTTAATTTATATTGATTATTTAATATGAATGTTTACATCATAGTGTAGCAAAAAACAATTCACAAACTTTTAATCAGTAATATTTTGATGTAATCTAAATGAATTCAACTTCAATTAATTTATTTCCAAATAAACAAGAATTCACCGCCACACCACTCAATCCCAACAAACCTTTTTCAATAATATACTACTGTTTAATTTTTCATTGTATTCTGTGTTCAAAGGAAGTGTACTTTCATGGTAACAAATTTATAACAATTTGGATTAATCCGCTCTGTTTTTAATTTTTAAACACTAAAACATAATTTTTATACTTTTTTAAATACGGTATTTTTAATTGGCTGGCACTTCGGAAAAATAATTTGATAATCAGATTTTCTTCTATAATAATAATAATAATGCTAATTTTTAAAGCACGGTTTTTGTGATGTAATCACCTCAAGGGCTTCATTATGTGTTGAGGAATCACATTTGAAAAAGGTTTGTTAGGATTGAGTGGTGTGGCGGTGTATTCTCTATGCTTACTCATCACCATCAAAACATAATTGAGATGCCTGTTCTTGAAAATTAAAAAAAACGTTTTAGTGTTAAAAATACAAACTCACTTATTTCAGTAAGTAATATAACCCGGTATTTCTTGAATGAAATAAACAATAGCGCCCCCTTATGGAGAAAATTCAAAGCAGTAATTAGTTTGTAAAAAACTTCAACAGATGGCTCATAATTTCACTAGTTGAGCTGTCATAAAACGCGTCAGTGAAGTGTAGTTTAACAATAAGAAAAAATAAAATAAAAACTGAAATTGGTTGATTGAATCTAGTATTTAATAATACAATTAAATTTTACACGAAAAGTGGTATGTAGAATACCTTTGCTAACGATATAGAAATGACCTCAAATGTTATTAACATAATTTTATTTAAAATTTAGATGAGTTTTTTTAAAGTATTATATATGTAATAATGAGTCTTCTCCATTACCTTTAATAATTGTTCTGCTCCATTAGCTTGGATATATAAACTGCTACGCGTTTGATTCTCGCTACATTTGTTAATGACTTTGCAAGGCAAAACATATAATTTCCAAACAAGATAAATAAACTTCTAGAAAAATATAAAGTTAGCACTTACTCGAATGTCAAATAAATGTTTTTGTTATTAAAATAGATTTACGCGCACGCTCGAATTAACTCGGGCTGCTAAAAGGTACACACGATAAAGCAGCCACTCTAGTTAAATCAAGTAATCTCGTATTTTATGGTAACATAAATGCACAACACGAATTAAGTCGGCCAATGACGCGTCAAGACCAGCCGGGGTAAGACCTCTAAAAAGGCATAGAGAGCATTTAATGGATAATGTGCTCATCCATCATGTTCCCATCTTCATCGTAATAACCATGTTCGACTGTATGATGTATGATGATGTATGACTGAATGATGAGGTTGTATTGTTGAAAAAATACTCTACAATCTGCAAAAACGCACTAAATCCTATCTACACTACAAGTCGAGATATTTTCTGTAATCAGTCAATATAACATAAATCCGTTCAGGGAAAAATCACCAAGGGACTTATTGCAAATTCCTTGGATACATTTTTG
>JAHDVF020000098.1:0-118437 GCA_022606425.2 Lepidostoma basale
TATTTGGTTGACTAATAAAGCTCATTTATCTCGGAGAACTCCAGCTATGAACATAGTCCGCGCCTTTCGAGGACCAGCTCGCATGTGTAAAAATGGTTTTGATCCCGTACAAATCTTTGGTCTTTTCATAACCGATGAAATTATATCCGAAATTGTAAAATGGACCAATGTTGAAATGATAGCCAAAAGCTGGGAAAAGTTACAGCGACGCACAGAGATGTCACTGATAAAGAGATTCGTGCTTTGATTGGTTTATTGACTTTGACCGCAGTCAGGAAAGATAATCATCTTTCCACAGATGAAATATTTGATCCTACTTTTTCGGGTAAGCGGTATATTTCAGTGATGAGGAAAGAAAGGTTTGAGTTTATAGTCCGATGCCTGAGAATGGATGACAAGACATCTCAAACATGACTATGATATATAAATGGGGAACAGATGAGAGTGGTGGACACAGTATCTTAATACTTCTAACCAGTACGGAGATTCCGACATTTTAATGACGTCGGTAGTTCCGCTTGAACTCTATTGTAATAATGGACAAAACAATTATTTGGAAAAAAAATAATCGAACTAACTCCACGCGATTCTGTCGTCCTATAAAATTTCGGTTAAAAAAAGAAACGCCCTTAGCCACACGCGAGTGTTTTGGAGCCAACAAAAATTACATTTAATAATCGAGATGTTTTCGTCAACCAATGGTTGACGGGAAAGTGTGTATGAATAATGCCTCTGCACAAACACGGGGCCACACCAAAGGATGAATATTTTAGAAAAAGTCATTGCACGCCCATCGAATACTTCTTCATTTGAATTTGGATTATCTACATTACATGCCCATATACGATTTTTCGAATGTTTGCTCCATATATCATACCGTTTAGATATAAAAAAATGACAGGTGCGAGGCCACGAGGCTAAATGTAGTTTAGCATCAAGAAAAGAAACAATTGTGTCGCGTTTCTATTTTGAGATGGGCCTGGTTGTGGATGTTCCCAAACAATGCGGAGGAAACAGCAATGATACACAGCTAGACGTTTTTTTAATAACCCCGAGAAATTCTCGGAAATTACGGGAATAGATATCAACTTAATAAAACGTTTTGGTGTTATATTGAGTACACTGTCAAGTGGACATCTTATAAACACTGAAGCGTTTGATAAATACGCGTACGAAACAGCAAAATTGTACGTCGAAAAATATGGTTGGTATTTTATGCCAGCATCTGTGCACAAAGTATTAATACATGGCGAAGCGGTCATCGAGAGTATGATACTATCCATCGGGCAGTTATCAGAGGACGTACAAGAAATACGGCAGAAAGATTGGAAGACAATTAGGGAATTCTACACAAGAAAGACCTCGAGAATAAACACTAATACGGACCTAATAAATAGATTATCCCATCTGATCCCGTAATTTCGAGTTTTCGGAAACTTCCACGTAGGAAAAAGAAAATAATCCATCCTTGGTAATAGTTCTCTATCAAAAAAGTCAAAGCACAACATCTCTCCCGTTCATAAAACTTCCGACTGTGGATCGTTTATTGTCCACATTCAAAAATCCAAAAACGGAGATGGTAAATCTGCTCACCTGCATCCCATCCATTTCGGAACGTTTATGGAAGAAAAAAATTATTAAAAATGTCGTTGCCGGGGGCGTCAAAGCCCTTGGTAAATTCAAAATTTCGGTTCAATTTAAGGACCCTATTTCTGCGAACAATTTTACAAATTCTTCGGTTGTCGCAATGAACAACTACTCGGCTTCGATTCCACTATTCCACGTTACTCGCGCTGGCTTAGTGCGAGGAATTCCAGTCGATATGACTGAAGCAGAGATTATCTCTGAAATATCCGTTCCTGAATGCTTTGGCAAAGCAATTAAAGCCCGGTGTATCGGACGTCCTTCGCGGAGCCTGTAACCGCTATAGGACGCGTCCCCAGGTGGCGGATAGGGGAACACTCGGCAGATATGCAGGGTAGGAGGGAAATAAAATACCTCTCGCGGACCAACAGGCACATAGCGTCTGACCCAGAATGGGCGGCTATACGTAGCGTCTGTTTCCTATGTTAGGGACGGCTACAAACAGCGTCTGTTCCCTATGTTAAGGGCGGCTGAATCTTAAACTCACCAACACGTTTGGCAAGCGTGGTGTTTTAATGCCAAAAACCTTCTAAATAACAAAACCATGAACTCGACTTTTAAAATAAAAATACCCCAGGTGAGTAGAGCTCATAGCTCAGAATCTCACACCGACACAAGAACGGTCAGCCTCAAGGATTCTGGGGGAGGCAAAAACCCGAAGCTCAAAAAAAGTACAGAAATCAAAGTAGCGACATACAACATTAGAACCATGAGACGGGAGGAAGATAAAATAAGACTGGAAAAAGAACTAGAAAACATAAATTGGGATGTCCTGGGAATCTCTGAAACAAGACTAAAAGGAGAAGAAGCTGTCACTCTTCCATCGGGTCACTTGTTATACCGGAACAACATACAGTCATCGACAGGAGGTACTGCTATAATGGTACATAAAAATCTTAGAAATAGAGTAACAAAGATGAATAGCATATCAGATAGAGTTATATATATAATACTAAAAATAAATAAGAGATTCACAATTCAAATTATACAAGTATATGCCCCAACAAGTACGGCGGAGGACGAAGAAATTGAAAAGTTCTACGAAGATATTACAAAGGCAAAAAGACTGGAAAGAACACAATTGATTATTTTAACCGGAGACTTTAATGCGAAAATAGGAGAGAAAAAACTGGGAGACCCAGAATATATTGGAATGTTCGGTTTAGGTAAAAGAAATGAAAGAGGGGAAACGCTATTAGATTATCTACAATGTGAAAAACTGTATTGCACAAATACATTCTACAAAAAGAAAAAACAAAGAAAATGGACATGGAAAAGCCCTGACGGTAAAACGAAAAATGAGATAGACTATATTATCACAAACAACTTGAAATACTGTAAAGATGTAACAGTAATAAATCAATTTGACACGGGAAGTGATCACAGATTGGTGAGAGCTTCTTTCAAAATAAACACAAAGGCTGAAAGATATAACATGGTCCACAAAAAACCCAAGAAAGTACCCACAACCGAAATAATCACCGCACATCAACCAGAATTTGAAAACACTCTAAAACGCAAGCTGGGAGCCACTATAGACCTTCAGAACATGGAAATTAACGATCTTACAGAGAAAATTACAACGAGTGTTCAAACAGCTGTGAAGACAATATCCTTCAGACAGAAAGGAAAAAATCAAAAGTTATCCTCAAGTACACTAAAACTTATAGAAGAGAAGAGACAAATTGACAGAGATTCAAATGAATATAAAACTCTTAATAAAACTATAAGAAAAGAAGTGAGGAAAGATATTAGAAGATACAACACAAGCCTTATCATGAGCACAATAGAATCAAATAAAAATATGAAAGTACTTAGATCAAACAATTATTATTCTGGCAAATCAAATATAATTAAATTAAAAAATAGAAATGGAGATACAATAAATGATAAAGATATGATAGTGAACGCGGTACAAGAGTTTTATTCAGAATTATATAGATCAATTGCACAAAACAGAGAAAATGATGAAACTGTTTTAAATGCTGGATCCGAAGAGATGCCGGAAATAGAATCAAATGAAGTAAAATATGCACTTAAATATATGAAGAATAACAAAAGTGCAGGAGAAGATCAAGTGACAAGCGATATGTTAAAGTTGGGGGGAGAAGAAATCATTGAGGCAGTAAAAATACTCCTTAACAAGTGCCTAGAACAAGAGGCCATACCCGAAAAGTGGAGAAACGCTGAAGTTATATTATTGCATAAAAAAGGGGACCCAGAGAACCTAGAAAACTACCGACCAATAAGTCTGTTATCCCACCTATACAAACTTCTTACTAAAATTATGACGAACCGTTTAACACCTAAACTAGATTTTTACCAACCAATAGAACAAGCTGGTTTTAGAAAAGGGTTTGGAACCACAGACCACATCCAAACTCCACGATTGCTAATTGAGAAAGTCACAGAATATAATATTAAAATTCATCTTGCATTCATTGACTACAAAAAAGCCTTTGACTCTGTAGAACAGTGGGGAATAATAAATGCGCTAAATGAAGCAAGAATTGACTCCAGATACTCAAGGCTGATCAAATTTATCTATGACCACGCTACAATGGATGTAAGGATTGACGAGGACACAAAAACGGGGAAAATCAATATCAAGAGAGGTGTAAGACAAGGCGATACCATCTCACCTAAACTTTTTACGTTAGTTCTAGAAAGTATCTTTAAAACATTAAACTGGGAACATAAAGGGATAAAAATTAACGGAACATATCTGAGTCACCTCCGCTTCGCAGATGACATAGTACTCATCAGTGATGATCTGGAAGAACTTCATACCATGATAAAAGAGCTCCACGATGCCTCCCTGAAAGTTGGTCTACAGATGAACATAAATAAAACCAAAATCATGAGTCCATCCAACAGCAGTATCACAATCGATAATATGAAAATTGAACCTGTTGAAGAGTATATTTATCTTGGACATAAGATCAAATTAGGGAAGGAAAATCAGACAGCGGAAGTACCCAGAAGAATTGGACTAGGTTGGGCAGCCTTTGGGAAACTCAATCATATCCTTAAAAACAAGGATATTCCCATGAATTTAAAAAGAAAAGTGTTTGAAACATGTATCCTCCCTGTGCTTACATATGGTCTGGAAACTATCACCTTAACTGCGAGGACCATATATAAATTAAAATGTACACAGCGATCTATGGAGAGACAAATGTTAGGCATAAGTCTGAGAGATAGAATCAGAAATGAAGAAATCAGACGCCGGACAAAGGTTGTCGACGTGGTGGATCGTATTGCCAGGCTAAAGTGGCAATGGGCAGGTCATGTTGCCAGACAGGGAACAGACAGATGGGCACCCAGAGTCCTAGTATGGAGACCATGGGACATGAAAAGAGGAGTGGGCCGGCCTCAGAAACGTTGGGCCGATGATATTGTCCCTGTCGCGGGTAGCAGGTGGATAAGAGAAGCCCAAAGAAGAGAAAAATGGAAGAAATTAGAAGAGGCCTACATCCAGCAGTGGAGAGACGGCTGAAGAAGAAGAAGAAGAAGAAGTATCGGACGTATGCGAGTAGTTTTAATTTTAATAATTTTTTATTATTTTATTAATTTTTATTTGATTTTTAACTATACTAATTTTATTATTTAATTCATGTTTGTATTTTGTGTTAATTTAAGTTTAATTCGTTTAAGTTTAATTTGTTTATGTTAAAATAAATAAGGCAATCGGTAGTCGCGTGAAAGCGCATAGCAACGAGATGCATGCAGTAGCTCAATCGAGATTATTCTTGGAATAATTTTGCGGTTGATCGCGTGATGTTAACAGCCAATCAGAGGCCTTAGCAACACATCGGCTGCAACTAAATTTCTCCGAAATTGGAAAAAACGTTGAATAACCGTTTTTTCTAGTTTGCGGAGACTATATAAGCGGGTCTTGTAAGGACTCGGCCTTCTCTCTTCCTTCAAATTCTGACACGCGTGGACACGCTGCGCGTAAGAGGCTTGGCGCTCTTAATTACGTAAAAACCAGTATTTGAGCTACTGTAAACTTCTCTTTGCTTCTACCCTGCACCGATTGCCGCATATAATAAAACTTTGTTTTATTACACAATCATCATCACGCCGTATTCTCCGTTTAACCATCCACACCACATCGGAGACGAGCAGCAGTCAGCGGCCAAAATAAATATTAATAGTACGGGGGGAGCAATCTGTCCCGTACATTTGGTCCTTCGAGCCGCGGATCAGTCTCATCTCCGATGTCGCCTTCACTCCGCTCCGGGAAGGAAGTTTCCAGTGGGCCCGCTGGACCTTCTATAACCACCGCCGGAGAGACTGCACCACCTGCCAGCGCTGCCGACCAGGGCCTAGCGCCCCCGGCAGCCTCCCTCATCGCAATCGAGCAGCCTGCGCCCGCTGGCCGGATCCCTTCTAGAGACCAGCCAGCCTCCGAGTGGCTTCAGGAGTGCTCGCCTTCGCCCCTCTACAGCGAAGAAGTAGCTCAACGTCTGGAAATGACTGGAAGAAGTGACGCATCAGAGCGACGAGCCGACCAGCCGGTCGGCGGGGCCGCTCTTACTAAAAGTGCACCATGGCCGAGTAGGAACTCGGACAGCGAGGATGAGGACCTGTCTGCACCTTCAACAGAGGACGTCGTCCGCTTACTGCGCAGCGAGCTGCGATCACAGCGGCTCGCCTTTGACCGACGCATGAAGCGCCGGGACGAACAGTACGCAGCACAAATTGAGCAGCTTCAGGCCTCGCTGCTGCTCCAGGGGACCACGACTAAAGCCGGAGCATTGCCGGCCCAGCCCAGTCCTCCACAGCAGCTACCGCAGTCCACACATTCCACGCTGACCAGTGGACACCAACAAGGGAAGCAACCTCACTTTGGCGTGCCGGCGGCCGGTCGAGGAGACCCGCCACCCAGCGGCGCGCAGTGGGGATGTGCAGATCCCGCAAAGGACGGTGGATTGCCGTCCTACGACATGTATCCACCCAGAGGCACCGATCATCTCTCTCACAGTGGATCGCTGTGGGAGAATATCAACAGTGGATACAGAGGGCAGCCAACCAGCTCCGCTCCAGCGGCCAGCCTGCAGGGCCTGGCGCCGAGCGGTACGCCGTGGCAGCCAATCAATGTCACCAGCTCCGCTCCAGCGGCCAGCCTGCAGGGCCTGGCGCCGAGCGGTACGCCGTGGCAGCCAATCAATGTCACCAGCTCCGCTCCAGCGGCCGGCCTGCAGGGCCTGGCGCCGGGCGGTACGCCGTGGCAGCCAATCAATGTCACCAGCTCCGCTCCAGCGGCCGGCCTGCAGGGCCTGGCGCCGGGCGGTACGCCGTGGCAGCCAATCAATGTCACCAGCTCCGCTCCAGCGGCCGGCCTGCAGGGCCTGGCGCCGGGCGGTACGCCGTGGCAGCCAATCAATGTCACCAGCTCCGCTCCAGCGGCCGGCCTGCAGGGCCTGGCGCCGGGCGGTACGCCGTGGCAGCCAATCAATGTCACCAGCTCCGCTCCAGCGGCCGGCCTGCAGGGCCTGGCGCCGGGCGGCACGCAGTGGCAGCCAATCAATGTCACCAGCTCCGCTCCAGCGGCCGGCCTGCAGGGCCTGGCGCCGGGCGGTACGCCGTGGCAGCCAATCAATGTCACCAGCTCCGCTCCAGCGGCCGGCCTGCAGGGCCTGGCGCCGGGCGGTACGCCGTGGCAGCCAATCAATGTCACCAGCTCCGCTCCAGCGGCCGGCCTGCAGGGCCTGGCGCCGGGCGGTACGCCGTGGCAGCCAATCAATGTCACCAGCTCCGCTCCAGCGGCCGGCCTGCAGGGCCTGGCGCCGGGCGGTACGCCGTGGCAGCCAATCAATGTCACCAGCTCCGCTCCAGCGGCCGGCCTGCAGGGCCTGGCGCCGGGCGGTACGCCGTGGCAGCCAATCAATGTCACCAGCTCCGCTCCAGCGGCCGGCCTGCAGGGCCTGGCGCCGGGCGGTACGCCGTGGCAGCCAATCAATGTCACCAGCTCCGCTCCAGCGGCCGGCCTGCAGGGCCTGGCGCCGGGCGGTACGCCGTGGCAGCCAATCAATGTCACCAGCTCCGCTCCAGCGGCCGGCCTGCAGGGCCTGGCGCCGGGCGGTACGCCGTGGCAGCCAATCAATGTCACCAGCTCCGCTCCAGCGGCCGGCCTGCAGGGCCTGGCGCCGGGCGGCACGCCGTGGCAGCCAATCAATGCATACAACGCCGCTCCAGCAGCCGGCCTGCAGGGCCTGGCGCTGGGCAGCACGCAGTGGGGACCTGCCGCCTCCACGAGCACAGCAGCCGCAAACGGCGGGTGGCAGGGGCCACCTGCTGATACCCCCACCACGGATAACGCGCCGGGAGCAGGACGCGCTCCAGGATCGGAGCCCATCGCCCAACTAGCCGCACTGATGACAGAGGCGCTCCTAGGCGCACGCAACCACTCATCTCAGATGTCTGCGGAGCAGGGACATCAAATGGCGACCTTCATGGCTCGGCAGACCCTAGGAAAGGACCTGCCGAATTTCTCTGGCGATCCTCTCGAGTGGCCGTCCTGGCACGCTCAGTTCCAGCAGTCAACCGCCACCTGCGGGATGACCAATGCTGAGAATCTCCTCCGACTGCAGCGCGCCCTCACTGGGAGGGCCCGGGAGGCCGTAGCAACCCTCCTGCTCCAGCCATCACAAGTGCCTTTCATCATTGATGTGCTTGGACGCCGCTTCGGGGACCCAAACGCCATCGCTACACTGATGCTGGAGAAGGTGCGGAAGTTGCCATCCCTGATGGACACCAGCACCAACGAGCAGCTTGTGGACTTCTGCCTAGCTGTGCAGAACATGGTGGCATCGCTGAAGCTCCTGCCAGTGGACTACCTCGGCCACCCGTCACTACTGAACGACATGACCTCGAAACTGCCACTCATGTTTCGGGTGATGTGGGTATGGGTCGCCAACCAGATTGCGGCACCCGTTACCGTCCACCACTTCGCAGACTTCCTCCGGCAGATCATGAATGGAATGACCCACGGCGGCTGCGCAGTGAAAGGAAGATCCCAAACAGGACGGGATCGGCACGCTACGGTACACACCACATACGATGTACCGCAGCAAGCGCCACTAGCAAAGAAACATCCTGACGAGCCGACGGAAAGGGATATCCGAGGCGCATGCGCAGTATGCTTTTCTCGTCATCACATGATGAAGCTGTGCCCAGAATTCTCAGCCAGTGACATCAAACGACGATGGAAACTGATCAAGATGACGAGCGCTTGCGCTCGGTGCCTCTCCTTCCACAAAGGTCAATGCACGAAAGTATGTGCCGCCGAGGGATGCGGAGGGAACCATCATGCCCTCCTGCACAGACCCAGAACCGCCACAGGGACGGTCGCACATATAACGAGTCCTTCATCGAACATTCTCCTGAAGGTCGTTAAAATAAGAATAAGCGGCCCAGATGGCACAGAGTCCGCTCACGCTCTCCTGGATGAAGGATCAACGCTGACGCTGATTGACGCTGGAACAGCGAAAGAATTGGCGCCAAGACAAGCGGAACGCTCCAGACACTGCACTTGCACGGGGCGTTAGGACCATGCCACGCAGAGACGCAAGCTCGACTCGTGCAGGTTGGCATCCGCAGCGCCGAGGGCCGGTCATAAACCATCAACGCCCGCACAATCCGAAAGCTGAACCTCCCCGAGCAGTTACTCAGCAGCGGAGAACTTGTCCGCCCACGCCTGCTAATCGGGATGGACAACGCTCACCTGATTGTCTCCCGAGAAGTGGATTGGAGTGGTGGAGTGGAAAGGCCAGGCGAATCCATCAAATTACGGACGGCGCTTGGCTGGCTCGCCTGCGGGGGTTCGCAGGGCATGACGAGTCATGAGACACCTCTGGCACTACGGCAGGAAGAGGAGCCACAGGACATGCGGCTGGACTTTGCTGACCGCACTAGCAGAGGTGGAGCACACCGTCAACAATCGCTCCCTGACCCACGTCGCACTGGACCCGCAGGACGAAGAGCCGCTGACCCCCAACCATTTCCTGATGGGGGGAGCCTCGAGGCAACCGCACCTCACACGCCAGGCGAAGGGCAAACCAGCCAGCAGCTCGCGGACGGCTTCTGGAGACACTGGTTCCGGGAATACATTCCAACCATCGGCAATCGGCAGAAGTGGCACCATCAGCGCCCACCCATCAAGGTGGGGGACCTAGTGCTGCTCACCGACCCATCGCTGCCACGGAACACATGGCCACGCGGATGGGTCGTCAAGGCCACCCTGGCAGCTGACGGCCAGACACGGACCGTGGCGGTCCAGACCAGCAGCAGGAGATACATACGACCTGCTGTCCGAGTCGCAGTGTTCCAGCCGGAGCCAGAGACGCCGACCACCTCTCCACTCGCAACCGCCCCTGGCGCTCCAGGAGGCGCCCCACAGCAGCTAAAGACGACCCAACGACGAAGGACTCACCGCCCGAGATACGCCCGAGTATTGTAGTACAGCCGAGACTGCACGGGGGGAGTGTATCGGACGTATGCGAGTAGTTTTAATTTTAATAATTTATTATTTTATTAATTTTTATTTGATTTTTAACTATACTAATTTTATTATTTAATTCATGTTTGTATTTTGTGTTAATTTAAGTTTAATTCGTTTAAGTTTAATTTGTTTATGTTAAAATAAATAAGGCAATCGGTAGTCGCGTGAAAGCGCATAGCAACGAGATGCATGCAGTAGCTCAATCGAGATTATTCTTGGAATAATTTTGCGGTTGATCGCGCGATGTTAACAGCCAATCAGAGGCCTTAGCAACACATCGGCTGCAACTAAATTTCTCCGAAATTGGAAAAAACGTTGAATAACCGTTTTTTCTAGTTTGCGGAGACTATATAAGCGGGTCTTGTAAGGACTCGGCCTTCTCTCTTCCTTCAAATTCTGACACGCGTGGACACGCGGCGCGTAAGAGGCTTGGCGCTCTTAATTACGTAAAAACCAGTATTTGAGCTACTGTAAACTTCTCTTTGCTTCTACCCTGCACCGATTGCCGCATATAATAAAACTTTGTTTTATTACACAATCATCATCACGCCGTATTCTCCGTTTAACCATCCACACCACATCGGAGACGAGCAGCAGTCAGCGGCCAAAATAAATATTAATAGTACGGGGGGAGCAATCTGTCCCGTACACCCGGCGTCTTAATTACAAAGACAACAAAACCGGCACTATTCAGTGGCTCTCTTCTCAATCAGTTGTTATTACATTCGAAGTACAGAAGCTCCCGAAGAATGTATTTTTAAATTACAATTCTCTGCAGGTAGAGCAATATATTTACCCAACAATTCAATGCTTCAAGTGCTGTCGTTTTGGACACACTTAAACAGTTTGCCGTTCCCAACCTCGCTGCTTTAAATGCACAGGACACCTCGGTGAATCCTGCTCTTCCACATCTTTGAAATGTGTGAATTGTACAGGAACCCACACATTCTTTACTAATACTGAGAATCCCAACTCCTCTTCGTCAACAAAGATAAAACAATTCAATAGCATCACGTTCCGATCCTTAGATAGAAGTCATCACACGCTTGCTGACTATCTTAAGCATTATATAAATAACGATCAACACGATCAACTGTCGCATGGAAGGATAACAAAATTGTCAACCTGGCTTCCACCTTTGCTGGGCAAAAACCTGAAACTGATGTTCGAAGATGGGACAAACAGAACTCGAGCTATGTCATGATAAAGCGTCCCAATGTAGTGGGCGAGTACAATCGTCATATGGGTGGTGTCAACCTCATCGACAGCGTCATGGGTATCTACAAGATCCCGTTGCGAAGCAAACGATGGCATATGCGCCTGTTTTATCATTACTTGGACCTTACAATTGCCAATGCATGGCTACTTTACAAAAGAGTTGCGAAATACAAAAATCTTTCTGAGTCAGGCCGCTTAGCATCAGCAGATTTTCGTCTGGAGGTTGCTGTGACTCTGTGCAAATTAGGTATAAAGCCTAGTATGTCCGGTCGGCGGTCGTTGGAGAACGAGATTCAAGCCAAAAAGCACAAAGGACCTGCTCAGCATGTCCCTCCAAAAGCAGTCCGCCAAGACCAGATTGGGCACTGGCCGCAATGGTCTGAAAAAAAAATCAGGTGCAAATTTCCGAAATGCAAAGGATTTACCCACAATGTGTGTGAAAAATGCGGAGTAGCTTAATGCTACACAAAAGCTAAGAATTGCTTCGGAAACTTTCACCTCTCATAATAAAGGCTGCCAGCCTGTCATAATCATTATTTTGATCTCTTTATTCAGTGTTGCCTCAAGGCAACACTCCCTATTTTTTAGTTTTGTTTCATAATTAATTTAAAAAATTGAAATTCCCGAAACACGTGTATTTTATTTCTGTCTTTACGTCTCAAATTTTTTTTAAAAAAATTCGAGTTCATGAGTGATAGAGGGTTAATTATCAAATATGATTACTTAATCATGCGACCACCGTGGGTATTTTCCTATTTTGTTCACCACAAAATATTGATAACAAAATTAGATATTACGCCAGTACGTGGGAAAATCACAATTAGCCTAATTAATCGCCCACGTTTCGTGTATATAAACGGTCATCTGAGTTGCCAAAGGGTCAATCATTAGTTAGAAGCCTACTTGATAAGTTCACTTACTATCAACTTTTCAATAAAGTTTAATTCAACCATCTCGCTGCCGTATTATTCTGCCAGATCACATCAACATCTACCCTGACTCGCCCAGATCTCAAGCAGACCTCCACAACGAGAACTCTCAGTCGAGATATTCTCACTTATATTCTCCAAACCCAAAGGAGGATATAACAGTACCTTGTCAAGATCATAAGATCCTTGATTTCTGCAGAGTCTCCTTTGAAATTAAAGGATTCACCCCAATATCAGTAGTGGAAGTGGGAACAACTTCAGAACTTCTTTTTAGATCTAAACACTGGACTATGGAGTCACCCCAAGCTGTAACCATTACAATTACTTATCAGATAAAATCCTCCATGTCTTAGAGTCCTCCATACAGACAGGACCAAGCTGAGAAATCAGGGTTTTATGACTACGAATAAACCCTCTAGAGACACGATGAATAGTCTTAAAGGGCTCAGAACCACCCAAGATGACCAAAACCGATTCTCTATTTCAATGGCAGCAGAATTAACATTAGGGAAGATGAAGGCATTAAAAGGTTCTCAACCCTCCAGAGCCTCAAATGAGATGGTGCCCTGGGTAGAGCCTTAATTAACAAGCTATTCTCATGTTTTAGTTTATAAAAATAAAAAAAAGTAGTGAGCCCAACGTGATTTCCAGGCGGGGCCCGTTTGACGTTTATTGTAGGCGGGTCCCGTCCGACATGATGGGAAGCGCTACGAATTAGTGATTTTATTATTATTATTATTTATTTTTGTGCAATAGTTACAAGTCACTGATGCCGCGTCAAGATTTATCGTGATTGACTCCAAAACATCGCGAACTCTCCAGATGATCCACTTCCACAATGCAGGATGTGCCTAGCAGAAGATTTATGTAGACAAGTTGTGATCGTACCCTGTCAAGATCATAAGATCCTTGATTTCTGCAGAGTCTCCTTTGAAATTAAAGGATCTTCTGGACATGGCTATAACCAATGCATTCATTTTGTATAGAAGACTCAACGCTGACAAGAATAAAACTGCGGTTACTAATCAGGAAAAAATTAAAGATATGACGATAAAGACATTTCACGTGAGTTTTGCTAAAGAACTGTGTGTCTGTCTCTCTTGAGAAACGCTCAGTTGGCTGTCCATCTGCCATACAACCAACTTCCAGCAATTGTGTTGGTAAAAAAGCAACTCATCCAGTGTCAAGTGCGAGATTTGATGGAATGAATCATTTTCCTGAATGGGGATAAAAAAAACGTGCAAATTGTGTAAAAAATCGGATACACACATATTGCATTAAATGTAACCTCCACTTGTGCTTTTCTAAAGCAAAAAATTGTTTTAAAGACTATCATGTAAATGAATGATTGATTTTTCCCATTTATGGAGTTTTCTAATTGAATAAAAACCATTTGTTTTACATAAATTATACAGCACATTGTTTTATTTTTTTAAAGCTAACCCACTAAGACCGTCTACAGAGGGTCTTTCACCTGTTTCACCTAGCGCCCTCAGGTTAACATTTTTTTCAAAAGTGAACTTCATATTCATGTCTGTCGGCCTAAAATCATACTAGAACCAAAATTCTCAAGACGGAATTTCTCATTTTTTCTATTTCAGTGGTTTAAGGGTTAATAAAGAAGAGAATGTCCATTGATTTATATACCTTGAGACCTTTAGACCTTGAGAAGCGAGTGGCAGTTATAGATGGCAGAATTAAGAGGGTGCAAACACAATGCCGGATAAATCAACTAGGCGCAAAAGGACATCGAGGACGAGCACGAATGCCGACCGCGTTCGCCAGTCTGTTATGAACGACCCACGACAGCCACTAGGATTGCGCGCAACTACTCTAAATTTGAACAAATCCACGATTCATGGTACTAGCCAACCCTGCACTGTACCATGTTGGAGCAGGGTATCTGACAGGGGAGACTGGTACCCTGCGGAGCTATCAAGATTCCGTGTGGGATGGCGTCCTCGGGCGGATAGGGTCATATGTCCAGGCCCTTATCCCCAAATCAACACTTGCAAAGTCGCCCCATGTCAGTGCGGATCGCATAGTCAACTATGAAGACTACTCGAAAGAGTGGGACGACGCTCTGCGCCAGTACAAGCGCACCAACGTACATGAGTCTTCTGCAACAAGTTCTCGATCTCCATGTTAAATTTGATAAAATATCAGCATTTGTCGAATCATTGAAGAAATGTAATTGCCACCATGGCAGTGTTTCTACCGCCGCCGACACAAGTACATACGCATGTACTGCGGGACTTGCGCCGGCTCTGCCGGTGTCGCCCCCCCCGGCCCCTCTGACGCCGCGGCCGAGTGATGCCGATACTTCCCGAGTGGGCCATTCGGCACCCGCACCGGCTCTGTGCAACACAGGACCAACAGAGCCGGCAAATGTTACAAGTGATACTAGCGCCGCGTCACATGCTGATGTAGCGGCTAGCGCACACGATGTGGGTGCGCGTACTTTGCCTCGCCCGGCTACACGGGCCTCGACACGTGCCGCTGCGCGTGTGGCATCATCCAATTCGCTCGCAGTACCCTCCACTTCCTACGCTGCTCAGGCATCACGGGTGGTTGTAGGGAGTGTCACCAAGGGAAAACGTCCTGTATCTGGTGTATCGGCTGCCAAGAAATCGAAGGACCCGACAACCGACGCATCAGGAGCTGCAGCAGTCAATACCCGTCCTCAGAATGATGGAGGGAATGGGAATATTGTCTCGCAGCCCAGTGTTCCGGGAGGGTGGAGTGTTGTTTCGGGAAGGCGTCGGCTCGCTGTCCGTGGTTCCCGCAAGGAGCAAACACCCACAACGTCCCAGAAAAACTTTCACTTTTATCCCTTCCATCCGGAAACCTCGGCGGAGGAGATGAAAACGTACTTAAATTCTCTGTGTAAGGCTTCGTATACGGTCCATAGAATGAAGCCCAGAGATGGTTCCTATGCGTCGTTCAAAATTGGCGTTCCTACGTCGGCCGTGTCGGAGGTCTTAAAGCCGAAACACTGGCCGCGACAGTCTTTCATTAAGGAGTGGCGGTCAAGTGTGGCGGCTCCTCGACTTCCGATGCTCAGCTGACGTGATAATTTTGGTATTCTGTATCAGAATGTTCGAGGATTGAAGACAAAATGCTCGACGTTTTACACCAGTGTTTTGGCGAGTGACGCAAATATAATTGCACTCTCCGAAACATGGCTTAATCCGAGTGTCTTCTCCTCTGAGCTTTTTGATACGGATTCATTCCTTGTTTTTAGGAGAGACAGAGACAACGGCAGTGGCCATAGGCAGGGTGGCGGTTGTCTTCTGGCTATCAGGAAAGAGGATGCGCTTATGGCCGAGCGCGTCCTCGGCCTTGAATCCGAAAATGAGGACTTATGGGTAAAACTGACTTACAACTCAAATGTCAATATTTTTTTATGCGTGGTATACATTCCACCGGGATCTTCTTGGGATGTCTACAAACACTTTTTTGATTCAATGCATATGAACCACGGTCTGATAGGAGATCGGAATGTCATTGTGATGGGGGACTTCAATCTTCACTCCGCGCGTGGGAGCGACAGTGTTCAGCAGGACCTGGAGTTCTTGTGCGCGGTGTTTGGGCTCACCCAGTGCAATGGTATTCTGAACTCTGATCTCAGAGTTCTTGACTTGATTCTGAGCAACATGAAGTTGCAAGTTTTTCGGTCATTGTTTCCTCTGGTACCCGAAGATAGTTACCATCCATCGCTGGAGTTTGTGTGTGACGGTAAGATGGTCTCGGGGGTCACTAGAGTACCCAAACATGATGCCAGCACCTTCCGCGGTTGGAATTTTGGGCGAGGAAACTTTGACAAACTTTATCATTTAATGACTCAGATTGATTGGAGTAGCTTATACAACTTGAATACCGTAAATGAAGCCTTACAATACTTTTACCGTATTTTATATAACATTTTTGATTTGTGCTTCCCCAGGAAACACATGAGCAATGGTGGACGGAGATATCCTAAGTGGTTTACTGAGGATATCATACGAAATATAAGGATGAAGCATGCTCATCATAAGAAGTGGAAAGCTACTGGCTCTCGTGGTGAGTATGAACAATTCAGTCACTACCGCTCGATGGTGGTTCGCAGTGTCCGATTGGCCTTTCGAACATATGTGGGCACCATTGAGGGTAATCTCATGGACGATCCCAAATCTTTTTGGAACTACGTCAAAAGCTTACGCAAAGATGGTGGCATGATAAACACCATGATGCATGGGGATAGAGAGGTTCGAGGTGCCGATATAGCGAATGCATTCGCTAAGCACTTCCTATCTGTCTATAGCAATATTCCCCCGCGGCTAAATCATAACGATGTGACCAATTCGAGTGCCGATACTACTCATAGCTTCAATGGTGTCAGTCAAATTGACATCTCAGACATAAAAATTTCAATTCAAGCCATGAAAAATTCGCATTCAATTGGCCCTGATTTTCTTCCTATCTTCTTTTTAAAAGGATGCTCTGAATTCTTGGTACCTCCTCTCCACTTCATTTTCAACCTCTCAGTAAATACTGATACCTTTCCCGATTTGTGGAAAATCTCCAAGATCAGTCCCATCTTCAAGAGCGGCCCGAGAGAATCAGTTGAAAACTACAGACCTGTAGCAATACTGTCTGCTCCGGCCAAACTCTTCGAATCTATTATTTATAAAATGATTCTCCCTAGAGTTGAACCCTTCATAATTCCAGAACAACACGGATTCAGGAAGGGGCGCTCTACTGAAACCAATCTTATGATTTTCACAGAATATGTGACAAGGGCTTTGGACAATGGTCACCAGGTTGACTGCTCTTATAATGACTTTTCTAAAGCCTTTGATACCGTCAACCATGATGTACTTCTGCGAAAGCTGTCGGAAATTGGTTTCTCTTCTAAGTTGGTTTTATTTTTTATTAGCTACCTGAGGGAAAGGAAACAGTTTGCCTCATATGGTATATTTCAATCTGCACTTTTTCCCGTATATTCCGGAGTGCCACAGGGCTCAAACCTTGGTCCACTCCTCTTCACCATCTTCATTAATGATGTCGCGAGGGTTATACAATTTTCGCGATTTCTTTTATTTGCAGATGATCTTAAATTATTCCTTGAGATAAAAAGCCCCGAAGATTGCCTCCATCTCCAGTCAGATATAAATAATATCGTCCGCTGGAGTAAAACCAATCAAATTTATTTCAATATCTCTAAATGCGTAATTTTATCTTTTACGAGAGCATTGCGTACTGTTTATTACAGATACACAATGGATAACCAGCAACTTAAGCGTGTTTCAACGATAAAGGATCTTGGTATCGTTTATGAAAGTAGGCTGACTTTCCATGCTCACATCGAGAGAATATGTGGAGTTGCACTGAAAATGTTGGGATTTATTCTCCGAACTGGTAGAGTTTTCAAGAATCCCTATGTTTTGCGAATTTTGTACAACTCATTGGTCCGGAGCCGGCTCGAGTGTGGCTCGGTGATATGGAGTCCCCACGAGGCGAGATACTCGCTCATGTTGGAGAGGGTTCAGAAAAGATTTCTGAGATATCTCTACATGAGGGAGTTTGGTAGCTATCCGTGGCTTTATCCCACTGCATTCCTCTTGGGCATGCTGGGGACCAATAGTTTACAGATAAGAAGGGATGGGTGCACACTTACCCATTTCTTCAGACTTATCAGGGGATTCTTTGAGAACTCCGTCATCTTGGAGGCTATCCATCTTTATGTTCCGGATGGCTATCTTCGACAGCGTCAGCACAGACTGTTTTATCTCCCAGCATGCAGAACCAACCTGCCTCTGGTGATGCCGGTGGGGAGAGCAATCAAACTGCTGAACATGATCGCTTCGGAGATCGATGTCTTTCAAATTCGTGAAAGTACATTCAGAAGACAAATACTCGTGACTTTGGAGAGTATTTTGTATTCCTAATGTCGAACCATCTCTCATGCGTTCCTGGTATTATATATTCCTTATGTTTTACCTGTTCTCAATAGATGCCTTAAACTATAAAAAATGTTTGTAATGTCTTTTGAGAAAATAAACTGATTTGATTTGATTTGATTTGATTATTCGCAAAGATTTGAGATTTTGAGATTTCCTATAAAAATTGTAATTGTTCAAGAAATGAAGCCCGATGATCCTACTAAACGAGTCGAATTCTGCAGGACGATGAAAAATCGTTTTAGGAGTTTCAATAACATATTAACAAAATTACAGATACTGGGCTTCCGACAATCCGCTAGAACTGCATCAGCAACCAGTAAACTCGCCGAAAGTTGTCATTTGGGACATATCAAGGTAAGGAATTATCGGCCCTTACTTTTTTGAAGACGACCGTGGTCGCGCTCAGACAGTTAATTCTGATCGATATGATCAGGACTTTTCTGGCTACAGAAATGCAAAATCAGATCCGCTACAACCGCAACACACTTTTCCAACAAGCTGGAGCCACTTCTCGTGTTACAAATGACTCCCTAGCTGCTCTTCAAGAATTATTTCCTGAAAGAGTAATAAGTTGCCGAGGAGACATCTACTGGCCACCGAGCCCAGATTTAACGCCTGCTGAGTTTTCCTATGAGGCTACTTAAAAAGTAAAATTTACAACCCATTGCCACCCAACCTGGATGTTTCAAAGCAAAGAATCACAGACAAAATTAACGCTATTCCAAGAGCGACGCTCCAGCGAGCCAGACTAAATGTGGAAGAAGTGGATGGTGCTCACTTACAAACAGTTATTTTTCATAAATAAAATTTTAAAACCCGCTCTTTAATTTAACAGTAATTATAACAAGTTTGAACGAATTCTGTTGTTTTATTTTTAAGTATCAATAACGAAAAACAACCTGAAACACCCCTTACAATCAATGTTTTAATAACAATTTCAACATAGGATTTTTCCAGCCAAAAAAATATCGATTAGAATATGAAATTGCATCCGAGATCCACAAAGCAATGCTGCAGGAAAAAATTGATAGCCATTTGAATGAGAAAAACCTATGTCGTCTCGAAAAAAAGAACGATCGCAAAAGCATTGGTAAAGGCAGTGTTTCCACCGTCTATGACTTACAAGCGGTCATGCAATGTACTGTAGGATACTTTAGTTCTTTTTATTACATATCGAAACTCAACTGCCTAAATTTTACTATGGCTGACCTCACGCAGTTATCGAACAAGATAACTAATAAAGAACAAAATGAAAATACAGCTGAAGAAAACCTGGGAGAAGATAAAACAACTGAAGGAGAAACTGTAGGCGCCTATGGTGAGGTATTTAATTACTTTTGGGATGAAACACAGGGCAAAAGAGGGGCGAACGAAATAGGATCTTGCTAGGAACGAAATAGGTTCGATTATTTGAAAAAAGTTCAAGCAATCAATTTCCAGACAAACATCTGAATATAATTTTCAATTTAGATAACTGCGGGGGGCAAAACAAAAATAAGTTTATTGCACGTCTGTAATCGTATGCTGTCTCACTTTCAAAATATAGTTAGAATCACTCACAAATTTTTGATACGTGGACAAACTCAAAATGAAGACGACAATGTACACAGCTTAATCGAAAGTGATGTAAAAAGAAACCTCAAATCTGGACTTCTATGCAAATCTCTTCAGTATGTTACCTTGATAAAAAAAATGCTAAAAAATCTGGCAGTCCTTTCAAAGTCTTGGAGTTAAATTAAGACTTTTTTGGGGATTAAAAATTGTTATTTGATGAATGGGAGCTACAATTTTAACGAAAATGATGAGCGCAAACCGATGTTGTGGAACGACATTAAAGTATTGCAGTTTTTGAAAAGCGTGTTCCGTTAAGCCTTCGCACACGTATTAGTAATAAAGAAAATATAATATGGCAAAATCCAGTGCCTTCATCTACTCGCTATTGTCGACCAATACGGATAAGGTTCATTCATGAAACAACTGACATCACAAATGAAGAAATTCAGTGTGTTGAAAACCAAGTCAGATGCTTAAACACGACTAAAATATAAACACTTAGTGGAATCATTTCTATATTCTCCCCACAATGGTTGACGGTAAAGTTTGTAATGCTGCCACAAATACCACATCTACGATGAGGTGCTATATTTGCAATTTAACGTCCAAAATTTGTAACAATCTTGACAAAAGATACGAAGAAAATCCAGAAGCACTGCAGTTTGGGCTATCGATTCTCCATGATAGGATTAGGTTAAGGAAAAATCGGCTCCTTTTGAAGAAGAAAAAAGTGGTTTCATCAAGACAATGCACCGTGTCACAAATCAATGAAAACGATGGCTACGAATTGCTTCCCCATCCACCGTAATTTCCAGATCTGGTCCCCAGTGACTTTTCCTGTTTGCAGACCTCAAAAGAATACTCGCCGGGAAGAAATTCAGCCCTGATAAAGAGGTAATCGCCGAAACCGAGGCTTATTTTAAGACTAAAGAGAAATTGTACTTTAAAAATGGTATCGAAAAATTGTATGACCGCTATAATCGTTGAATCGCCCTCGTAGGCAACTATATTGAATAATAAAATCGAATTTTACCAATAATGTGTTTTACAAAAATCATCTTCAATCATCTGGCTGTCCTGAGGTGATGAGTGTACTTCCACCGTCCTCAACTACTACAACTTCTCCCGCCTCACGTGCAACCTACGTGGAATGTGGTGTCCAGGAGGCGACCTGCCACTGTCCAGGGTACTCGGAGAATGGACAGTTCCCCTCCCTTCTCCCCTATCGTTAAATACTATCATTTCTTTCCCTTCCACCCCGAGACCTCGGTCGGTGACATGACGTCATAGCTGAACGGTTTGCGTAAGGCTTCATATACGGTGCATAGAATAAAGCCCAAGGAGGGAAGTTCCTATGTGTCGTTAAGGATTGGAATACCGAGTTCGGTTATCTCAGAGGTTCTGGGGCCTAAGCACTGGCCGCGCCGTTCCTTCATCAAGGAGTGGCGGGTGGGTGTTGCGGCTCCGCGACATCCGAGAGCGAGCTGACTCGGTTCCTCCAATTCTTTGTCCTTCCTATATCAGAATGTTCGTGGATTGAGGACAAAATGCTCGAAATTCTTCTAGAATGTCTTGGTGAGTGACGCTAACATAATCGCTCTCACTGAGACTTGGCTGAATTCGAGCGTCCTCTCCTCTAAACTTTTTGCTGTAGAGAACTTTAATATCTTTCGCAGAGATCGGGAAAGCGACAGTAGCCACAGTCGCAGTGGTGGCTGCTTGTTTGCGGTTCGATTTGTGCATTCCCAGAAAACGCACGAGCAATGGTGGACGGAGATATCCGAAGTGGTTTTCCAGGGAAATCATCGCGGACATTAAGACCAAACATGCCCATCATGTGAGGTGGTTATCGGATTGAGTACGAACTTTTCAGTCTGTGCCGCTCGGTAGTGAGAAAAAAGTGTGACGCTGTTAACATGTGCATCTTACTAAGCAAGCAGGTATACATAAGCACATATAGAGCAGTTTTAAATTTCTCTTTGTTTACATTTTTTTTTGTTTTCGGATTAACCGGGAAATCGATTATACAGTATTTTTTTTCATTATCCATCCTGGAAAATCGGGAGTGTACTGTGCTATGGTTACGAAACCAATTTTAGGATCCGATTCCAGCCTGGTTATAAAAAAAATGCTATCACCAGTAAGTTTCATAAATATCTATTCTATTTGTCTATTATCAGTACAGACGATTTGGTGTTGACTGGTGATAATACAGACGATTTAATAGAGATGTACAAAAAATTAAAGGATACAGCAGCCCGAATTGGTTTGCAGGTCAATGCACATAAGACCAAGCAGATGATGGTTTCCAGCAGTAACAATGGCCTAGCCTCACCACTAAGATATATTTGCATGGAGGTAGATAAAATTGAGCAAGTCAGAGAGTTCACTTATCTCGGTACGGTCATGATGGAAGCCAACGATACGCATGGGGAGTTGGAACACTGAATTCAAAAAGGTCTACGAGCTGCAGCCTCCTTGCAAACGTTCCGAAAGTCCAAGCTGCGTATTTATAACACCATCATCATCAAGCCAGTGGCGACATATGGTTCTGAGTCACGGACAATGACTCTAAAAGAACAGCAAAGAACCTACTGGTTTGAAAATAGAATACTTAGAACGATCCTGGGACCCAGACCCGGTGTTGCAGTGGGAACATGGAGGCATAGGAACAACCAAGAGATCCGTACGATGACCTAGCAGCCCCTTATAACGAGCACCGTGAGAGCCAGTCGTCTAGCATGGATTGGGCACGTATGCCGAGCCGAAGAGACCAAAGCAATCAAGACCCTGTACGCGTCTAGACCGACTGGAGTAAGACCTCTAGGAAGGCCTAGACAGCGCCTAATGGACAATGTTCTGGCTGATCTGGCTAGGTTGAACGAATCGAACTGCTGTGAGCAAAAGGCGCAAGATCGAGGAGCTTGGCGAAAAATCATTAAGGAGGCTAAAAGTCTTCAAGAGTTGTATGGCCATAGGAAGTAAGTAAGTATTATTAGTACTCAAGTTCCCCAACTATTAGATGTACAACTTTGCTTTCACTGTTTTCCTATAGATGAAGTATTTCCTGAAATATCTTCACACATTTTTTTACAAAGTTATGATCCGCTGTATGCAATTTCTAACATACAATAAATTTCCAAATGATTTCCAAGTGATTAAACAAAAATACGTTGCTTGCCCTAATATGATTAAGGAGTACAATAAACTTAGTGGCGCCAATCTGATGGATGAAAAAAAATAGTATTTTAAGATATCAGTATGTACGTCTTATTGATGTTAACACAGTTAATGCTTGACTGTTGTATGACAAGGCTACATATACGTATACAAAAAGGTAAGACTTCCAACAAAACCCTTTGGAAGTTTTAGTTGGAACTCGCTATAAAGATCTATGTTTGACAAAATGAAAGTCGACCGACTGTTGTCAAAAGTAATCATGACGCCTAGCGCCATTGAATAATAACGTATATAAATATATAGAGATAAATTTTTTGATTGGATAAATTATCCAAATACTAAATAAATCCATTTTTCCTGTAGTCTTCAATTACAACCGGAGGTGCACATTAACAAATATATTGAAATTTTTAACCAAAATCTCAATTGACCCAAAATACAAAATATTTATATCAAATCGTACAATGTTTACATCGATATTTCAATACAAATAAATGTCACACCTGAAATATTAACACATTGTCTGCAGGTAAACTTGCGCGCATATTAACCATGCTATGAAAAATAATGATAACATTTAACCGTATGTATACTTTGACATGTAATAAAAATATATCACGAAAATTACTTAAAAAAAATTAAACATTTTCAACAGTTTACGAGATCGCAAAAAGGGGTATTTATACCCCTTCCTGCCGGTCACCACCAGTCCAGTAACCTGGTAATACATAATACCTTCCCTGCAGACAATGTGTTTAGACTAATACATAATCTAATAATTCAAATTTTTCACAATTTTAAATTAATTACAATCAAGACCCTGTCGGTGCCGATACAAAACTTTAATGTATAAATTCTAAACACCCGTCATGATATTATAGATGAAGTCGTTTTATCGGTAAAAAAAATACTTGAGATATATATATTAAAAATGATTTTCAATTAATTGACTGTATTAGCTGATACATCTTGTAACTGTCTATAGAAATAAAATGACACATACTTGTCTTTTCTAAAGAACTGTCATGCTAAAAAGCGGTTGAAATAATCATATTTCTTGTATGAATTAATCGACGATACAAAATATTAACAACAATGGAAAATGTAATTTTTTGCAGGGGGAATTTACTGCTCGGTTTTGAGAAAAATCTGGGTGAAAAAATAAAAGTAAGTACATATTAAACTCCTATATTGATGTGACTCCGACAGGACAATCATACAAGTTAATAGACTTATCTTCGGAAACGGACACAAGGCGATTGCTCTCCGGGTTGAACTTGGCGCACCATACCTGTAAATACAGAAAAATCAAAGATGAAGGCATGAACCAAATACTATCTTCTTTATATATGAGGCCGCCAGAGCAAGAGTGGTCTAACCCCAAATTTAGACAATGGAGATAAATGCGATTGAAAATTTGACATTTTTTCACCCATTTATGTTTTTTTAAACTATATGGGTTAGGGTCTTCTTTAGTGATAAACCTTGTTTGTTTGGTGAATGTCTTTAGAATAGTATTTTGAAATATTGGGAAATATAAAGTTTAAGGATATTTTTTGATGGTTACTTATAATAGACCATATAGACCTTATAATAAACTCCATATATTTTGATGTTTTGTCAGAGAAAAAGAAGTATTTATGGCGATATCTATGTTTCCACTTGGAAATGGTGGTTAGATTAATTTTTCTTTACAGTAGGTCACAAATAGGTGTGGGTTAGACCAGTAACTCAATTTTTTTTTAAATGTTGGTTAGACCACTCTTGTCCTAGTGGCCTTATATATGTATAATTTTTCTGTACGGGCGAATGTAGTTAAACTCCTCCTATTAACCGATTTTGATGAAATTTTTTGTGTTTGAGTGGGTCCCTGGATGGTTTATATCAGAGGCTCCCAAACTTTTTTGTGCCGTAGACCCATTGCCGAATTTTTATATTTTGTATAGACCCCCTGCTCTGATTGATAAAAAATATTGGTTGCTGCCGAATTCTACTGGTCGGAAGTCGCTGTCGAGCTAAAAAAAAAAGAGGATGCCGCCGAATTCTCTACCTACTAACCGGAAGTCACTTCGAGCTAAATAAAGGTCGCCAACGATTTCCAGCGTCCAATTTTCCCCAATTGAGCTTAAAAAAAAAAAAAAAAGGCCGCCAACGATTTTGATATTCGTATTGCGTTTCAATATTCGGCTTCAATTTAGTTAAAGCATCTCTTGGCCCCCCATTTACATCTCATGGACCCCCAATTTTGTTTGCAACTGTCGTAGACCCCTTGCAAGTTATCGTGGACCCCTGGGGGTCTATATAGACCACTTTGGGAATCACTGGTTTAGATTCACAATTGGACCCAGTAGGCGATAGTTAAAACCTCCGGGGAAGTTCATGAATAATTGACTTTCGGAGAATAATTCATGATTATGTTTGTTTACCATAGATGGCGTTGATGTTTAATTCTGTGTATAAGCATGCGCAAATCACTTCCGTTGCAGCGTGCGTATATTTAAAATTTTGTACATTGTGTTTCGATATTCCATGTCATAACAACGTCTGTCGGGCCCGCTAGTTATATTATATATAATTATTATAAATATCATCTTCTTCTTCTTTTTGTCCTGTCACACCTCCGTGGTGCATAAGGCCTCAAGGAATCTTCTCCACCCGACTCTATCGCATACCTGATGCCTAACATCATCCCAAGTGAGGCCTGCTGCCATAACCTCGTCCTGCAGGGTTCTTCTCCAGGTGGCTCTAGGTCTGCCTCGCTTTCTCTTTCTCCCCACAGGGGACCAGTCTAGTGCACCCTGAGCGATGCAGGCTGGGTTCCGTCTCAGAGTGTGACCGATCCACTGCCATTTGCGTCTAGCGACTTGTTCTCTAATTGGCTTTTCGCCTGCCATGGTCCAGAGAACGGCATTTGACACTGTTTGGGGCCAATAGATTTTAAATATTGAGCGAAGGCACCTATTTAAAAACACTTGGAGTTTACCAATAACGTCCGCAGTAGACTTCCAAGTCTCACATCCGTACAGCAGTACGCTTTTAACGCTACTGCTGAATACTTGGAGCTTTTTATTATACTTTCATTCTATGTATGGAAGTGAAGCTTGGAGCTGGCAAAAAGTTAGCATATTATTATTATTATAGTGGACGTTAGTTCATTTGGATGTCACCTAACCAGTAGCACAGCTCTTAACAATAAGTGAGGCTCCTACCTGTACGACCGTAAAAGAAGAATTTGAAAAGTAAACTTTATCTAGGGTTACATGATTATTTCCAATTATTTTAATACTTTACCTGGTCCGTGTGCTCACTGAAGGTCTGAATGCACTTTTTTGAGCTGACTTCCCAAATCTTGACTGTCTTGTCAGAGCTGCAGGATGCAAAATGCTTTCCATCCGGACTGAAAGCCACAGATAGCACCCACGAAGCATGACCCGAGAGTGTTCCCGCCACAATTGCATGTTGTCTGAAAGGTAATATAAGAGTTAGTCTACAATAGAGCCTCATCCAATTAGTTATTGCAACAAAACAAACTTTATCTAAATAATAATAAACAAAAAAAAATCCTATATTATATAATATAATTAACTAACATTTCGGTTGGTGGTTTCAGCACAGGTTATATAGACTCTTTAACCAGTGTTTAAAGGAAGGATATACGCCACTCGACCGGAGGAGGGCTGTTTTCATGACTCTATATAAAGGAAAGGGGTCTCGTATGGACTGTGGAAATCACCGGGCAATAAGTCTAGCGCCGTTGGTAAACTCTAAGGTCGAATATTAACTCCTAGGGTACGACCAACTGCAATGGTAGTGCGAGAAAAATTTGCCTTCAGTACGACCAACTGCAAATGTAGTTTATACGATATCCCTTGCGTGTGTTTGTTTATTTTAGAGTGTCCTTGTTTTATGCGTCACTCCGAATTGTTAGAAGAAAGATCACCATTGTTTTGTTTTATTTTGTAAATATAATATTATCTTTAGCTCAATGACTCCATCTTATTTCAAATTTTGTTTATGTTCATAACCTGTATCGGACGTATGCGAGTAGTTTTTAATTTTATTAATTTTTAATTATTTTTAACTATGCTAATTTTATTATTTAATTCATGTTTGTTATTTTGTATTAATTTAAGTTTAATTCGTTTATGTTTTGTTAAAATAAATAAGGCAATCGGTAGTCGCGTGAAAGCGCATAGCAACGAGATTAAGCAGTAGCTCAATCGAGATTATTCTTGGAATAATTTTGCGGTTGCTCGCGCGTTGTTAACAGCCAATCACATAGGCCGTAGCAACACAGCAGCTGCGACTGAAATTCACACTTTTGGATTTTTCTGACTTTGAATGTAGTCGTCTTTTAATGAATTGTTATTTAGTCATGCCATGCTTCTCTTTCCACTCGCACTGCTTAAATATAACTTTTCAACCATTCTTCTAGTCTATTCGTTCCATATGACTAAATCATCTATGTGATCCTTTTTTTAATTTTACATATGATGCAATATATTATAATAAAATATATTTAGTTTAATCCCACTTGATTTTATGGCTTAAAATGGTTTCTGCAGCTCGATGCCATCTTCAAGTGCTTCCCAGAAGACGGCAGCGAGCTCTGGAAACCAGTTGAAGCCATAAAATCAAGTGGAATTAAATTGAATATATATTATTAACTAACTAACTAACCGTCTCCCCGAAGGGGTAGGCAGAAAGAATGGACTGCCTCACTTTTCTTTCCTGACATATTTCTCTCGCCTCCTCAACATTCATACATCGTGTCATGCACGCGCGTCAATTTCTCTGACTCCTCACATGGCCAACATTCAATATTTGATTTATTTGATCGTGCCACATTTTCCTCGGTCTTCCTCTATTTCTGGTTCCATTTACATCATTAACATATAATTTTTTTACCATTCTTTCTTTATTCATTCTTTCCATATGTCCAAACCATCTTAATAATCCTTTCATTATTTTGTTCATCATTTGCACCGCATTCACTTCTTATATTTTCATTCGACACTCTATCATACACAGAGTATCCACACATTCGTCTAAGAGATCTCATTTCTACTGCATTTATTCTACTTTCGACCTTCTTTTGCCAGTTCCATGCTTCGCTTCCATACATAAGGGTCGGTAGAAGAACACCATTGCGCACTGCCATTCTAGCTTTTTTGGATAGGTTTTTGTTTGCGATGACAACTTTAAGTGCACCATTCACTTTGTTGCTTGCCCCAACCCTTCTTTCAATATCCCTCTCCACTCGCCCATCTCTTCTAAACATACTACCTAAATACACGAACTCAACTACTTGCTCCAAATTTTCACCATTCACGCTAATGTTGCAGACTGTCATGGTTTCTTCCTTTTCAAAAATCATTACCTTGGACTTATTAACATTCATCATCAGATCATTTCGCATGCATACCTCATACATACAATTCACCAGGACTTGTAGTTCATGCTCGTTGTCTGCAAGGACAGCATCATCCGCATACAAGAGACAGCTTACTGACACTCCGCTCATTTTGGCACCTACATCCAACCCTCTTAGCTCTTTCATACATTTGTCCATACACAGATTAAATAACCACGGGGTCATTACACAACCCTGTTTGACACCTTTACTGATATCAAACCAGGCTGTAAGATCTCCATTTACTCTGACACTAGCAGTGCTTTCCGTGTATAGCGACTTAATTGCCCTGATCAGTCTTGTACTTATTCCATTTTCAGACAATATTTTCCACAACTTTTCTCTATTAACGTAATCATATGCTTTTTGCAGGTCGACAAACGCACAGAAAAGTTTGCGGTTTTTGGCCAGAAACTTCTCTGTCAATGTACGAAGTCCAAAAATTTGATCCATACATCCTCTGCCATTCATAAAGGTCACATCCCAAACTTTGTCACTCGTCAATTTTCTTACTAATTCTATTAAAATTCTGCCATAGACTTTACCAACGACAGCTCTGTGGTTTCCACATTCCATACGCGATCCTTTTCCTTTGTACTATGGCATAATTACTGCTCTTCTCCAGCGGCGTATATCCCTCCTCCAAGCACTGGTTAAATAACTTACATAACCATGCAGAAACCACTTCGCCACCGCTTTTAATAAAATCTATGGCAATACATTCAAACCCGATTGCATTCCACTTTTCATTGCATTCACGGATCTTTTCATCTCATTCGTACTTATTTTCTCAATATTATCATTCATACGTCCCGCACTCGCACTAGTTGTTATACTTTCGATCACGCTTGTATCACCACCATACTTCTCCTTAAAATATTCCATCCATCTTTCTTGTATGATCTTACTCTCCGTTAACATTCTTCCCTCGTTGTCTAAAATTGCTTTCACACATCCACTATCAGGAGGCTTTCGGGCTTTTTTTACTTCTTTCCAAAACATTTTTAAATTTGCTTGGAAGTTGTGTCATTTTGAGCCGTTCTTCCTCCTTCAGCTTTTCTTTCCGCGCTTTCACTACCGACTTCACTATCTTCTTGCATACCTTATACAAATCTTTTGCTCTTTCATACTTAACTCTGTCATTCTTATTTATCAACAGCATATTCAACCAAGCATCTTTCTTCTCTTTAACAGCACTCTTTACGTCATCATTCCACCACGCATCCCCTTTCCTTCTACCTTGTACACACACACACCACACGATTCTTTCGCTGATTCACAAAAAGTTTCCTTTAAGTATTTCCAGGTCTTGTCAATACTCAAATCAAATCAAATCAAATCAGTTTATTTCATCAACAGACATTACAAAATTTATTTTTAAGGCATCTATTGAGAACAGGTAAAATAATATATTATATATAGTATACTACCAGAAACGCATAAGAGATGGTTCAACATTAGGAAGACAGGATACTCTCCAGAATTAAGAGTATTTGCCTTCTGAACGTACTTTCACTAACATGAAAGACGTCGATCTCCGAGGAGACCGCGTTCAGCAGACTAATTGCTCTTCCCACCGGTGTCACCAGAGGCAGATTGGTTCTGGCAGCCGGTAGGTAAAACAATCTGTGCTGTCGCTGTTGGAGATATCTATCGGGGACAAAAAGCCGAACACCCTCCAGTACGGCCGAGTTCTCGAAGTATCCCCTAATTAATCTAAAGAAATGGGTAATTAGATGTCCATCTCTTCGAAGCTGTAGAGAATTGGTTCCGAGCATTCCCAAAAGAAATGCCGTGGGATAGAGCCAAGGATAGCTACCATACTCCCTCATGTAGAGATACCTCAGAAATTTTTTCTGAACCCTCTCCAGCATAATGGAATATCTCGCCTCGTGAGGACTCCATATCACAGAACCACTTTCGAGTCTGCTCCGAACCAATGCGTTGTATAGGACTCTGAGCACATTGGGATCCCTGAAAACTCTGCCGGTCCGGACGATGAAGCCCAACATCTTCAGTGCAGTGCCACAAATCCTCTCAACATGTGCACGAAAAGTCAGCCTACTCTCATAGATGATCCCGAGATCTCTCATCGTAGATACATGTGCTAGTTGCTGGTTGTTCATTGTGTATCTATAATACACAGTTCTCAATGCTCTAGTAAAAGATAGCATAACGCATTTAGAGACATTGAATTGCATTTGATTACTGTGACTCCAGTTGACAATATTATTGATGTCCGACTGGAGGCGAAGACAGTCTCCAGGATTTTTAATTTCCAGGAATAATTTCAGATCATCGGCAAATAAAAGTAATCGCGAGAAGTTTATCACCTTCGCAATATCATTTATGAAGATGGTGAAGAGGAGTGGCCCTAAGTTTGAACCTTGTGGCACCCCTGAATTTACAAGAAAAGGTTCCGATTGAAAAATTCCGTATGAGACGTATTGTTTTCTCCCCTCGAGGTAACTAATGAAAAACATAATCAACTGAGAAGAGAATCCAATTTGAGATAGCTTTGCTATCAGAATGTCGTAGTTCACAGTGCGGTTCACAGAGATAGCTTTGCTATCAGAATGTCGTGGTTCACTCACTCAACTCACTTACATCCCGCTCACTCAATCTATCGTTCACTTTTCTTAAGAAATTATCTCTTACGTCATTGTTTTGCAGTTTTTCAACTTTGACTCTAGTTAGTGCGGCTACTGTTTTGCTTCTTCTGGTTCGCCATCCCCGGAATAAGATCACTTTTGCCACTACTAAAAAATAATCCGTTTCCAGTTCACCTCCCCTGAAGACCCTCGAATCAACAGTATCCGCCGCAGAAGCAACAGTAATCTAGAGTCTACAATGACGTAATCTATAATGGACCTTTCAAATCCTCTTTCCCAAGTATAGAGATGGATTCTCTTATGATCAAAGATGTTGTATTATTAATTGTTTATAAAATGTTGTTTTATAAGTACTGATGTTTAAAGTTGTTGTAAGTACTGATGTTTTTAAGTTTTTTTTTTTTTTTTCATTTGTGTTTTTTTATATATTAGTAATTGTTTATAAAATGTTGTTTTATAAGTTGTAAAATGTTTCTGTAATATTTTATAACTTTATTAAATAAATAACTGGATGACATTTCTTGGGTAATATTCCCTTGACTCCTAATACCAAAAAAAAATCGGTGTTCTTGGAATTTTACGTATATCACAATGACCGAAACAAGTCCAAACACGAACGACGTGTAGTCACCTTCTTGTATGATGACACAGGGCAGCTGCGATTGTGTATAATTTATTACCAAAATAGTAACATGATATTCAAAGGACTCATTATTTTAGTGAGAAGTACATTCTCGGGGGGTCTTGAGAAATAATTTTTAGGATAATCCATATCTCCATATCCTTGATTAGATATGAGTGTTTCTTTTAGTGGATGCTGCATAATATGGTATTTTTTAGATACAAACACTTTTTAAAAAACACGTTCAAGTATTGAATGTATATCTTTTGTTTTTTATAAAGATAGATTATTTGTTACTCATAATTGATTATTGTATGAAAGCATTCGGAATGTCTAAATTTACGCCGTTCAGGAGGACAGTTATCGAAAATTCGCAAAGTGTTCTAAGGGTTAAAGCTTTATGGAATTGTACAGTTGACACAGTAATTGAATAAACACAAGATACATACACGTCATAGAGCTTGATGTGGCCATCGTCGGAGGCAGTACAGAGCAGCTGCGAATCAGGTGAGAAAGAGAGACCTCGGATGGGCATGGCGTGTCCCTCCAGCGTATGCACCAGCTTGCCTAATGCCACGTCAAATATATTGATGATGCCGTCGATAGCTCCACTGGCTATGTATTTTCCATCGGGGCTCTAAAAATAAAATAAATATTCTAATTTCACATAAAATAACACTAATTAAAATGTACGTTTTCTAGAAGTTTTATTTTATTTGATAATGTTTCGTGTCAAACATTTGAAAATGCCATAGAAAGGCGAAACATGTCATAGAATATAATCAATAGAATATAATAAAACTTCTAGAAAACAGACAATTTCATCCATATTAACTATTTAACCTTCCCTGTGATGGGTATCTTCTACACGTTGCTTCTAATAACCATCAATATCTCTATAAATATAATAAATACAAGGTTAAGATTTTAGGTATTCCTCCATAATATATTTAAGCATTGTGTTACTGATCGACTGGATCTCGATGATTTATTATATAAATATACAATATGTGTGTTACAAGCTTCGTTTCCAAAATTAATGCGTGTGACAAATACAGCAAATGCCCTATTTATAAGCAGGAGTTATCAAGGAACATTAAGATAATATCCTGGACTTTGCTGCATTCAAAGTGCATAAGTTCCGTTGAGCTTTCAAAGTCCATATTCACAGCATGTTTAGATAAAATTCTTTTTCGATAGATTAGGGGAGACAGGAAGTCCACACCAGATAAAGATATACTTGATTACAATTTTGTTGCTGCGTGTTCATTGGAACATAACAATTGATTTAAAAAATAATATTAATAATAATCAGAATTTATTGGGTACATATGAGGTATTTTGTGAAAATCAAAAACAAAGTCGCGTATAAACAGTGCGTCACACTATATTCGCATCTCACTCTTGCATATGTTCTAGCTCAATGTTCTCACTCTCGTCGTCCCGCCACGCCGCGGCAGTCGCTTTCGGGCTTGCAACCAGAGCGGGTCTATGCCCATTCCGTGAACGTTGCCAGATGGTTTTTTAATGTTTTTAGCAATTAAATCTCAATTATTATAATTTTTTACTTCAATTATAATTATATAAGGGGATTAACTACGAATGTTCCTATTTTTCCAATTTAAAATCGCAAATTTTTTAACGCGTACTGACTACCCTACACCGGAACGCATGTTTTTATTTTAGCACTGTAAGGGAAAGGTTAGTATGGAGTTTTATATCACGACGACCTTTGTGGCAGAGTGGTAAGTGCATTGACTGCCACCCCGAAGGTTCCGGTTTCGATTCCCGGCGAGGGCAGTGTGATTGTCACACTGTCTTTGGTCTGGTGCAGAATTCACGTGACAATAAAATGGTGATAGATTAGCTACCTATCACTTGTCACGAGAATCACTATGATAGCTTTAATACCCTTTACATCGAATTGGCTCAAGCTGTCATGATGTAAAGAGCGATTCAGCAAAATAATAATAATAATCACAGTTCAAGAAACAAATATACTATATATGTAATGTTCCAAAATATAGACATATAACAATAAAGAAAGGCAACATTTAAATTAATGTACTCACATACTTCAACATGTCAACGTGTAAAAATACACTTTCAGCACGTTACACCAAGTCCGGGAAAAATGAATTGTTACCTTTATACCGCAGACAAAGTGTCAACTATTCATAAAAAAAAGAAGCCTTTTAAACTAACTAACAGTCTCGCCGAAGGGGTAGGTAGAAAGAATGGACTGCCACATTTTTCCTACCCGACATACTTCTCTCGCGTCCTCAACATTCATACATTGTGTCATGCACGCAAGTCGATTTCTCTGACTCCTCACGTGGCCGACATTCAATAATTGATTTATTTAATCGTGCCACATTTTCCTCGGTCTTCCTCTATTTCTAGCCCCATTTACATAATTTACATATACTCTTTTACCATTCTTTCCATGTGTCCAAACCATCTTAATGTTCCTTTCATTATTTTGTTCATAACATTTTCATTCGCACCGCATTCATTTCTTATATTTTTATATAACTTATTGTGCAGATTTTCAATGATAAGAAGAAATAAGACTTACATAAGCTATACTAAGGGTAAATTTTCCGCTGGTGTCCAGTGTCTGCTCCTGCTTGCCGCTCTCTACGCCGTACATAGAGATCTTGCCAGCGTGGCTGCCTGAGATAACATGCTTGTCATCCGGGGAGAACTCCACCGTCCACACGTCCACGGGACCCGTCTCCATCGTCATGAGCTTGTCTCCACTTTTCACATCCCAAATCATCAGAGAGCTGTCTAGCGAGCTGCTAGCGATGGCTGCAATAAATTACCACAATCCACTTATCATTAACATCCAATGGTATATGCTACAAATAATAAACCACAAAAAGAAATTCAGAGATTAAAATATATGCAAATCTAACACTAATTCACTCCCTCACACTCGGCCTATTTTATAAATCATGGGTTCGATCCGTCGGATTCGGCGCTTCTCGCTAGTGTAGTGAAAACCGATATATTGGATTTCGGCAACCAAAGGTTTAAAAACATGCATAGCAAAGCTAAAAAGTGTTACGGTCTTCCAAAATGAAAATGCACGATCGACTGGATCTCGATGATTTATTATATAAATATGCAATATGTGTGTTACAAGCTTCGTTTCCAAAATTAATGTGTGTGTGACAAATACAGCAAATGCCCTATTTATAAGCAGGAGTTATCAAGGAACATTAAGATAATATCCTGGACTTTGCTGCATTCAAAGTGCATAAGTTCCGTTGAGCTTTCAAAGTCCATATTCACAGCATGTTTACAGAATATTGTTTTTCCATAGATTAGGGGGAACAGGAAGTCCACACCAGATAAAGAGATGCTTAATTACAATTTTTGGGCCTGCATTCTAGTAGATACATAACAAAAGTATATTTTATTTCAGCTTAATAAAAATTAAACAAATCAAAAAAATTTTAAATGTAAAGGTTAATGACTAACTTAATGTTAGAATTTAAAAAGTAAACAGCGATTGCTTTAACCGCCCTACCTATACGAACGTACGTGATAAGTCTGCGATATTATCGCCCGAACACTACAAGCCATATCCCGTACGTCCAGGTACAAACAAGTATACCCATAATCACAAAAACGTTTGTGATACGTCAAATTGTTCCTACTCGCCCTACGCATACGAATACGTTATATGGCGAGTTTAGTATTTCGAGGTCAGTCGACATTTACGGATATGTTCATGATTTTCTGGTACATTGTAAATAAGTATTGTTATTGAGAAATTTTATATAAAAAAAAAACATGATTTTTTATAGAGATGCGCCGAGTACAAGTTTTACCAAGTACGAGTTTTACTCAGTTTGATGTTTGCCAAACCGAGTACTCGGCCGAATAACTCGGTTCAATTTCAAGTCGGTGGAATCTGCCTAAACATAGCGGATATGCAAGAAAAGCTTAAAGATGAAGTTCAGGATCGCTTTCAAGGCTTAGAAGGTGATAAATATTACTGTTTGGCGACTTTACTGGACCCCAGATTCAGAATGAGATTTTTTAATCCAGAGAAATGCCAATTGATCAGGAAGATCCTATTTTTAGAATCCATTGAAAGAAGCGACGTTACAGAGAGTGCCAGCAGTAGTGAAGAAAACTAATATAATTCTAACCTTAACTAATTAAGACAATCACAAGATGCTCATGCATCATTTTGGAATTGCTTCCAAGAACTTGCTTCTACCCAGCCACCGGAGTGCGACGATCCTAAAATCCCCATCGCTCTAGAATTGGATCGATATGTAAACGAAGGATTGTTGTCAAAAGATAAGAGTCCTTTTGAGTGGTGCGCAAGACATAAAACAAGATATCCAGAGATAGCACATTTAGCAAGAGTGTTTTTATGTGCACCTGCAAGCTGTGTATAGCGAGCGTTTATTGTTTATTTTCAGAATTAGGCAATGTCTATGAAAAAAAAGGAACAGACTGTTACCAGAACGTGCGGAGAGTCTTGTATTAATTAATTGTTTAAATTCAATAAAAAAAAACGCAACTTTTTAATCCTCCTGTTTTCATTATATTTCCCAAAACATTATATTAGGTCCTTACATATGAAATTGGCGTTTTGTATGGGAGGAACATAAAGTTGATTTTTTTTTAATATAATATATTTATTTAATCAAAGTATGTACCATTGCTATCTATGCACTTTTGTCATCTCATCTTTACTAAAAAAAACATTCGGACGGGAATCAATAAAATCTTTGAAGTCGGTTTGGACTGCCCCATCGGAGTTGAATTTTTTCCCTTGCAAGAAGTTATCCAAATTTCGAAAAAAATAGTAATCTGTTGTGGCAAGGTCCGGAGAGTACGGTGGATGTCTTAGACATTCGAATTGAAGCTCTTCTAATTTGGTAGCCGTCTGTTGTGCAGTGTGTGGTCTAGCGTTATCATGAAGCAGCAGTGGCCTAGAGCGATTAACCAGCCTCGGTTGTTTAGCAGCTAGCTTTTCCATCATGGTTTGCAGTTGCTGACAATAGACATCTGCGGTAATCGTCTGGCCAGATTTAAGAAAGCCGTAGTGAACGACACCAGCACTAGTCCATCAAACGCTCACAAGTAACTTTTTTGGAGTCAATTTTCGCTTGGGCCATGGTTTGGCTGGTTCGGCGGGGTTCAGCCATTGCGATGAGCGCTTCCGATTATTATACAGGATCCATTTTTCATCACAGGTAATGATTCAATTCAAAATCCCTTCATTATTGTGCCGGTTGAGTAATGCAACGCAGCAGTCAACGCGCGTTTGTTGATTTGCTTCACTCAATTCGTGAGGTACCCACCTTTCAAGCTTTTTCACCTTCCCAATTTGCTTCAAGTGGATTAAAACAGTTTTATCACTAACACCGCAGCCTGCAGCTAACTCGGACGTGGTTTGCGATGGATCCGCTTCCACAATAGCCTTCAATTCTTCATTATCAACTTTGGTCTCCGGCCGTCCACGGGGCTTGTTCTGCAGGTCGAAATTTCCAGAACGAAAACGTTGGAACCAAAAACACACTGTGTTTTCTTTTGCGGCCCCGTCGCCATACACATCATTAATCCTTCGAGCCGTTTCTGCAGCACTGGTGCCAAGGTGGAACTCGTACTCGTAAATAACGCGATATTTCAAGTTTTCCATTTTGTAAACTGAATGACGCAAAGAAAAAAAACAATTGAGGAAAAAATAAATGAATTATAATTTTCGCAACACAAATACTTGAGTAAATAGCTGTATAAATTTGAATTTGGAATTTCTAACCAAAGAGAAGATATTTGAGATCAAAGTTGCCAGTACGGCAAAACGCCAATTTCATATGTAAGGACCTAATATTACTTTAGTTAAACCGAGTATACGCGTCATTTAGACAGAGTTACTCGGCCGAGTACGAGTAATAAAAAAAACGCCGAATACGCCGAGTACCGAGTATTAAGCGAGTACTCGGTCCATCACTAATTTTTTACCTACTATTTGAATAATAACCCAAAGGTAGGGCGGTTAATAAATGTTAATTACTTACATCTTCCATTAGAACTAACTGCAATGGAGACCACACCGAGGGAGTGTCCTTCCAATTTGTGCCGGAGTTCTAAACGGTCATTTCTGACTTGCCACACCCTCACCAAATCATCTAGTCCCCCGCTAATGACATAATCCGTCGCCCCTTCGTTGGATCCTACTGAACCCCTGAAGGCAAACATTTAATAAGGTTATTTAAAGAATTCTCATTAAAATTATCTTAATAAACAAACTCTCAAGTCATACAAATAAAGTAGAAAAATATTAAATAATCAAAAACCAAAAAAAACATCAGCATTAGTAACTATACTACAGCCGTTTAAAACGGAGTCATGGGGCCATAAATGTCAATAGAAATAGGGATGGGAAGCTCCAGGACCGTTATCGGTATACGGCTACCTGCTCTTGTGGTGTCGATGAGTCACTATAATGATTTTGTAATGATATGTACGTTATGATATGTACGATGAGTCACTAATGATTGGTTTTTACCGAATGCAGTGCTTTTTTGTTATAAATGTGTTTACTGCAATTAAATTAATTCATTCGTGTGTCACCACTCGTTACGCACTATGGATACTTTATTTTCCAACATTGATTTGAAGAAATTACATGGCGATATTAGCCCTCAAACTCGAACAGTGATTCACAACGTATTCTTGTTTGTCAATGAATTGAAAAGTGATCCGAATAAAATAGCTTCTCTTAATTTCAACAAACCACGTGAAATGGCCGCGTTTATTTGTGGTGTGAGTAGAGTGACAGTGGACCGAATAAAGACTAAATTATTGCAATCAAGCAGCCCCTGTACACCAAGAGCAAATTTTAAGAAACAAGAAACTGTCACCAATATTGACGATTTTGATAAAAGTGTATTAAAGCGGACTGTAGGTTCATTTTATGATAGTGGAGAGTATCCGTCCGTGGCGAAAATATTGGAAAAATACCGAGAACAATTACCTGATTTTAAATGCAGAAAAACTTCGATGAGAACACTCATGAAGGAGATTGGGTTCAAGTATAAGAAAAATGCCGAAGGACGTAAATATTTAATGGAAAGAACAGATATTGTTTGTGCCAGAATGGACTTTTTAAGGAAATTGGATTTACTTAGAAGAACTAACGATCAGCGGCCGCGTTTCTATCTGGATGAAACATGGATTAATCAAAACCATTCAAGAAAGCGTATGTGGCTTGGAAGCAACGATGAAGGAGGTTTCAAGAATCAGCCTGTAGGAAAAGGTCAAAGATTGATAGTTTGCCATGCTGGTTCCGCAAGAACTGGCTTTGTTCCAGAAGCGAAGCTAATATTTAAAGCGGTAAAATCGAAGGATGCTGATTATCACACAGAAATGGATGGAGATACATATATGGCATGGTTTTCCGCATTCCTAAATATACTTGAAGAGCCCTCAGTTATAATCGTCGATAACGCAAGCTATCATTCGATGCAGTTGGAAAAAATACCCACAAGAAACACAAGGAAAGCCGAGATTCAAGAATGGTTATCAAAAAAAAACATTCAATATTCCAGCAGAGAAATTATAGAAGAGTTAATAAGAAAAGTATAGGCAGTAACCCGCAGAAGGTCTACGCTTTAGACAATCTGGCAAATGAACGAGGCCACGAAGTAATACGGCTGCCTCCATATCACTGTCAATATAACCCAATAGAATTAATTTGGGCACAAGTAAAGTTCAAGGTTGCAGATGTTGAAAATCACCTCCACCGAGCCATCGATAATGTCACACAAGAAGACTGGGCCAAATGTGTGAGACATGCCGAGGAACTTCAAAACAGTGACCTACAGAAAGCTCTTATTAGAGATCACGCACCGCTTATAATAAATTTGGCAGAAGACACTGATGAAGAAGACTCCGATGAGGATTGATACATTTTTTTGTAATATAAATGGCTCTTTTAAGGCCCACAATATGATCTACTTTGTTTTTTATACTTAACTTCCTTTCTGTGTTTATAGACATACGATACAAATTTTAAAATTAAACAATTTTTCGGTTTTTGCTGGTATTTAATTTAGTATCTGGTTGTCACTAATTTCATACTAATTTAAACGCACATAAAACCTGTAAATAAAGTTTAATATCGAAACTTTGTTAACTCGTTAAAGTTTATGAACAAGATACGATAATAAAAATTACTTACTTATCGATATATTTCTTTTATTGTTACGCCCATCTCTAAACCGCTCCATAAGGCCCGTAAGTGCAAGCGAGATAGACATAGGGAAATGATTTATGGCCCCAAGACTCAATTCATACCGATTTTACTATAGAACTAATAAGAATATCAAAAATTCATTCGTGTCACATTATTGTGGCAAGAAACTTATAAATTATTAAAAGATTTGTATTACCAAAATGAAGAGTTTTTACTTCTTTTAAAAATAATGACACATTTGCATAAAATAAAATTATAAATGTAACTGGATGAAATTAGATTATTTTACTAACCTAGAATTTTCATTGTCGATGTCTTTGTCTTTATTAGACGTGTCTAAAACTCGGCTCCACGCACAGCTCCAAATCGCATCTTCGTGAGCATTATCTTTTTTGTGTAAAAGCGCGTACTGCAAAATTACACGCATTAAAAACAAATTTGCAATTTTTTTTCGCCATTTTAACGTCATTTCCACGTAATAAACAGTAAAAGGACGAAATAAAAATTACTTACCATTTTCCTGCGTAAATGATGCAATATAAACAAAATCAATCTTTTTTTCGTAAATAAACCATTTCACACAGAAATATTTATTAAAATTTTCAAAATCACAACGTGAACAAACCGACAAAACGAATATTTTTTTTATAACCGGCAAACCCGACAGATAACAGTGGAACGCGGCAACGGCAAATGGGCGAATGCTCGTTTGTCTATGGCAGACGAAATATTTTTTTACGAAGTAGGGAACGAGAACTCGGAGAATAAAAAAAATAACTTTTCCCTAAAATAAAATAAAAACATTACTTTGATACAGCCATGTTTCATGGCATACTCGATGAGATTGCACTAATCAATTTTTACATGGCAGAAAATACGTTTTCTCTCTGGAGGTTTGTTTAATCTTAGTTAAGTTTAATTTTAATTAGTAATAAGACAATGGAAAACAATAATAGTGTATAGAAAAACAATAATAGTGTAAGTGACCATTTTGTGAGTGGCAGTACTTTGGGGGGGGGGTGATTTCAACCCCCACCCTGCGATTTTTTTCAACTCGGGGCTCGTACAGCGACGCAGCAGACACACACCGGACTCCGGTGAGGCGATATCTCTTCCCGGCACTCGGCGGGCGGCCGAATGCCGGGGAGATAATCTGAACGAGGAGAAGATCGCGATATACACGCCGCATGGCGCCAGCAACCATGGGCCAGATTATCATCATTGGGGCCTGATGCTGGCCACTGCTGTCGCTCTGAAGGAGACCCGTGCCCTCCGCGGTCCATCATCCGCGTGATGCTTCTATGCCGTGCAGCCTCCGGCAGTCCTCGTGCTGGCCACGCATCGGTCCTCACCGCAGATCACCGCCTTCGTTAGTTCTAATTCGTTGACTTCGTTAGTTTTAATTAAACATTTATACTTTGTTCTACTATACTTTTAAACCGATCGTTTTTTAAGCGGTCACATTTAGATTTTTAAGATTTAAAACACGTCTTATTGCGCCCTTGAGGTGATTACATCACAAAAACGGCGCTTTAAAAGTTAGCATATTATTATTATTATTAATTCGTTGGCCAACATATAGCATGTAAGTTCTCTATAGTTCTTAAGCAATCTTTCTTTTTCTTTTGTATGTATTTTGTTAATTAAATGTAATTTTTAATAGTAAATATTGGTTTCAATCTCATATCATTATACATCCCGGAGCATACCTCAAATAACATAATGACGTTAGGAAGATATTCGTGATCGGGAAGGAAATTTCGATTAAATTCATCTTTCACCTCCGTGACACCAACTAGTTCCTAACAACTTAATTGAGGTTAAATAGTTTAGGTAAAGTATATTAAGAATTTAATATTAAATAAATTCTTTCGGTTTACCCTCCGGGGAGAGCGTGGTAAGTAAGTTTATATTAAAAATAACAATCATACGAAAAAAACATATTGTTTCTAGGAGTTTTATTAACATTATGGGAATGACATGTTTCGCCTTCTGGGGTATCGTTAAATGTCATTCATTTCATTTCCTTATAATATGATAAAAAGAATTATGTTTTCATTCGTATTAATTATTTAATTTGGAGGTTTATATCATTGTTCAAGAAACAAAAAAATTATAGAAAATCTTCGATTTGTATCAGTTTTAGTTTGTTTAATGAGAGAGGGGTGTTTTGTCTTCCTATGTCATTTTTTTATATCAAGCTTTTGATAATTTATTTTTTTTAATTATGAAAGCATCTTACCAATATTTTTAACAATCCAAGCAACGGAGAAAAAACAATATAGCTGCATTCCGAAAAAAAAAAATATTATAAATAACATTATCGTAATAAAAAAAACTTTAAGTCTATGTTTTACTCACACTATATTACAAATCAAAATTTGCGACTTCAGCCTTTTTTGTTTAATGGAACTGTCGTTGAAGAGAACCTTCCTTATTTTCTAAAAAAATATGAGCAACTAATTTAATAAGAAAGATTGGCATCTTTGCATGACGTTAGACCTCCATAAGTATATTCCTTTTTTAGCACATCAATTAATTCCAACTCCATGCACTACTCCATCTTCATCTTTTTCATTCTCAGATTACGATTTAAATTAATACTCCCTAATTCCCGTCGTCTTTAAAATGACCACCAAGTTATTCATTATCATCCAGCCCTTTACCTCCCCTGCAACCGATGCGCTGCCCCGCATTAAGCAATCACCAAATCCATTTTCCAAAAGGTTTTCAACAGATTTAAAAGTAATTAGAGCCAAAAGATCGAAGTCCGAGTTCAACAAAAAGGAAATCTTTAAAGTATTGGACGTGCTTCGTTAATTTTAATGTTCAAAAATGCTGTAAGTAGCAAAGTAGAAAAGTTAATGCCGTCTTTATGTATGAATTTATTTGAAGGTAAATACTTTCAAGACGGCATTGTGAAAAGTGAAAGATTTTTTTTATTATTCATAAATTTTGTAATTTATTATTAAACACTGGCAAGCTATTGGTTTTTCGAATCTATGGATTTCTGTCTGTCAAAATTCGCAAAAATATTTTTAATTTGTGGTTTCTGGGTGGGATAGATTCCTACTAGTTTTCCACTCAGAGAAGTGGTAGAGGCTTTATGATATTGGAAAAATATTTCAAAGCATCGGGCCGTGCTCAACAATGATTCAATTACGTTTACTATTTATTGTCCTCACACTTTTTATCACTATCGATGGTATAAAAAATATTGTGATAAATTCTCGTATTTAATTTTTATTTATAATAACTTGCCCCTTATTATTTATTCTGCCTTCCTTAGGTTCAATTCATAAGAACTTGAAATATTTCGAGACTCTTCATTCTTCTGCCTTGAATCATCACGTAGTAAAAAGAGGCGCCAAACCCTCCAGTCACCCCTACAACACGATCAAAGAAGTTAAATTTCGAACACTTGGAAGAGACTTCAGACTGATCCTTCATCCGCATCACACTGTTCTACATTCCAAATTCAAAGCTTATGCTGTAGATGGCGATGGTCAAGAAACCAATATTCATTTGGGTTTGTTCAAATACTTATTGTGAACTTAGATGTGAATTAGATTTTTGGAATTTTTTTATAAATGTAGGACATCAAAATGTTCTGAAGGTATAAATAAAATTTTAGTTGGCTTAGAATATTACTTTAAAAAAAAAATGTTTTCTTTAATAAACGAAGATTAAAATAAATTTCATTCTTGAGCTGCATTGGCATTTTAGACCGTGAAAACTTTTACTCTGGCCGCGTCTTTGGGGAAACTACATCTGATGTGAGGGTTCATTTAGAAGATGGGATAATGACTGCCTCCATACACCTTCCTGATGAAACATATCACATCGAGGTAAGTTGAATATATGTCATAATTCCTCATAAATTTGAAACCACTTTTTTTGAGACAGTAAGACTACTTGTATTTTACAGTAGCGAGCACAGAAATCTTTTCACACTGAAAATATCGGTTTTTTGTAATTATATAATTTTTTTGTGATTCCTTGATAGCTTTTCACTCCAAATTATTAAGCAACACTGTTTAAAGATGATCTGCAAGAAAAGTACCTTCTTAGGGATAAAAAAAAATCTTAATTTTAGAGTTAATTTGTAGATTTTCGATTTTTTGTCACAAAAATTAAAAATGCTCACATAATTTAAATAAACACATATTTATTTCAAATAAAATTACATAGGTATATAACACTAACAATTATCAAAAACCAACAAAATCAGTACTTTGTTGTTCCTCCTTTTTTTCAAATAACTGCTTCAATGCGTTTAGGCATGGATTTCACCAAATTATGTATGTAGTCTTGGATAAATTTTTCAATCACACTTTTTCGATGAAGTTTTTAAGGTTTTCCTTTGATGGAGGCTTCAGTTTATTTATTTCAATTGCCATTTTATGCCACAAGTTCTCGATAGGGTTTAGGTCAGGGCTATTTCCGGGCCAATTCAGTGTTGGAATCCCATGAATTTTCATAATATTCTTTGACCTAAAAATTATTTTAACAGCGTTATATTTTTTTAATATTATTTTGTGAACATTATAAATCACAGTGTCAGAAAAAAATAATACTTACAGTTTGTGCTCAGTGGCACAGTGCAGAGTATGTGTTTATTTAAATTATGTGAGCATTTTTAATTTTTGTGACAAAAAATCGAAAATTTACAAATGAACTCTAAAATTAAGATTTTTTTTGATCCCTAAGAAGGTACTTTTCTTGCAGATCATCTTTAAACAGTGTTGCTTAATAATTTGGAGTGAAAAGCTATCAAGGAATCACAAAAAAAATATATAATTACAAAAAACCGATATTTTCAGTGTGAAAAGATTTCTGTGCTCGCTACTGTATATATATTTTTTCATTAAAAAAATTACGTTTCTGTTTAGTGAAATATATAATATGACCACAAATTAAAAAATAAAATAAATGTTTATAGACACTGTCAAATTATTTTTGATATAGTTCAACTTAAATCAAAACTGCTAAACAAATCCATTTTTTTTTTCTAATATAATTATATCTTTATTTATAAGACTTAATATTTTTTTCATTTTTACACTCTTGACTGAATAGTATCCTTTTTTAATACTGCTGGTAATGTTATATATACTTTGGGAATTGAAAAAACATTGTTTAAACCACTTTTTAATAAAAAAAATATTAAAATACACGACATGTTTCAAAGGATACCTCCATCTTCAGGTGTAAAAATATAACAAAAACTAAACAAAGAAAGACTAATAAAAAACGCATTTAAAACTCAATACAAAAATTATTAAAAAAATTTAAAGAATTTTTGTATCGAATTTTAAATGCGTTTTTTATTAGTCTTTCATTGTTTAGTTTTTGTTATATTTTTACACCTGAAGATGGAGGTATCCTCTGAAACATGTTATGTATTTTAATTTTTTTTTATAAAAAAGTGGTTTAAACAATGTTTTTTTTAATTCTCAAAGTAGGTTACTATGGAATTCCACAGTGTTAATGCCTTAACTTTCAATAAGTTAATGTTATATAATATGATAATGGGCTGATAATTCACCCTTTTCTTAACTAACTAACCATCACGCCGTCTCTCCGAAGGGTTTGGCAGAAATAATGGATCACCACATAGTTTCCTCGCTTCCCCAACATGTATACATCATGTCATACATGCATGTCGATTCCCTTTCTTAATCTGGTATTAAAAGTTCAACTTTGTTCAAATATTGAATTTTTTAAAATGAATATGAATACTGATTTTCAGTATGTTAAAACACATTTCTTTCAAATTTGATGGATTGATTTTATTCTTATCATATTAAGGTGTGTTTATGCTTTGATAATATACAAAATTATTTGTAAAATAATTCAGGTATTAAAATCTTTGGAGACTGCTGTTAAATTATCCTCTCCCCAATCTGGTATTAATTTTTATTGATATTTATAAGCCTTTGTATTTTTTTTAGCCATCATGGCGGCACCTACCCGAGCTAGATAATAAATCTATGATTGCGTATCGAGCTTCTGATATAAAGCTTAGTTGGGAGGACCGGGTGCAAGAGGGCATTGCACCCAGAACTTGTGGATACATTAAGGAAGGCCAAGGTATAAATCGAGGACATGTATTGGGTGTTTCGGAAAGTTCGGTCTGTTTTTTTTTTATGAAAATCACCTTTACTTGAAAGGTAAAATAAAAAAACATAAATCAAAATATTGTCCATCGTTAGCCACTACTTTGCCCATCTTTCTGGCAATAGATGAATCCATCATTGAAAAAACACCTTGTATTTTGAGGTAATCCAGGCCTCGACCCAATTCTCGACATCTTCATATGAATGGAAGTGTTGCTCTTCTAAGGCATGCGTCATAGATCAGAACAATTCCTCGTCTTCAAACTTTTTCGGTCTTCCAGGGCGATCTTTGTCGTCAACGCAAAAATCACCAGCTTCAAAGCGTCTATACCATTCTCTGCATGATTTATCCGATGGGGCATGATCGCCATTCCACAAGCATTTTATGTGCCACAACTGCACTTTTCTTCCAATTAAAATAGAACAGCAGAACTTCCCGCAAATGCTTCTTATTTACCACGAAAGTCGACATTTTAAGGAGCGATAAAACAAATGTTGTTTTGAGAATGATAAACATTTGCGAACTGAACTTAATTGACAGATGCTCAGGATTATTAAAAAAAAATAGCCGCCAGATTTGAAGGATTGAAGCAGCCAGAGCCCTCTGTTGTAAAACGGGCTGAACTTTCCGAAACCCCTAATATTATTCTATACATTGTTCTTTTCAATTTTCCGTTTTATCTTACTTCACATAGCCATACAACCCTGCGAGTTTTACTCCAGCAGTCCTTCTGCTTAGCCAGATTAGCCAGAACATTATTCATTAGGCACTGTCTACTCTTACTCTTGTTAGTCTTTATGCATAAAGGTTTTGGATTGCTCTGGTCTTTCTGTCTCGGCATACATGGCCAATCTCTCATGGCTCTCACAGTGCTCATTAGCTGCTGGGTTATTGCGCAGATCTCTTGATTGTTTCTTTAGATTTATAAGTTAAATAATTAATATGCATATTGATCCTTAGATTTTTTGTATTATGAAATTGAAATTGAAAAAATTAAATTGAAATATAAAGGCACAAACTTGATAGATTGTAGACATTGATTCAATTGGTTGTAAATGTAGTTTGATTGTATAAATTGTAATCCAATCTGCCTACAGATATTGATTTGCATTGGAAATAATATTTTTTCATAGAACTTGCAATATTAACACGATTTTTATATTATTTATATTGTGTATATGTTTTTTCTAACCAACAAATTATGCTACTCCCACCAGAGCTTTGTCTGTTTGTTTTGTAACCCAGTTAATATTTTATATTATTATATTATATCACTTTACAGTGCCATTATAGTTTATTGTAGATAGGCTATCTAGGCTAGATAACTATTTTTAGTGCACCGTTCACTCTGTTGATGCACTAATCTTTCTTTTAATATATTTTTAACATTCTCCCTATTTTATTGTCATATCTTAGAGCTTGAATCAGAGGACGATGAAGATTTGGAAACAGAGCAGGAACAATCTGAAAAGGACAAATACAAAGAGAGTGCTGGTGGCGAACCTGAATTATTAGCTGTGAAAAGCAGATCTAAGCGGCAAATAGATCAATACGAGTACACGCCCACAAAAACCAGGTGTCCTCTTTTGCTTGTTGCAGATTACAGATTTTTTCAAGAAATGGGTGCCAGTAATACTAAAACCACTATCAATTATCTTGTAAGATATTTTTATTAATTCAGAACGATATGTTAAAACCGCGATAGTTATAATACATTATAATTATTTTTTTCTTTCAGATTAGTCTCATTGACCGGGTTCACAAAATATATAATGATACCATTTGGCAAGATAGACAGGTATATAAATCTTACAACTTTATATTAATATTATCTATCTGATTAGGAGTATTCCTTTTTTTTAATACTATAGTTATGACGAAATTCATGCCAGAGTGGCAAGAGCTATGACTGCCACACCAACGGTCACGGGTTCGGTTCCGGCGATGGCAGTGTGATTGTCACACTGTCATTAACCTTTTCATAGCCGCAAATAAATCACGCCGCAGTGCTTATCAGGTCAAATATTATTTGTCAAAATAAAACTTAGATAATCCATTGTTTTGGCGGAAACACTTTGATATTTTAACATTATTAACTGTTAAATTAAAAACACTTTTAATATTAAAAAAAATGTTTATTTTTTATAAAATTGTCGCGTCAGCTGTTTCGGTAACCGATGTTACCATCGTCAGGTGTTACAATAAACTAAAAAGTTTTTAGTTTATTGTAACACCCGACGATGGTAACATCGGTTACCGAAACAGCTGTCACGACGATTTTATAAAAAATAAACTCAATTTTTGATATTAAAACAGTGTTTTTAATTTAACGGTGAAAAATAAAACTTGCCTTAATTTTTTTTTTGCTGTGTTAGAAAGAAAATGTAATTTACTTACGAAATATTATATCCCGCATCGATTGTTATAGTTTTTTCTTGAAGTTAAACCAGTTTCAAATTTTCATTGTCAAACAGTTTTCGAAAGCAGTTTTCGAAATTTACCGATAAATCGGTTAAAAGTATTTTTAAACTTGATAACATATTTTGGGATAACTAAAACAGATGTCAGTGTGTGTTCCGTTTCTGCCAAGTCAATACGGCGCAAGAATACGTCACCAAAAGTTCTTCCGAGATATCTTGACACAAATCTGTCTCTAAAATCCCAAATTAATAACACGGTCAGCGCTAGTTTCTTCCACCTAAGACGATTAAAATCCGTCAAAAGGAGTATTCCCCATGACACTTTCAAAACTCTTGTAAATTCCTTCGTTGTGTCACGACTTGATTATTGTAAAGGAATTTATGCAAACATTCCAAAACAACAAATAAACAAACTTCAATCTGCGTTCAATGCAGCAGCAAGGCTCATTAAAGGCATTCCAAAAAGTCCCATATAACACAACATCTCAAAGAACTTCACTGGCTTAAAAGTCCAGAAAGAATCCAGTATAAACTCTGCTGGACAGTCTTCAAAGCGCTACATGGAATGGCGCCAAGTTATATATCTGAACTCTGTATAACGGACAGCCTAAATTCACGGAAATCCACACTTCGCTCGGCAAACTCCTCAGCAATAGGGAGATTAGTTGAGCCGAAGCGTTGCCCCAGTACAAATTTCGGGGATCGAGCGTTTGCGGTAGCCGGTCCATCAGCTTGGAACAATCTCCCTTCACACCTTAGATGCATAAATGATCCGACAGATTTCCGATCTAAATTGAAAACCCATCTTTTTCATATTTCATACCCAATTTAAACATTTATACTTTGTTCTACTATACTTTTGAACCAATCGTTTTTTAAGCCGACACATTTAGATTTTTAAGATTTAAAACACGTCTTAATGCGCCCTTGAGGTGATTACATCACAAAAACTGCGCTTTAAAAGTTAGCATATTATTATTATTATTATTATTATCTCGACTCTGGCAATACGAGCATTGTGCCATTTGCTGAGATATCTCGTCTGTGGCAACCATCGAGTTAATCTGGTATAGAATTCACGTGACAATAAAATGGCAATAGGTTAGCTACCAATCACATGTCATGAGAATCAAAAGCTAAAATTTTATGTACATTAATAAAGGTCATAGTGGCATCCCAAGAACCAGCAAAGATCTTAATAAACATTGTTGCAATCCAATCCCTAGGATTGAAACTAGAGAAATAAGTCTACTATATAGAGAGATATGTTGTCTAAGTAAACCCTGTGGGTAGAATTCAATTGGTTTGAAGTGTATTTATTTTAGTACCCACATAATGCTTTATTTTAAAGGAACAAGATGGTTTTAAAGGAATGGGATTTGTGATAAAGAAAATAGTTGTCCATTCTGAGCCCAGCCGAGTGCGGGGTGGGGAGGCCCATTATAATATGATCCGAGAAAAATGGGACGTCAGGAACTTACTTGAGGTGAGACCAAACTATACATTTCTTACACTGATTCTAATCTTATGGATAAATAAGAAATAACAAAAAATAAGATTGAAATTTATATTTTTTAAAATGTATATTTGTACAGTAAAACCTCGATATAACGGACTAATTAGGGGGAATGGGTGTCTATTAAAGCCAAAAGTCCATTATAAAAATAGGTTTAAAATAAATCAAAACCCTTTTTTTTAAATATGTACACTGTATTTAGATATAAACAAACAATACAAAATACAACCAAAATTCTATTTTTTGTCTTTGGACACTCGTCGTGAAGTGACATTTGTTGTTTGATATACTTGCTTTCGGTAATTCTGCTTTGAAAAAGGAATCAAGTTTTGTTTGCACTTTTTAATTTTGCTGTTTTTTTATAATCAACTCTCTAAAATTACAAAATTAGTTGAACTTCATTATCTGACAAATAGTTAATAAATGTTATTAGATCGTCAGGATGTGATCTTACCACTGATAACTTCATTTTTGGCAGTGTTGTTTCTTCTTCTTTGCTATCTTCACTTTCATCATCAGCATTATGTCTCAAATTCTAGTGCTAGACGTATGACGTTATTATCATGGCCGCTATAAATTGTTTACATGCGGCGACACTTGAATTTAAGCATGTGTAATATTAACGGGATGTTTTTAATTTTTTTTTATTTGACTGGATTTTTGTCCTTTATTAATCTTAGTTCGTTAAATAGAAGTCTGTTATATCGAGGTTTTACTGTATTTCTATATATACACATAGTTTAACAATGTTTGTTTTCATTTTGAGTCATAATGAATATCTGATTTAAACCATTTTTATAAGCATAAAACCATACGATTTTAACTTAATTTTACATTAATTGAATTCTTAATCTGTTTCAGTTGCAAAATGACCATTTTGCTTTACAGTTGAGAATAATTATTGCACTTATGAATATCTTTAATGAGAGTTTTTTTTAATTTGAAACTGACTAAAATTAATTTCAATAAAAAAATTCCATAGATAATATACAAACTGTCGGTTTTATACGATGACATTTTAACAAATGGCAAACCTTCCTCATTCCAAATGTCAAAAAAAAAAAATCTCTAATGGAACACCCAATATTATGACTTTATTATGACCTTCTAAATAATACATTAAACATTAGAATTCATTTGTAGACATGTTGTATGTATAAATGTAATTATGTTATTTAGCTTGTATGTTTAGACTAACTTCATGGAAGGAGTTATTTCTTTGTATATATAATGGAGAAAAACGTAGCACGATCAAATTAATCAAATATTGAATATCGGCTACGTTAGGAGTCGGAGAAATCGACGTGCGTGCATAACATGATTTATGAATGTTGAGGAAGCGAGAGAACTATGTTCAGAAAGAAAAGTTTAGCAGTCCATTCTTTAAGCCTACCCCTTCGGAGAGATGGCGTGATGGTTAGTTAGTTCTGTTAGTATTTAAAAAAAAATTATTGAATTGACTGATTTATAATATTCTTCTTCTTCTTTTTGTCATGTCACACCTCCATGGTGTATAGGGCCTCAAGGAACCTTCTCCACCCGACTCTATCGCATGCCTGATGCCTAACATCATCCCAAGTGAGGCTTGCTGCCTTAACCTCGTTCTGCAGGGCTCTTCTCCAGGTGGCTCTAGATCTGCCTCACTTCCTCTTTCCCCCCATAAGGGACCAGTCTAGTGCACCCTGAGCGATGCAGGCTGGATTCCGTCTCAGAGTGTGACCGATCCACTGCCATTTGCATCTAGCGACTTGTTCTCTAATTGGCTTTTCGCCTGCAATGGTCCAGAGAACGGCATTTGACACTGTTTGGGGCCAATATTGAGTGAAGGCACCTTTTTATAAACACCCGGAGTTTCACTTCCTCATTATTCATACGTCATGGCATGCACGCATGTCAATTTCTCCGACTCCTCACGTGGCCGACATTTTATATTTGATTTATTTAATGATTTTATTGAAATCTCTTGATGGAATTTCATTTCAAATAATAATTAAATAAACAATTTTAAAAAAAAAATAACTTCCACTTTTTTTCTTTATTTAGACAGCAACCGGTTTCGCCAGGCTAACTGACATCGACAGACTGGTTCACTTTGTCTATGTCAGCTAGCCTGGTTATCTAATTTATTTATATTTTTGTTCTAACGTTGTAAATAGTTTTTTTTTTTAGATATCAACATGTTTTCTGTTTTTTTTTTACTGTTTATATTTTATGGTTAATAGATGTTTGCTCGCAGCACCGACAACAAAGAATTTTGTCTCGCTCACCTTTTCACGCACCAGACATTCTTAAACAAACGGAACTCAATTCTGGGACTGGCTTATATTGCTTCATCTCGAATGAATTCGCACGGAGGAATTTGCTCCAATACGCACGGTCTCTCCATCAAATATTTTCCTTCAATTAACTTGCTCAATAATTGACTACGCAACTAAAAGTTTGTTTTAATCGCAACAAAAAAGTAAAAGCTGCATGTGCATGAATTAAAAATAATAATAAATATATAAAAAATTAGGATTAAAATCTTACAAAATGAATATCTTCTTCTTCTTTGCTAGCCTTCTTCCCTCCACTGCTGGATATAGGCCTCTATTAATTTCCTCCACTCGTCTCTATCCTGCCCCCTTTGTATCCAAGATTTTCCAACCCTTTTGACAATATCATCGGTCCATCTCATTGGTGGCCTTCTGACACTTCGCCTATTTGCCCATGGTCTCCAACTGAGTATCCTGGGTGTCCATCTGTTGCCACCCTGTCTAGCCAAGTGTCCAGCCCATTGCCATTTCAATTTTGCCACTCGGTCCATGACGTCAGCAATCCTGGTGCGGCATCTGATTTCTTCATTCCTTATGCGGTCACGCAAGCTCACACCAAGTATCTGTCTTTCCAAGGACCTGTGTACACTTGAGCCTGTGGACACTTTTTGCTGTAAGAGTTGTCGTCTCTAGTCCGTATGTCATCATGGTCAGTATACAACATGTCGTAGACCTTTCTTATGTTCATGAATATCTACTTATGATCTATTCAATGTGTATATTCGGCCATTATATTTTTTTACACATTTGATGAGAATTTGTTTTCTTTTATACACTTCTTCTTCAGCCTATTCCCGTCCACTCCTGTACAAAGGTCTTCCAGGTTATGCCGACGTATCGGTTAAAGTCATCTTTCCACCGAGCTAGTCGTCCTGCACTTCTCTTTGCGATCCATGGTCTCTAAGTCAGCAGTCTTGTCCATTTTTCGCCCTAGCTTGTGGCTATGTGACATGCCCATTGCTATTTTTGAGTCGCTACATGGTGGATGATCTCAGTGACCTTTGTTTTTTTCTCTCACTGTATCATTTCTGATACTATCTCTAAGGTTTATTGCTAACATTACCTTTTTTCATCTTTTTGTACACTTAAAAACAAATTATTAACAATTTTCTTACATAATTTACTGAAAAACCCCTGATTTTTTTTTCTTTATTGAATGTACATAGCACATTAAGAATTAAATTTTTAAGTATTAATTTATTTTAAACATTTATTGATTATTTTGTTAATTTTCTTTCGGTTTATTGGCAAATAGTTTATTGTACAATACATGTTGAAAATGGAAAACACTTATACACAATGTGTTTTTAACAGATTGATCAAAATGTTTTGAAATGTTTTTGTACATTGGTAAGCATGGATGGTAAGAATAACACTAGTGAAGTAATAACTTTATTTTTCCCGTGAATACAAGATTTCTAAATAGAAGTTTATTTTCAATATCTACAATAATTATAAAACACCTTTTTTTAGCCATTAAATTACACAATACTATGATAAAAAATAATGCGAATTTGTTTATAAAGTGAAACATCTTTATTTATTTTTACAAATCAATTTAATCGCCTACAAAATACTCCCTGTCTGACACAATGCACTCATACCAATGTTTTTTTTTCAATCCTTGAAACAGTCAGAGATGTCTTTTCCTGGATGGCCTTCAATGTTTTTTTAATTCAGCTTTTATCTCTTTAATTAAGACGAAACGGTGTCCCCGGAGTGGTCTTTTGAGTTTGTTATACAGCCGGAAGTCGTACAGTGCTAAATCACGCGAATACGGTGGTTAAGAAACAACATGGATCGAGTTTTTGGCGTAATGTTCTCGAAGAACCAATGCAATATATAGTGGTATAAATACTATGAATTGCCTGCTCATAATTCTGGCTTTTTATGGCAAATAGCTTCACGCAAACGACACATAACACTTAAATAATATTCCTTCTTAACAGTTTGGCCTTCAAAATAATTGATAATGATTTGATAGTATCGGCGAAGTTGAAATGAAAAATTCACCTTATTTTTTTATCACAATAGTATATTTTTTGTCTTTCTCCATAATGTACCATAATTTAAAGAATGATCTATACAAATTTGTTTATATACATTATGATTTTACCCATGTATCTGAAGTGGTTGATCTTGTATTCACAGGGATTGATTTGTGTACATAGTTTTGTATATAAAACCTAATAATGTAGATTAATAACTAACTCTTGTTTTACAATAACTTTTCTCATTAACAAAGGTGTTTAGTCGGGAGTACTCTCACAAAGACTTTTGCCTGGCTCATTTGTTTACCGATCTGAAGTTCGAGGGAGGTATCTTGGGTCTGGCCTACGTGGGGTCTCCCAGGAGGAATTCAGTCGGGGGAATTTGCACACCAGGTGATGTCGCACGGCTATTGCCGTAGTACGCATTTGTCTGTCGTGACGTACCTCTCAATGTTAAACCTCTTGAATTGTTTTATTATGTTAACTCATAATTATTTGCTATTGTAACATCAATACTGCATTGTTAAACTACACATTATTTACTGTTCTACAAGTCGTATAGGTATAATATAAAATTTTATGAAAAAAAAATCCATACAAAACTTGATGGTTCTATCTTTTACACAAACTTCTTCCTTTCTTGAACAAATATGTAAAGCTACATATTAAATATATAAAACTACATATTGAATATGTAAAATTACATAATAAATCTGAAGAAGGCAATTGGAAACCACTCCAGTAACACTTCCCAGGAAATCACTGTGGCGAGAAACTATTCGCCACAGTGATCGCCAACGTCAGGATGACCTGTCACGGCACTATAAGAAGAAGACATTTAATTTTTTTAATAAATAGTTTTTATTGAAATTTCTCGGTAGAAGTTCATTTTAAGTAATGAAAACAAAAAAAAATTGAGACAAAATTTCTTTATTATTATATATTTAGTGTGCTTCCACTTGTGTTTAACGACGACCGGTTTCCGACCAGAAGATGGCAGCAAGCTGCCGAAACCGGTTGTCGTTAAACACAAGCAGAAGCTCACCTAAATATATAATAATAAAGAAATTTTGTATCCTGGTATTTTTATATTTTGTAGGAAGGACATTTTTCGCGTTGCCAATTTTTAATATTGATGAAAACGTCTGTTTTATGGAAGTTTTATTATATTTTATGGGAGTGATAGCTGAATCTGAAGATCAGAAGATGACTTGTGAAGAATGTTATACAAATTCCACATAGTATCACAAAGGCTAAATATGGCTCTATCTCTAGACAACCTTGTAAGGTGCAAGCTGACTGTTGATGATATACCTGTGCAACAAGTAATGACCTTTATACAAGTCAATAGAGCCATAATGACCTTTATACAAGTCAATAGAGCATCTGCCGTATCAGGGTATCTAAAAAAAATCTGGTCTGGAAGAACAAACACATCTGTATTGACAATAAGGTCAGAATTTATAAGACATGTGTGCGACCTAAAAACATAGACTGATACTTTATGAAACAAAGGGCTTCTATGAATATCTGAGATGCAGGTCTCATGATCCATTACTGGAAAAACTCTCCGAGATTGTATAAGTAACCTGGAAACAAAAAAAAAACTTTCAAAATGAAGGACATTGTTCAGTGGAGCCAATCCAGAAGAAGATTCTGGAGCGACCACGTAGTCAGAATGGATAGTGACATACTTGTATATACAGCAGCTAACAAATTGCCCTAGGACACCGTCCACTTGGTAGAGCACCTAAGAGATGGAGGAACAGTTGGACCTCATCATCTCAGGAGATACAATTTCTGTGTCACATATCATCAGACCTATTAAAAGAAAAAGAAGGAGTGAAATTGATAACAGCTTAGCAAGGTAAAACATGTCAGCTCCATAAAATATAATTCTATAAAGCAGACCTTTTTGTAAATTTAAAATAAATCCTTCATTCATATATTAAGTGTTTCGGAATGTTCGGTCCGTTTTACAACAGAGGGCTATGGCTGCTTCAAGTCTTCAAATCTGGCGGCCTTTTTCTTTTTTTAGTAAGCCTGAGCATCTGTCAATTATGTTCAGTTTGCAAATGTTTTCCATTCTCACAAAAACATTTTGTTTTATCGCTCCATAAAATGTCAACTTTCGTGGTAAATAAAAAGCATTTGCAAGAAATTCTGCTGTTCTGTTTTAATTGGAAGACGAGTGCAGCTGAGGCGCATAAAATGCATGTGAAAGTTTATGGCAATCATGCCCCATCGGATAAATCATGCAGAGAATGGTATAGACGCTTCGAAGCTGGTTATTTTTGCTTTGACGACAAAAATCACCCTGGAAGACCGAAAAAGTTTGAAGAGGAGGAATTGTTCAGATCTATGACGCATGCCTTAGAAGAGCAGCACTTCCATTCATATGCAGATGTCAAGAATTGGGTCGATGCCTGGATTACCTCAAAGCACAAGGCATTTTTTCGACGATGGATTCATATATTGCCAGAAAGATGAGAAAAGTAGTGGCTAATGATGGACAATATTTTGATTGATTTTTTCCTTCCAAATAAACATGATTTTCATATAAAAACAGACCGAACTTTTCGAAACACCCAATATGTTTTTACCTACATATACCATATTTAAACCTATATATATATTTATTTATAATATATTTATTGTGAGGTTCAGAAAAAAATGTGTGTTTTTCAATTCTGTATATAAAAGTGCAGTGACAGTCAAGAGCTTAATATTTTTAAACCTAATGCTTATGTTAATCCCTTATTATTTTTTTACGGATTTTTATGTATATATATTTTTTATTTTTATATTTTTATGTGTTTCCTTATTTCAGCTTCTGGTGATGGAAATAGTATTATTCGTTGTGAGTTATTTATCTTTAATTTCTTTTAAAATGTTTTTTTTTAAATTCATATTTTCATAGATTTATGAGTTTCATTAAAATACTGCATTTGAAAACATTTCCATCTACTGGAAAAGATCATTAAATTTAAAATTACGATATTGTTAGCTATTAATAAATAAATATTTTTATGAATTTTAATGTTATTCATAAATCTGTGCTCGCAATGTCCTTATTGTGTTTTCTTCAATCAAATAAATATTTTGTATTTTTAAGAACTTCAAGTAATTGAAGATTGAATTATATAGGTATTGGTCCAAACTATAATGTGTAATTGTTTTTAGTATAAAATTTTCAATCTTCAAATAAAAAATTATTTTAACATCACATAAGAGTCATTTCCACTTCTTATTTTCAAAATTCTCAGTTTAATGATTTTGACATTTCGTTAACTTATACCTACATAATTATATGAGGGCTGCTATTTATATTTTTGGCCTAATAATGAAAAAACAAATAAGTATGATCAAAATTGGTTTTATTGTTTTTCAAAATATTCCCCATGAAGATCAATACAATTTTTCATTTACTCCAAACGCATCTTGTTTTGAACACGTTTTTAATGCATCAACCGCTTCTTCGGGTGTCGAAAATCGTTGACCACGTTATTTGTTTTAGATGTGCGGGATCAATAAGAAGGGTGTCAAATTAAGTCTGTACGACGGATGACCCATCAATTCGATGATTTAGCCGGTCAAAATGATTTTGTTTGAGCCAATGTGTAAGAGTTCTCATTGTCATTATGAAGAATAGTCACCTCTTCTTTGACATTTTCCCAATTATTTTGAAGATTTCTGGTAAACAAATGGTCGTGTATCATTCTGTAGTGACAGTCATAAGTTTCTCTAACTCCACTGTCGCCACCGGTAATGCCGAAGAAACAGGCAACCATTTGCTTCGATGTGCTTCTTCCGGAACAACTTTTGTTGGACTTGGTTCGTTTTGGAAGACCTATACATTCGCTCTCATATGCATTAATACATGATACGTCACTTGTTTAGATGTTATACACAGTCTTTAACGCACCTTTAACATATTTTTTCAACATTTCCTTGCACCAATCTACACAAGCCTTTTTTCGAGCGTTTGTCAGATTATGCAGGATCCAACGTGAACATTTTTTTTACGGCCAAATGATCAAGCAATATCATATTGATGCTTCTCATGGTAATGCCGAAAGATGCCTCAATCTTAGCTATATCACATGACAATATTGTTTTATCAGTTTACGTATAGCATCGATAGTTTCTGGCACAACAGCCGATTTTGGACGACCCTGACGAAATTCACCCCGGAGTGAATATCAGACACGATTAAATTCATTCTACCAGTTTTTTATATTGCTGTAGGATGGTACTTTATCTCCATATCAAAAATTAAGTTCATCAGTGCACCCTTGACTTGATAATCCACGTTATGAAAAAATAATCACACGAAAATGTTCACGAGTTAATTCCATTTTTTGCCCGAAGTGATTTGTTCAAGTTACTGTAAAAAACAAATAGCGTTCAAATGATAAAATGTTATGAATAAGATGTTGTTAAAAAATATTAATGTTACCAATGGAAACATTGGATGGTGTCTGGCAACACTCCTTATTGCCTAGGCCAGAAATATAAGTAGCAACCCTCGTAATTTGCAACAAAGGGGCCAAGTATTAAACATTTTTGAGTTTTAAATTCAAATTGGTGTTGAATGTATGAAATAGAAAGGCGAATAACTGTGCAAAGGTGCCAAGTAATTATTGAAATAATGAATTAATATATTGTAGTTCAAACATCACCATAAATATGCCACCCGTGCTATGTGACACATGTTACAATAAACAGTTTATCCTCTTTTCTTTATTTTATGTTTATATCACTTAGCACCTTTGTAATAAAAAAAACCTTCAAATTAGAAAACATAAAAAAGAACAAAAAAAATTCTCGAGTTTATTTTACACTCTTCAAATTCTATTTATGAAGTAGGAATCAGAACAAATTTGTTTTACTCAAGTGGGTATTGTTTATTTGTTATTACCAGTTTTTTTTGTAAATCAATTCTTTAAGGATTAATTGTGTCTCAATAGAGACGAAGATGAAAATTGTTTTTGGAAACAGAATATGGTGGTCGAGGCGTTTACAGGACTTATGACCTGTCATTGGTTGGGTTAAGTGATCGCTTTATGTAATACAACATTCCCCATTCCGCCCTTCTTACGACCAACACATCTGACAAATTTTTGAAAGACGTATATATGCTACTATGTTGAGAAACACTTCACATTTTTTAGTTCAATCTACATCTAATCTTAATAGATGGCGCTAGTGACAGGTCATAAGTCCTGTAAACGCCTTGACCACCATATTCTGTTTCCAAAAACAATTTACATCTTCGTCTCTATTGAGATACAATTAATCCTTAAATGATTAACCCGCAATGGGTAAAATCCAGTATTTGTGTACAAGTATTTGTATACATTCATAACAAAAAAAAATCTTTGTATATGTTTTTTTTTGACTTCATAGAACATTATTTAATTTAATAATGTTTATGTGTATCAGAATACTTCAAGAATGGTTATACTCTCTACCTGAACTCTGGATTAAGCTCGAGCCGTAACCATTATGGTCAGAGAGTTATCACCCGCGAAGCTGACTTGGTGACTGCCCACGAGTTTGGACACAACTGGGGCTCGGAGCACGACCCGGATATTCCGGAGTGTTCTCCCTCCGCCAGCCAGGGAGGGAGCTACCTCATGTACACATATAGTGTCAGCGGATATGACGTCAACAACAAGGTGGGTCATAACCCCTGTTCATAAACAGATTCTTCTTCTTTTAATAAATCTGACGATCTGTGACCCAGAAATCATATCTCGTCGGATGATGAGATCCAGCTGTCTCTCCATCTCTTAGGCGGTCTTCCAGGTGGGCGGTGTCCGGAGGGGATTTCATAAGCGGCTGTATATGCGAGTCTGTCACTATCCATTCGGGCTACATGGTCCCTCCAGTATCTTCTTCTGGATCTACTCCACTGAACGATATCCTCTATTTCGCAGGTTTTTCTTATGTCTAAGTTGCGGACACGATCTCGGAGGGTTTTTCCAGTAATTGATCTTAGGACCTTCATCTCCGATGTTCTTAGTAGTCCCTTGGTTCGCACAGTGTCAGCCCGCGTCTCTACAGCGTACGTCATGATAGGTCGCACGCATGTTTTATAGATCAGAATCTATAAAACATAAACAGATTGAATAACTATTAATTTTAATAGTTGTTACTGAAATTACATTTGACATTTTTTTTTGTGTAAATTTGATGTTTTGGGTGACACTGATATATTGTAAAATTTAAAATTAAAAAGAAATTGACGACCTTTGCGGCCGAGTGGTAAGTGCTACTAATGCCACACCGAAGGCCCCGGATTCAATTCTTGGTGATGGCAGTGTGATAGAATTCACGTAACAATAAAATGGTGATAGATTAACTACCTACCACGCGTCATGAGAATCAATATAATAGCTATACACTTTACATTGATTTGGCTCGCGTTGTAATGATGTAAATAGCAATTCAACAAAATAATAATAAATAGTAAATTTGAAGTTATTATTTAGTTAAAAATGATTAAAAAAATTTGAATATTGTTTTTTTGTCTATGACTTTATATCTTTTTACTTCTTTAGTTTTGATTGTTATCATATTTTTATTGTTCCAGAGGTTTTCACCTTGCAGTCTTAGGTCTATAAGGAAAGTACTCCAAGCCAAATCAGGGAGATGTTTCTCTGAACCAGAAGAAAGCTTCTGTGGCAATCTGCGGGTGGAAGGGGACGAGGAGTGTGACGCTGGCTTACTTGGTAATGTTTTTCTGACAACCCCTTATTGACGTATTAATGATTTCATTCACAATTTATTGTTAATTTATTCTTATTTTTTTGTATTTAATTACAGGCACGGAAGATAATGACGCATGTTGTGATAAAAATTGTAAATTAAGAAGAAATCAAGGGGCAGTTTGCAGGTATGTTTATTATTATTATTATTTTTTTTAAAACAAATTAACCCTTACAAGTCCATTGTGAAGTGAGGCTAGACAGTGTGTTTTTTTTTACATCAACTCCGATGTCGAGCTAGAATATTTTTATTGAGACTCCTTTCATCTTTTTTTTTCTTAATTAATTAAGCAGTTGGTGGTAAAAAAAAAAATGGTTAAAGGGTGTCAATGGTTAAACACTTATTTCTTTTGTAATGTTGTTATCTTTCATTAAAATAAAATTGTTTATTAAAATATTAGAGTTTAATTAAGGCTGGCTACATTTGCAGTCCAAAAAATTGGTTTCGAACTGCGGCAGACTACATTTGCAGCTCATATTTGAAAGTATATTAAAAATATTTTTATTTATTATTTCTTGAACAATGATGTAAAACTCCATATTAAATAATTAATACGATAGAAAACGTCAGTTTTCTAGAAGTTTATCAAATGTTTGTGAGACATAAAATCATAAATCTGTATGTGATAGAGTGTAGAGTCATTTTGGACACATAGAAAAAATGGAGAAGAAAGTATATATCATCACTTATCATTACTTATGCAACTAAAAACTGCTTGAACTGAAATCTGCACAAAAAGTTATATAAAAATATACGAAGTGAATGTGGTGCAAATGAAAATGTTATATACAAAGTAATGAAAGGAAAATTAAGATGGTTTGGGCACATGGAAAGAATGGTAAAAAATTATATGTTAATGATGTAAACGGAACAAGAAATCGAGGAAGACCAAGGAAAACGTATCACTATCATATCAAATCAAATATTAAATGTTGCCCACGCGAGGAGTCGGAGAAATTGACATGCGTGCAAGACACGATGTATGAATGTAGAGGAAGCGAGAGAAGTATGCCGGGAAAGAACAGTGTGACGGTCCATTCTTTCTGCCTACCCCTTCAGCGAAATGGCGTGATGGTTAGTTATTTTTAAGCTGTTTTTTGTTCAAGTTCAAAGTATTCTTCTTCCTTATTGTAGACCTATGTGGTCTGTTCTCCAGAGTGTTGTTCCTCCTGTGAGGTTGATTCCCAGCTGTCCTTCCATCTTTGAGAAGGTCTTCCACGAGGACGAGTCTCATGAGGCTAATTATGCAATGCAATATAGGGGAGTCTGGTGGTGTCCATTCTTTGAACATGACCGTACCAGTCCCTTTTTCGCTGTCTGCTCCATCTTATAATATCCTCAACCTCACATATCTCTTTTGGTCTCTATTCTGTCTCGAAGTATTCATGTTTCAAATAATTTATAACATAAACTTAAATAACATTTCATAAGCTAGTAATTGGGTATGTAATGGCAATGGGCTGGACATGTGTGCCGACGGAATAGTGGAAGATGGAGCCACCAGGAGGGCAGGAACAACAGCCTACTAGGTGGAGCGATGATATTTTGTGGACGGCGGGTAGGGCCTGGAGAACTTTCGTTTGATTCCCGGCGATGGCAGTGTGATTGTCACACTGTCTTTGGTCTCGCGTAGAATTCACGTGACAATAAAATGGCGATAGATTGGCTACCTATCACATGTCATGAGAAACAATATGATAGCTAAAAAAAATTGTATACAGTAATTGGGTTCAAACGATGTATACATAAAAAAATAAAATAAAATAAATCGGCGAGAGACCGAGAGGGATGGCCTGGGGGTGGAGAGGCTAACGTCCAGCAGTGGATGGAGACAAGCTGACGAAGAAAATCAGGTATAAAAAAAATATATTTTATTATTGATATCTAGTGACAAGAATTCTCCGTGCTGTCTTGGCTGCGCTTTCGTGACTGCGGGAACAGTGTGTCGAGAGGCCGCATACGCATCGTGCGAGCGTGAGGCGCGCTGTTCAGGCGCTGCGGCCGCATGCCCACGTGCCCCGCCCGTGGCAGACGGAGCCGCATGTGCTGAACGGGGGCGTTGCCGGCGGGGGCGCTGCGTGCCTTACTGCGAGACGCAAGGCATGCAGAGCTGCATGTGCGATGTCGGTGAGTAGCTTCTATGAACATCACTGAAACTGCTTTGACGGGTGTAAAGAATGTAAATAAAAATAAAAAGCTATCTTTAACTAGGGTTAAAATGTAAATATTGTAAATACTCAGTATTCTAATCACATTGTTACACTCTTATATTCATCGTATTTTTTCAATAGTGATCATTTTATAATTTTGTTTATCAAATCAAATCAAATCAGTTTTATTAACTCAAAAGACATTACAAATAGGAAAAAGTTTAAGGCATCTATTGAGTACAGATAAAATATTATAAAAATACAACATAGTACCAGGAACGCATTAGAGATGGTTTGACATTAGGAAGACAAGATACTTTTTAAAGTCAAGAGTATTTGTCTCCTGAACGTACCTTCGTCCATATGATAGCCAGCTCGAGTGTGGCTCGGTGATATGGAGTCTCCACGAGGCGAGATACTCGCTCATGTTAGAGAGGGTTCAGAAAAGATTTCTGAGATATCTCTACATGAGGGAGTTTGGTAGCTATCCGTGGCTTTATCCCACTGCATTCCTCTTGGGCATGCTGGGGACCAATAGTTTACAGATAAGAAGGGATGGGTGCACACTTACCCATTTCTTCAGACTTATCAGGGGATTCTTTGAGAACTCCGTCATCTTGGAGGCTATCCATCTTTATGTTCCGGATGGCTATCTTCGACAGCGTCAGCACAGACTGTTTTATCTCCCAGCATGCAGAACCAACCTGCCTCTGGTGATGCCGGTGGGGAGAGCAATCAAACTGCTGAACATGATCGCTTCGGAGATCGATGTCTTTCATATTCGTGAAAGTACATTCAGAAGACAAATACTCTTGACTTTGGAGAGTATTTTGTATTCCTAATGTCGAACCATCTCTCATGCGTTCCTGGTATTATATATTCCTTATGTTTTACCTGTTCTTAATAGATGCCTTAAACTATAAAAAATGTTTGTAATGTCTTTTGAGAAAATAAACTGATTTGATTTGATTTGATTGATCTCCGAGGAGACCGCGTTCAGCAGACTAATTGCTCTTCCCACTGGTGTCACCAGACGCAGATTGGTTCTGGTAAAACAATCTGTGCTGTCGCTGTCGGACAAATCTATCAGGAACAGAAAGACCAACATCCTCTAGCACGGCCGAGTTCTCGAAATATCCCCTGATTGATTTAATGAAATGGGTAATGAGATGCCCATCTCTTCGAAGCTGTAATGAATTGGTTCCAAGCATTCCTAACAGAAATGCCGTGGGATAGAGCCACGGATAACTACTATACTCCCTCATGTAGAGACACCTCAGAATTTTTTTCTGAACCCTCTCCAACATAACGGTATATCTCGCCTCGTTTTTAATTTCTTTTGATCTCTGTTCTGTCTTAAAATCAACATTTGAAATTCTGTCATACCATTTTATCATACACCCGTTTAAGGGATCTAATTTATTCAGCAATTATTCTACTCTCACTCTTTCCCTGCCAGTTCCATGCTTTGCTTCCGTACATAACGGCTGAAACGAAAATTCTATTATGAACAGCCATTTTCGCTTTCATTGACAAACTCTTATTTCAATGTCACATTTATTCGACCATCCACTGTGAACATGTAATATATTATACAAATTTAACTAACTAACTATCACGCAGTCTCCTCTAAGGGGTAGGCAGAAAGAATGGACTGCCACATTCATGTCATGCACACACATCGACTTCTCCGACTCCTCACGTGGCCGACATTCAATAATTTATTTATTTGATCGTGCCACGTTTTCCACAATTTAATTTAATAAATATTATTGTGTCATACTTTTCTTCTTCTTCTTCTCTTCTTATTCTTAGTGTAGGCCTAGTGGCCTGTTTCTTAAGAGGAATTGGCCTCCTGCGAAGTCGACTCCCAGCTGTTGATCCATCTCTTTGGTGGTCTGCCCAGGGGTCGTCTACCTTGGGGCTGGCCGTACAACACAATGGAGGGGAGTCTAGATGGATCCATTCTCCTCACGTGTGCATACCAGTATTTTCTCCTTTGCCTTCCCCACCTAACGATATCCTCGACCTCACATATCTCCCTTATGCTCTCTTGCATTATCTTGCCAGATGTATATCTGAGCGTCTTCATTTCTGACACTCTGAGAGCGTTTTTTGTGATTGTGGTGTCCGCCTTGCACTCGATCCCATATGTCATGATAGGTCGCACACAAGTCTTATAGATACATACATACTTACTTTGCAATACCAAAAATCTTAATATTGGTCTTTTCTAGAAGATGTTGCTACTATTGTACCCTTTAAAAGTTTATTGACTCACTTATAACCATTTCAAAATGTAAATCAATAATTGAGGGCTGATCATTACAAAGGTGTCAAGTATCAAAAAAATGTTTTTGATCCCAATTGGTGTTAAACATAAAGGCCAATAACTGTGCAAAGTGATTGAATAATATAGTGTAGTTACCCACCACCCGAGCTTCAATACATGTCACTTGTAACAATAAACAGTTTTTTCTCTTTTTCTTTGTTTTATATTTACCACGGAACACCTTTTTAATAAACCAGTCTTCAATTATATTCTTTATTTGTTGTGTAGCTTTAAATTTGAATTTTTAGTTGCCGATGCGTGCAAAAGATGTTGCCGCATGAGCATGAACGAGACTTGTTTCCCCGTGGACCAGCAAGATATACTTCCTGATGGAACTCCATGCATACAAGGGTTTTGCAACAAGGTCAAATAAAATTCCATATCTTTGTTTCAATTTATTTATTTTTCTTAGCTGCGAAAGCTTCAGACAATATTATCTACAAATAGTTCATAAAATTTATTAAATCTAAAGAACAATCTACTTATTATTTTTTTATCTATTATTTGATGGAATGTATACACATTATTTGTTTATTGTATTTTGACATTTTTGACACAGGGACTATGTGAAAAAACCATCCAAGATGTTGTGGAGAGATTCTGGGATATCATTGAGGATATCAACATCAACAAGGTATTACTCTTCCTGAGAGACAACATTGTCGGCACAGTCATATTGGTAACTGCCATCATATGGATTCCCGTCAGCTGCGTGATTAGCTATTTCGATAGAAGAAAAATGAGAGAAGACGACAAATATTACAATTGGCTCGGCAAAGACGACCTAATTCATCCTTCAGACTCTCGCAGGGTGATTCATATAAGGCAAGTCTCGATAATTATCACAAATTCTTTCATCGTTCATATAAAGGCATTTGATTTATTGTTTACACAACGATTGACATTGTTTATTTATTTTTCAGAGTACCACGTCAGAGAGTTAACATTCCTAGTACCCAGTCTTCAATGTAAATATAAGATTTGGCATAGAAATGTCATATATTTAAGTGCAACTATTCCAAACAACCCGTTTACCTGAATCTACTATGTACTTAATGTCAAATCGATATTTTAAATATCTTTCATTGGCAGATTTTATCAGCTCTGCAGAAGCGTGGAAATAATCTGGTAGTTTTAAGATACACACTAACAAATTACATCTTAAGCTACATTGATTTAAGGTGACAATTTTTTTTCCAAGCTAATAAAATTGTACTAGAATTAGAACACCATTTTGAAAATGCAATCTAGTTTATAATTTTTTTGTATGACGAACATATTTTTTTATTCATTATTAATGTAACTTTATTACATTGTGTTATTATTAGTTATGAATGTACTTCTTTACACCAGTTTTGCTAACATTATTTATTATATGTAGTATTTTTACTACACAATATTATTAGAATTTTAACTGTTACCAAAAGCCAAAGCTGTTTTTTTTTTCTTCACAAAATGACTAGGAACAATAAGAATACATTACGATTTGTTATACTTAAAACATTAAATTAAATGTTACTTAATAAATTATTTAGATTAATCTGTTACACATTTATTGCTTTGTTTACTTCACATCACAAATAAAATAACTTATTTGTACATCATTGTTAATAAAACATTATTAATAGTTAAAACATTTTGAACTTGGGAAATACATCTACTAACACTTGATTGCTATTATTGTATATTTATTAGTTTGTGTTTTAACATATGTTTTGTACTAATATGAGGTAATGTAAATATATTTTATCCAATCCAAAATACAAAGCAATCGAAAGTGTGCGTTAAGTCAAATTTAAAGAACAAGTCATAATATTTAAATCGACAAAACAAAGTTCTGTGATTTAGTTTAAAAATACAATTAATTGAAATAAATATTTGTTAAATAAAATGTAAAGTAAGTCAAAATATATTAAAACATGTCGGAGATGTCACATTGAATGTTCATTATTACATATTTAATATTTAAGAAAACAAGTTTTCTGGAAGTTTTATGATATAAGGAAATCACGTGTTTACTCTTTCTAGAAAAAAATTATAATACTCTAGAAAAGGAAAACATGTCACTCCTTTGTATCACAAAACATATGTTTTTCTCAATATTAAATATGGAGGAAAACATTGTTAATGCAACATCATTATAAATGGATATTGTAAGTATCACAGAGACGGTGTGCAATCTGTTCATAGTGCGAATTCATCTGTGTAAAGTGAGTCTTGAAAAATCAGAAATACAGTAGAACTCCAATTATCCGAACTCCAACTATCGGCTATCATTGATTATCTGTAAGCATTGAATCGCTAATTATCCAGATTGCTTTCAGAATTTCAGAATTAAAAAAATTAAGACAAAAGTACTGCGATTCGCAAAATAATGATTCTGTCTACGTGCGCTATTGTCCTTCCTTCTGCGAAGCCACCTGTCACTGTTCATTTTGATTAGTCAGTCGGTGTGTCAGTGCGTTGTTTTGTTTGTATGTAAAAATGTTGCCTTTTCATTTAATTAATTAAAGGCTCTTTTGCATTAAAAATGTTTTTTTCTCCCATTTTTAAAATCCATTTATCTGAATTTTTAATTATCCAAATGGAGTCTGGTCCCAATTGATTAGGATAATTCGAGTTATACTGTATGCTAAGTCTGAGATTTGAATTTAAAAAACTTTGCAGATTATCACAAGTGTTAGTTTTATATTTTTAATTAGCACTCATAATTGATTCATACTAATCGTCACTGTTTTTATAACATTATTTTTTTTCATGTAAATGTTAAAAGTACAAAATAAACTTGTAAAAATTAAAATTGGTTATTATTATATCACAGAAAATAAAGGTGGATGTATAAACTTGTACGAAAGTATGGCTGTATGAAGCATTTGCTAGAGGAATAAGAGTGTAATTAAATATCTAGTGGTTTATGTAGCATCCTTCCTTACACACTCCAGGATTAGGATATCGTCGCTGAAGTACTCTGGATGCTGTTCGCTCGGTGGAATCTCTGTAACGTCGAAGGAATTGTGCAACTCATCGTAAAATGTTTTCCATAGTCCTTTCTGGATGTCAGAATCCCTCAATTCTTGTGCGATAAGCAGCTTGGGTTTGTTGGGAACTGACTGGTTTATGTTACAGAGGGTTTTCATCAGTGGACCAAGGGACTGAAATATTATTATTATTTTGTTAAATCACATCATTACAGCGCGAGCCAAAATCAATGTAAAAGGTATAGCATATTGATTCTTGTGACATGTGATAGGTAACTGATCTATCACCATTTTATTGTCACGTGAATTCTACACCATAATAAAGACAGTGTAACAATCACTCTGCCATTGCTGGGAATCGAACCTGGGATCTTCGATGTGGAAGTCAAAGCACTTACTACTCGGCCCCGAAGGTCGTCAATATTTAATGTATTGATCAGATAAATCTGTATAACGTTTATAATAAATCTGAATACCTATGTTACTTATAATGGTGTTATTTAAATAATGCAACTTGATATTAACTCATGAAAACCGGGGAAAATTATTTCAAAATATAGCCTGTGGCATTACCATTTTACAGACAGGCGTTAAAATTAATATAACAGAAACTCTTTTTTGAAACGATTTTGATGAAATAAAAAATGTATGTTCCAAATAATATTTCGAACATTTTAAATTACGAAAACAGTATTTTTAAACAGAGTGTTGGCAATCTGAAATCGAATGTTGGGACTAAAAATTTAGAAAGAAATAAAATTCACAAAATTTTCAGGGTTTTCCAATATTTTTTAAATATAAAATCTTTTTTTAATGAGATTTGATTCACCAAATAATTTTTCTTACTGAAAATTACGAAATTTAAAATATGCTCATTTTTATTAAAATGTAGCAATTTTAAAATTATAAAATATATTTAAATAAAAAAATATAAATAAATAATGAAAACGGGATTATTGTATTTTCGAGTTTGAACACAATTTTAGTTCTGAAGAAAAGAAAATATGTCAAAATTTTTAATTGTCTTTGGGTCCTCGGCAAAATTTAAAAAATATTTTTACTGTACTCTTTTATGACTTTGTTTCAACTATTTTTTACTGACAACAGGTCTTAATACAATTCTATTAATATTAACATTTTTGATCGTTCTGACAAATATACTAATAGTTTACGAAAATGAAAACACATACATGGTTGTCGATGAGAGGGTTTAAACATGATTGATTGAATAAATAATGGCACAAACCTCTTCATAATAGACACAATCTGCCATGACCACGTAATCAAAGGTCATGTCTTTTATGATATCCGAATCGAGATCTCCCCACGAGAGAGATTCGGAAGTGGCAAAACCACCTTGACACCCTAGCACGCCTTTGTTTTCTGTTATATTACATCTAAGTAGGGAAAGAGTGTCGGGTAAGTCCGTCAGTATCACTTCAGCCCTACAATCAATTCATTCACATCATCAAGATTAGGAACATTTGCACTATGAAAACGAAAACACCAGAAATATATAATTAGAGGTCTGTTCTGACATAAAATAGTTAAAATGTGTTAATTAAATCAACCTCGAATAATTTTAACGTACCCAAGAGTGGCTGCTGTTAATCCTACGCAACCGACTCCGGCTCCTAATTCCAGAATTTTAAGTCCATTTAACAAATTTTCTGTTTTTTGACTCATAACCTCTAAATACTTTGACAGAACTATCGATGCATCCCACACAACGCAGCTGACATCACCCTCCAACTTTTGGTATAGGGTTAGAGATTTGGAACAAACTTCTATATCTAATGTCCTGGAATATAATTCACCGTGACCAATGCTTTTTTGCGATTTGTATACCGACATTTTGACCTATCACGTCGTAAATATGTTTATTATTTTATTAATGTTTATGAATGTGACGTTTCACATTTAGGTTTCTATGGAATTAAGTATTACCATTATTTAAAATAAATAATTTGATGGTTTCTGGTACCTACCTTTATATTGCAAGGTACTATTTTTTTTATTATGCTGATATAAGTTGAAATGGACGAGAGGTAAAATTAAAAAGCGAAAAAGAAAAATAAACTACTTTTAATCTAATAAGAATATAACTTATTATTCATAATTCATAAAATCGCGATTTAAAAGAATTATATAACGCTCCGCGCTATAGCTGGCAAGACCCTACATGATCGAGTTAGGAATACAGCAATCCGAGAAATCTGCGAGGTCGAAGATGTGGTCAGATGGGGACGTCAAAGACGGCGATACTGGCATGAACACGTAGAAAGGATGAGCTCAAATAGAATACCACACATAGCTCTCCATGGAACGCCAAACGGACAACGCCGACCAGGAAGACCCCCGAAACGGTGGAGAGAAAGCTGGAGTTCAGCATCTCAAGAGGACCCGCCTGAAATAACAGACTCCTGAGTCTACAAAAAGGGAAGAAGAAGAAGATATAACGAGAGTTAGATCATTAAATGAATCGAATTCTCCCCACATAGTAAATCTGGATTTGAACTAAAATTATAGCATCATATTTAAATTAGAATTTTGTAGAATAAAATGCATTATGTTAAACTCTTGTGTAGTTCGTTAAATTTTAAATATAATCATATATATGTATGTACGTAATAATAAAAAAAGACGTCTTCGAACTTCTTAGTAAATTGATATATAAAACCCCTATGTTTCGCATCAAACACACCGCGAGTCAAGTTTTTGACCTTCCTGCTTATCGTACTAACTACCCCCAAAGTGCTGCAATGTATTTGGGTTAGCTACAATAAGTACTTCGAAACCTAATAGCATAATAATAAAAAATGACAGAGCAACCACTGTGCGTGAATGAAATTATAATGTTACTTTAATTTTGTTTGAATTAAGTTTAACTTCAATTTCGATTGATTAATCTGTACTGTTAATTTTTCTAATCATTAATATTTGTGGTAGCATGTAATTGGCCTTATTTTATTGCTTCTATGTGTTTTTATATATTTATTACAATCGCTGTTCGTTGTCTCAAATAAATAATTAATTGATGATTATTTAGTCCAGATTCTTTTCACTACATTGTTATTTTTTTTGGTATTAATTTAAACTATTGGGTTATGCCATATATCACCGTACTCGTTTATTTCTCCGGAAAAAAATAGGATTTTATTTATATGAACGGCTGCTCCTTTGCTCTGCTCCTGAATTTGTGTCTTTCCACTGTAGTGATGCCCCCTTGCACGCCTAAGTTACTTCCGAATGCTTCAGTCAATATACGAACTTTATACAATCAACATGTCTTTTATTGACTCATATAGGAGCTCATCATATTCACACAAAGCTTCCTATGTTACTGAAGGTCCCAGGTTCCAATCCCGGCGAGGGCACTGTCTTTGATTTGATGTAGAATTTACGTAACAATAAAATGGCGATAGATTAGCTACCTTCCTATATACCTGCCCTTTACATAGACTTGGTTTGCGCTGTAATTATGTAAAGAGCGATTCAACAAATCGCACGCTTAATAGTAAACTGACCGATTATGGTTCAGGTCATAATTGAGTTAACATTAGACAGAGGCTTGTATTAACGCTATCCATCTATTTTTCACAATGTTAACGCTATCCATTCGTACGTGTTTTTCGACTGTTTTTGTTAAAACACCGGCTCATGTCAGATTGAGCAAAACTTGCTTTTTTGAGTTAAGCCAGTGTTCTATTAAGCGTGCGAAATAATACAAAAAAAAATATAGATATGATTTAATTTGATTAACAAAATTCTAAATTTATTTTTGGCTACCGCTCATTTTTTAGATATAATATAATCATGTTTTAGCATCTTAGAATCATCATTTTAATAAACTAGTACAAAATGCAGGCAAATTTTGGTTGTATTTCATGTTTTACCAAACCTGTGACCTGTTGACAACTATTCGGTTACAGCTGGCATTTAGTGTGCTTGTTTTATAATTGAATCTCTACATTTTTTTAATCAACATGTTAAATGAAACCCACACGAATAAGTAAAAAAATTTTTATAACCCCCTTCTCTTTTTTAATTTTTTTCACTGCCTCTTATTTTCATTAAATATTACGCTCGCATGTGAAAAATTGCGGATTAAACTGAGGCGAAAAATTTTTCATTATAATTTAAATTCAATCCATGATTCTTGTAACAACTTACGTTATTTTGTACTAATAAAGATATCAAAGTGTATTTATGTCTAAGTTTTACTTACATGCTTAAATTATCTTGTATAATTACTAATGCTATTCTCATTATTTATTTTCTTTAAATTTCGTCACCGTAATTAATAAACATGGGATGGTCGATCCAAGAAAGACGTCGATAGTCGTATCCACCAGGCTAAACTTGCCTTCAACAAAAAGTCTAAAATATTTGAGTCCAACAACATAGACCTGAACCTCCGAAAACAACTTTTAAAAACATTGGTGTGGAGTGTTTTACTGTACGGCTGGGAGACTTGGTGCCTGGGCGAAAGAGAGTGCAAAAGGCTGGAGGCATTTAAAATGTGGACCTACCGGCGAGTTGCCAATGGGTCATGGAGGGACCACATTACAAATGAAGAAGTTCTCAGCAGAGTTGAAGAGAGTAGGCACGTGTTGAACACCATAGCGGAGAGGCGCGCAAGATGGATTGGTCATGTGTTGCGACACGAATGTTTCCTGCATAATTTGTTGGAGGGAATCGATCGGGGATCGAGTGGCAGAGGACGACCTCGCCAAGAGTACCTAGACCAGATTTACCGAGATATGGGCTGCACCTCTTATGCGGAGTTGAAGAGAGTTGCCGAGGACCGAGCGGAGTGGAAGAGGAGATGCGTCACCTTGCTGCAGACCAATCGTTAGATTGAGACCGGAGAAGAAGAATTAATAAATAAAAATATTTTTGTTGTTATTGTTAAATTCTATTAAATATGTTACCTACTCTAGGCGCCAGAGAGCTGTGTTGCCTTTGTCTCCCAACATTACAATCTGATCTTTCATACCGTGCTGTTACCTTGATACCTACATACATATTTCCAATGTTGAAAACAAAATCGATTTAAGCTGTTAGTACCTACTTTAGCACAAAGAATCATTGCATTATGAATTAGGAAAAAAATAAATAAAACAATATGTATGAAATATCTTACTTAATTTATTGGTTGACTATATTCTAATGTCCAGAAATAGTTATCATCTTTTCCAGCTCCTTTTTCAGTCTTTGTAGTCTTACCAATAGCATCATTAACTGCCTTTTTTAAATTAGGATCATCTATGTAATCCTCGCCATATTTATCCCTAGAGCTTTCTGTGGTACTGACATCAAAAACAGAGTAATCGGGGATATATTCATAATCATTACTATGTTTATCATCTTGCTTCACTTCACCCTTTTTGGCAGTTTCGGGTTCTTCATTCGAATCGTTCGATCTAGGATCTTCTTTGCTTTCCGATGTGTCATCATCTTTGCGTTCTTCATCTTCATCGCTTTCAGCATCGTCTTCACTATCTTCTTCATCATATACATCATCTTCACTACTGTAACCACTTGCCCTATTTGCAGATCGTAATTTTGCAAAATATTCATCATCAAATGGTTCAAAAACAATTTCAGGAAGTTTAATATCATCAATGTGAACTGTGGTATCACCCAAGCCGAGATTTAAATAATGTTCGATGGTGTCATTCTCATCACTTTCCAAATTTTGTTTTTGTTTCCCTTGAAGGTTGTCGTGTTTGTAGTCGAGAGGTATATGTTCGAATTGTTCCTTGGCATTTTCAGTAGGTTTTTTATCTAGAGATTCTGATTCACTTTTCTCCGCGTTTTGGTTCTCGTCGTCTGTGCCTCTTTCGTTCTGTCGAGCCTCATCTTCTATCCATTCCACGCTTGAACTATCAGCTTGGCAACCCCCTTGAGTAAGTTTTGCATTAGGGCCAGGACCGGCGGCGTGGTTTCGTTTTCCTCCTGTTGGATTACAGCCGTTTCGATATTCTTTGTTGAGGTCGTCGGTTTCGTCGGTAGATTTATCTGGAAGATATTGTTGTTTTTTAATTCCTCGTCCCAACTTTGGCTTTCTAAAGATTTTTTTGTTATCAAGATTTTTCTCATCACTGTATTCGTTGAGTTTATCGGTAGCTTGTTCCGTGACCTCTTCTGTCTCCCGCTCATTCTCATCCTTATTATTATCTTGTTTATCTGGAATAAACTGGTAATCAGTATAATCTTTAACAGCTTCGTCTTCACTTTTCAAGTTTTCTCCCCTTGTTTTCTGACTTACCTGCTCTTCGTCATTATATTCAAAACTATAGTCTCTATTCTGTTGACGGTCTGGGGCCGAGTTATAGACCTCTGTTGTTGGGGTGAAAGTCTGGGGAGTTGTTACTTCTTTTTGGTCAGTGGGAATAGTTGCTTCCGCAGAGGCTAAATGATTTTCTCCTTGGTGGCTTCCAGTAACTTGTGTCACTATGAGGGCCGCCACCTGCGAGTCATTATTGGGATTATTGTTTTCAGTTCTTAAATGAATATTGTTCAGTTGGTTTTCATTTCCTATAATTACGTTTCGCCTTTTCCGGCGTAAGGCATTTTTGTAATGACCAGTAGATTTTTGTAAAGGTTCTGATATGTTTTGTTTTCCGGAGTCGTTACTTGTTGAGTTTGTAAAGTAGACTTGTGTTTCGTGTTCCTAAAATAACAAACATATTTCAAGAGAAAAAATATGCGTGTTTCGGATTCTTCTCAACCATTCGAAGTGCATGGGGTGAGCCACGTGCCAATCTACGGGAACTATGGAGGTAACAACTTACTACGTCAATACTGTGCTTCGGTGATTACTGGGTGTCTACGCATACTTTTAAACTGACAATTGTGTTGGGGTGGAAATAAAAACAAACGGTTATATATTTTACATGTATATTAAGAATATTTACATTTTACGTAAATGAATGTACATCGCAGGTTCCATAGAGTTAAGACTGTACATGAAATGAAGCTGCACAAATGGCAGAGGTGGGCAAAATATTTCAAGAAAGGAATTATTTTTAATGTAAGATTTAATACACAACGTAAATGTTGGCTCCATTTACAGAGTGTATTTTCCTTCTGCCCATCTCTATGTACAATAATTCGCCTTTTAAAACATTAAATGCGAGAAATGGCCGAATTACAAAATATATGCATTACATATACGATTACACAATGGTAAACTAAGGTGAGAAAATGAATACCGTGAAGTTACAATGAATCTTAAAATATTTTATAAATAAATGAAACTTATGATTACACTTTGTTCCCTATAAAATTGCTCACATTCCCTCCTCACGACCGCCCACCACCGCGGCCCTTTCACAATCATTCCTCCGTTATTTTTATGGTACAAAGTATTTAATGGATAACGCTAATAATGGCAGTTTTCGAGACTTCATTCATATTAAATATTATTGTACAGAGTACTTAATTATTGAAAAACACTACGGTGAATTATATAATAATATGATCTCAATGAATGATAAACTAACAATGACACGTAAACATAATAGAACTGAAGAGGTAGAAGTAAGTCATGGTAAAGAAAGTCCAAAGATGAAATGGAAGCATTACAAACAAAAGAGTGAGAAGAAAAAGTAGAGGCTTGAGAAGAATTTAAAAGTGGATAGGTCTCTAGATGACAAGAATACGTAGTAAAGTAAAGTGAAGAAATCTGGCATGCGGTGTGCAATTGGCAAGAACATCACTCAGTCAGTGGAGGATGTGCTCGTTAGGTAGAATGGGTGCTATGGAGATGAAATGGTGAGGTTGGCTGCAGTGCTACTTGAATGCTACATTGTCCGTATCTTCCTCAATTACTTGCTGCAAAGAAACAATACTCGTGAAATAAAGCAGTACGAAGAATGATATGTGCAATCCAATCTAATTACCTTTTGCATGTTATGGAGAAGATAGATTTAAATAATACGTGCAGGAAAAACAACATATTAAAAATTAAATCAAATTAATACATCGTCGAAAACTCATTTTGCGATGGATATTTTGCATTAAATGGAAAACTGGTTAAAGCTATGTATTTATAAAATGAAAGAGTTAATAAAAAGAAGAGACTATAGTAAAGTAAAGTAAAGAAATCTGATATGCAGTGTGCAATTGGCAAGAACATCACTCAGTTATTGGAGGATGTACTAGTTAGGTAGAATGAATTTACTAATTACCAGAGTCAATTGAATATTCTTGGAGTCTTGGGTGTATCGTACAGATTTCATTACAGTCTCCATTTTCTAGGTATTTCATATTAATCAAGACTGCAACTATCTTCGAAACGTCGGTCAAAGAAGCGCCCACGATCCAAATAATTATTAGCAAACCATATGACACTGATGTGATTTAATCTCTCAGTTCTCACTTGAATTATGCACGTGAATTAATTTGATTTAATATATTATATATTGCAAGAGCGTTCAATTTACTAAAATCTGAAATATGTTACTTGGCACAGTTAGAAACATGCCAGGAAAATAATGTTTAGAGATATACTTAAATTAATATACAAGAAACGAAGATTTTCTAAGAGAAGAACCTTATAATAGTAATGACTTTGTATCCTAATGAAAATTCATAAGACTGTTAGTAGAATAAGAGAACATAAATGTACGGTGTGTATAATCTTATAGTTCAGCTATTGCGCCCATTAAAAATATAATTATTAATAGTTTTGATTAAATAAAGATAGGAGTAAAATTAACGATAGCTTAAAGCAAAGAGGAATATTACAAAATTTTATTAGTCCAAAGAAATAAATATTAAAAAAAAAATCAACAACTAAAGTAAGAGAAATTATAAGATTTTTTGTATAATATATTTTTAAATGCTTTGTATTAATATAACACGTTATTAATTTATTGTGTTATACTAATCATTGTATTTTCTATTATATTTGAATGCGAAATTTCAATACAAATGAAGGCGAATATAGAAAAAATAATTAAGTATTGTAAGCAAAGAGATTTATGCTAAAATGGTGTTTGTTGATTTATAATGAAATATTAATACAATTTGTAAAGTTTACATGTATATGACCTAAGTTCTAACTTAATTTAAATTTAATATTCAGCTGAACTACGTAAGATGATCACAGAATGAATGGTAGAACAGTTCTCTAACTGGTGAATTATTTTCCTTAATGTATATGAGCTCAGACAGCGTGCCTTTCTAGACTTCACCATCCCTCGGTTCTACTTGCCGTGCCTGTAGTTATTCTGTCGGAAGCTACTCACATAGGGGTTGCTTGGGACGTGGATGGGAGCTCCGTTGTAGTCAGCCCATTTCGTGAAGTCTATCGAAGGGATGATACCGCTTCGGCAGGGCACTCTTGGATTACTGTTCAAACAGGCAGCACATTAAAATTGAAACATTAAATAACTTACAAGAAATCCATCAACTGTTTTTCAATAGAAGGTATGATATCACTGCGGCAAGCAACTCTTGGATAACTGTTCATTAAGTAACTGATTTATATACGAATTATAACACTGTTTTCCACTGCTGAATCAAAAGTTAAATAACTTGCTAGAAAGTAAACAATTTTTAAGTTCTAAGGATGATACCACATTGGAAGGGGGTCATTGGATAGGCAAACAGGCAAACATGCAGCATATTAAAATTAAAACTTTGCTACTTGCAAAAAATAACTATTTTCAGTTGAGGGGATGATACCACATCGACAGGGAATTCTTGGGTCGTTGTTCAAACAGCATATTAAATTCAAATGTTTATTGTTCCCTATTTATTACTTAATTTGGATCATCTATTTTTTCTATTGAGATTATTAGTTTTAGATAAACTTAAGGCGTTAACACTGTGGAATTCCATAATGACGAATTTTTTATGAATTAAAACACTGTTTTTTCCACTTTTGAGTTTATTTTTCTCGACATGTTTCGAAGGCTTACACCTTCATCATCGTTTATATCGTTCTCCCGATGATGAAGGTTTAAGCCTTCGAAACATGACCCGTTCTAAGGAGACATTTTTCACTCTAATAATCTCGATTTTTTTATGAATAAAAAAAACACTTTTTTCCACTTTTGAGTTCATTTTTCTCGACATGTTTTGAAGGCTTACACCTTCATCATCGTTTATATCGTTCTCCCGATGATGAAGATGTAAGCCTTCGAAACATGACGAGAAAAATAAACTCAAAAGTGGAAAAACAGTGTTTTAATTCATAAAAAATCGAGATTATTAGTGTGAACAATGCCTCCATAGAACGGGTTACCCCAGTTGGGAGGTATTAAAACCACATACTTGATACATTTTCAATAAATAAATAAAATCTTCTGAATTAGTGTTTGAATCTTTCCATCGACTATATAAGTTTTATTTATAAAGAATTTTGGGGGTACCTAATATAATACCAACCTGCGTCTGTACGAACATGGATAATATTAAGTAGGAATTATTTTCCTTCAATCCAATTAAGGGTTAATTTTTTTGCAACAAAATATGTTTGTACGTACCTGACAAACGACGTCATATTGAATTTCTAGTAAATAATAATAACCTAAATATAATGTTATTGGTTTTACTTACATTTCGTGATCTGGCAGTACCATCGGGTATACCTGTACCGTGTCGATAATGTCGGTGTTGTCACAGATGATACGGGCGAGACGAGCTTTTCTCAACTCGACAATTTGTTCAGGGCTGAATGTTGACGGCTGGTTGGGAAGTTCGTACCTATAAAGGGTTATTAAATAAATAAAATACTCATTTAAATTTTTCTTGTACTGAGCGAGCTTTTTACTTCTAGTTAAGCTCTTGAAAACCTGTCCAAAAAGGAATACAAATATATTTTTCTCTTGATTCCTCAACATTCATACATCGTGTCATGCACGCGCGTCGATTTCTCGTCGACTCCTCACATGGCCGACATTCAATATTTGATTTATTTGATCGTGTCACGTTTTCCTCGGTCTTCCTATATTTCTGGTTCCATTTACATCGTTAACATATAATTTTTTACCATTCTTTCTTCATTTATTCTTTCCACATGTCCAAACCATTTTAATGATCCTTTCCGTATTTTGTTCATATCACCATCATTCGCACCTTATATTTTCACTTCTTATATTTTCATTCGACACTTTATCATACACAAAGTATTCACACATTCGTCTTAGAGATCTCATTTCTACATAAAAATTGAGATTTTAGGTTTTATATGTTTTTATAATAAGTCATCTGAATTGTAAGATGTATCTTACCAAAATCTGTCTCCCCTTCTAGAGTATGAGAACTGGGTGGCAATAATGCAGGCAAATGTCGGCCCCAGCATGGAGCCCGGCAGAGGGCGTTCGGAGACGCCGCCTGACCACAGATCCACGTCGCTAGGGTGGTCAAAGATGGACTCGTATCTCTGGATGGTCTCGTTGGGCATGGAACCGAACAGCTCCTGGAAGGAGTGGGCCTCGGGGAGCCCGCAGAACTTTCTGAACTCCATGTAGCCAGGGATACCGAACTCCCTACCGCGCTGCATGTTGAAGGACACGAGATCCATACCGAATCTACAAATCAAATCATTTCAAGTGTAAATATATTGGTGTAGTTTATGATCTTGACCACAAATTCCCAAACTTTTTCGCCCTGTAGATCATTTACTGATTTTTTATTCCCGTATATCCCCTGTTTGACAAATACTAATTTATTCTATATTCGCCATACTTTGTGTTGTAATTGCTTTATTTCTCTCTTTTTTATACACTTTGTTTATACAACACTTACATTAAAAAAAATTAAATTACATAGACATGTTTCGGACAACCAGTCCTTCTTCAGTGATACATATTTAAAATATTATAAAATTGTAAACATGATTTGACAGATGTTATAAAGATTTATTTTGGAATATATAAATCTTTAGAACATTTGTCAGATCATGTAAACAATTTTATAATATTTCAAATATGTATCTTTCAATGTATCAATGAAGAAGGACTGATTGTCCGAAACATGTCTATGTAATTTTTTTTTTTAAAATTTAAGTGTTGTATAAACAAAGTGTATTAAAATAAGGAGAAATAATACTAAATTAATTTAATTTATCAAGAATGTATAATACCTTCGAAACATGTCATGAAAAACGTGTTAATCAAAATGTTTTGTATTAATTTTCGTTTCAAAATATTTTTTATTACTTATTTGGTTTGTAAAAAGACATAAATTCTGTAAACACTCGCTGTTCGGTACTAAGCTCATCCTTTACCCAAGCCGTAGGACTCTGAGTATCCTATTAAAACCTATGACATAAAGCAAAACAAGCATTATACTCGTATTAAAAAAAGTAAATACAGCCACAGCCCAGCATCATTTCGAATTCATTGGATCAAACATTTTTAATGCCCTGCCAGAGGAACTCGGAAACCAGGTCTCGTACAGTGAATATAAACTTTCAATAAATATTTCTTAATTTAAAAACTTGAAATCTTAGAGAACGGTGACTCTTTTGGTGACATACATTTTAGTGATAACTAAGACATGACTTTGGTCCCATTTAGGAAAAAATCCTCCGGATACTCCTCTCCTTAACGCAAGGAATTTACTTCATAAGGAGAGCAAGAGAAACGAAATAAAAATAAAAAATAAATTTAGATACACAGTTATTTGTAATATTATATCAAACTATTTTTGTACCATTTATAAACAATAAAAACTCATTAAAAAAAGCAATAATAAATAAGGTTTTATGGGTATTAAACGTTGAATAATATAATATATGCGTAAGAAATGAACAAAAATATACATATGTCTTGCCCGCGCGACAGTCCTGAAAGGAATGCACTGGTGTACTCAATATCCATTACCACGTGGTGAGTGTTAATTATTCTCAAATTATTGAATGCTGCTTTTACCTTGCTCCAGGCTTTTTGAACAGATGGTTGGTAACTTCCTGGGTGATAGAGTCGTCCATAGCCTGGGCCACTTGGTTCATGAGACCCATGAGGTACTCGTCGAAGATACCCGCACGATAGAGATCGAAGGGTCTTCGGATGAGATCTGACAGACGTTTTGATGCTGAAAACAGTTTGAAAATCTTGTTATTTAATACACAAAACGTTTAAATATTCATCTTTTAACAGTGCAACCTTTCTAATCAATGTATCTCACTCATTCCGGTAAGTTACTTATATTGGGTGTTTTTTTAGAGGTTTGGTTTTTAAACTGACAACATTGTGTCTACAGACTATCAATTTGACAGTTGACAATTGATTTGTAGTCAGTACGTTTTACTACTTCACCATGAATAGACTGACGTCAGAACAGCGCTTGCAAATTGTGCAAATTTATTTTGAAAATCATGGTTCGCCAAACTTATCGTGCATTACATCCATTTTACGGTCGACATAATCGTCCATCCGAGCAAGTTATTCGGAAGACATATAAGAGAATAGTTTGCTGTTAGTATCAACATGAATCCGAATGATATGGGTTTCTTTTTTATGCAAAGGTAAGGGTATAGTTGACTCACCAATGAACTTGTGCGCCTTGGACCACCGCTCCACGGCGGTCGGGAGGAGAGAGTGCCCGAAGCGAAAAGCGGCGGAAGCGAAGGCGTCTATCACACTCGGGTTGACGTTGTCATCATATCCATCCCAGTATCCCTGCAAGTAGAAAATCAATAAAATATGCTTCTGTTATAATATTATGGTCCCTTCGTTTTCACCATTGCTCTTGATACAGCTATTTGACTTCCCCAATCCCCATAAGTTTTTCTTCTCCTGACTAGATCCTCTTTTATTCCTTATTTTAGGAGTGATATGTTGTTTATTATTTTGTGTCAACTTTGTTAATAAAATAATTTAAATAAATATTGTGTATAGTGTGGGATATATTAGATGGGCCGGCGGGGTTACTATGCTGGATAAAGCTAGAAATGAGCACATCAGAGGTAGCCTAAAAGTCGCTCCTAGGGAACGTTGACTACGGTGGTACGACCATGTGAACAGGAGGGACAATCAATACATCGTTCACAAGACCCTGCAACTGGAAGATGGGAAGACGGGACTAGGTCGGCCTCCTGCAACGTGGATGTCGACAGTTAGAAACGATCTGAAGACGCTGGAACTGGACAACCAGATGACCCTGGATCGTGAGACTTGGCGGAGCCGTATTAGGAGAGCCGACCCCAAATAACGGGAAATGCCTGGGCGAAAGAAGAAGAAGAGTGTGGGATATATTAGAGTTTTATTTTTGGAGTAAGTAAATTTAATTTGACCTGGGGTCCACATTGTTTTATTCCTTTCATAAATCATAGCAAACGTCAGTCCCGTACAGACTAAGGGCGGGCCTAGGAAGTGCAAGAACGAAAAACGAAAGGGTGCTGCTGCGTCCTATAAGAGATTCAGGTGTATGTTAGGCCTTTTATAAAATACATGCATGGACGTCCTTCAATTTTACGTAACAGTATCAAATATAAAATAAATTAATAATATTCTTTATAATCACCATTTGAAATTCTGTCATTCATCCCTTTTACATACTGTCTGAGAAATGCCATCTCTTCGCATTTATTCTGCTCTCATCTTTCTTCCGCCAGTCCATGCTTCATTTACATCATATTATATATGTTGAAAACAGAACTGTATTGTAACCCGCCATTTTTTTTTTAAGTTTAAAAGATTTTCTTTACCTCCTTGTTAAGTAATAGTCCAAACTTCTCCATGACCTCCTTGCCAAGCAGGATGGGCAGAAACTCGTTGTAGGTGATGTGCTGGATTTCAGCTATGATGATTCTCCTCGTCTCTTGGAAGAGGGTCTCATCGTCCCAGTGAGGGTTGACTTCAGCCAGTCCTCTTGCAACCCTGTTATGCTCTCTGGCCATCAGGGTATGCATGCAGGTCAAAACCAGCTGTTCGTTCACACGGATCTCACCTACAATTTATATAAAATGTTATTACTCTCAAATAAATATATAAAAAATTAACCAAGTTCTACAGATTGGTGTAAAAAATATTTATTTAACAATCAATACGAGTGAAAATGTCTGTTTTCTAGAAGTATTATTATGTTTTAAGGGAGTGACAGGTATATCCTTGCCAAGCTATTATCAAATGATATTTGCAACAAGGCGAAACATGTCATTTACAGAAAATATGATTAATTATTTAATGTGGAGTTTTACACCATTTCTAGAAACAATAGACAATTTATTTTTATTTAGGGTGACAAGTGGCGATTTACACTTTTGATACACCTACAATAAAAATAGCAAATTGGAAAACTAAGGCAGTAGACAGACAAGAATGGTAGAAACTCCTTATCAAATAATTAATACGAATGAAAACGTCTGTTTTCTAGTAGTTTTATTATATTTTATGGGAATGACGTGTTTCATTTATTAATGGCGAAACATGTAATTCATATGAAATATGATAAAAATTCTAGAAAACAGACGTTTTAATTTATAATGATTCAATATCTATTTATTGTTTCTGGAAGAAGGATGCAAAACTCAATATTAAATGATTAATGCGAATGAAAACGTTTTATATTATCGTGTCGCCATGCTAAGGCATTATCGAATGTGACTAGTTTACTTAAAATATTAATGTCTTAGCGATTCGATAAACGTGATTCCCATAAAATATAATCAAACTTCTAGAAAACAGACGTTTTCGTTCGCAATGGTTCTTTATATTTTTAATATTTCTTGAACAATGTTGTAAAACTCCATATTAAATAATTAAAGCGAATGAAAATGTCTCACCCTTCCTAAGGCATTATCAAATGTAACTTTTTTTTTCCCTATAAAATATAATAAAACTTCTAAAACGTTTTCATTAGTATCAAATATTTATTTTTCAGATAAATGATTTCAATGATGTTAATGATTTTTTAAATTTATTTTTTTAAATCATAAACATAACAGATTATAAGTCATAAGACTACAGAATACAAAAAATACAAATTTAACAACTCAAAGAAGATAGAGACCAATTACAAAAACAATTATAAAATAGACAAAGTAATATTAAACACTTTTTACTTTTGATTACGATCTGATGAATGAAATGAAATATAAAACATTACATTTTTTTTTAAGGATTAATTGTATCTCAATAGAGACGAAGTTGCAAATTGGAAACAGAATATGGTCGAGGCGTTTAGAGGATTTATGACCTGTCATTGGTTGGGTGAAGCGCACGCTTTATGTAATACAATATTCCCCCCTATTCTTACGACCACCACGTCTGACAAAATTTTGAAAAATGTATATATGCTACAATGTTGGGAAACACTTCACATTTTTTTTGGTTCAATCTACACTAGCGCCATCCATTAAGATTGGATGAAAGCATTAAGCAGAAGAACTTTATTAACGCAATGTGAAAGGCTACCGTCATTAACATACATTGCTAGATAATGCTTAACCCAACCAATGACAGGTCATAAGTCCTGTAAACGCCTCGACCACCATATTCTGTTTCCAATTTGCATCTTCGTCTCTATTGAGATACAATTAATCCTTAAAAATGATAACCCGCAATGGGTAAAATCCAGTATTCGTCTACAAGTATTTGTATACATTCAATTTTTTTTTAATTCATCAAAAAATGAGAATTATAGATTACTACGTACATATTACGTATTAATGTAATTCCCTATTCTAAATGTTTATTATACGGGTATAATGTGAGAATTACTTCTTCTTCTTCTTATCTTGCGATCTGTTAATACAGGATTCAATTAATTAAAAAATATAAACATTACAGAACAACACGTTACAATTCGTTTATAATTACAATTACAGTTACACAATGTACTTGGACACCACGCTTGATTTTATGTCCGCGAGATATATAAAAAAAACAATCAGACATAATAAATTGTTTCACAATTTGAGTGATGTGCAATGTGATTAGTACTTCAATCTCTCCCAGGTAATAAAACATTAAGCCCACGTGGGAGCAGCGCCGTGCGTTCATTTCTAGAAAATTATCGCGGGAGTGTTTTAATTCAGTGTCGTAAATGCTACATAAAAAATATGTTACTTCACACCATATATTATAAAAAAAAGAAATACGTTTCGATGTGTGGTGTAGTCCACTTTTACATACGCACGAACTCACTTTAAGAAAAATAAATCCTATTTAGCGTGCGCTTAACCCAACCAATAAGTCATAAGTAATTAGTCATAAGGTCATAAGTCCTGTAAACACCTCGATCTCCATATTCAGTTTCCAGTTTGCATCTTCGTCTCTATTGAGATCAAATTAATCCTTGAATTGATGACCCGCAATGGGTGAATAAAATCCAGTATTCGTTTACAAGTATTTGAATACATTCAAAATGTTGTATAAAACAAAAACTGGTCCAAGTTAGCATATAAATTGGAGTGACATTTCCAGGCGTTATCTGGCAGTGCGTTAATGGCGGTAGCCTTTCACATTGCGTTATAGATCTTCTGCTTAATGCTTGAATCTAATCTTCATAGATGGCGCATTGAAACTGACATGTGAATTGTGGTGTTGGATATTAACATATATACAACTTCCAAAAAATTGTCAGACATGGTGGTCATAAGAAAGGTGGAATGGGGGATGTTGTAATTACATAAAGCGTGCGCTTAACCCAACCAATGACAGGTCATAAGTCCTGTAAACACCTCGATCACCATATTCTGTTTCCAGTTTGCATCTTCGTCTCTATTGAGATACAATTAATCCTATTTCATCAATCGAGAAAAAGTATAAAAGTAAAAAAAACGTACATTTTTTTTATATGAACTCTTCATTATACAGATTATCAAATAAGGTAGATCGTAGTACTAATATGTTGACAATAATGAGTAAGCCAACACCGCGGTTGCTGTGAAGACCGATTGATGATGATCCCATGATCCCATGACCGATGATCCCAATGAATCAAATAATTATTCTTAATGTTTTATGCGCTTGACCTGGACATTGAAATAAAATGCAGAATTAAAGTTTCACGAGCTGCATTTAATAAAATGAGAACATTCTTTTACAACGATAATCTTGACTTGAAACTCCGACAAATAATGATTAAATGTTATATGTGGTCTGTTCTACTATATTGCTGCGAAACCTGGAGTCAATGACATTGCGTTATTACTTATATACTAAATGACGAGTGAAAAAGTGGAGGGGGGAAAAGTTAAATATAGTTAACTAAACTTAACTTCTAGTACCTTGATTGATTTATTTTCCCTGTCTCATAATTCCAAGTAAACAACAATTTACCCTGCCACTAAATGTAAATTTTACCCTTCTACTTTTTCACTCGTCATTTAGTATATAAGTAATAACTCAATGTCATTTAACTGTTAAAATTCATACACTGAAGAAGGGAAGTTTGCGTCCCGAAACATGTTTATGAAAAGCGTAAAAAAGTGGTGTGATAATACAAAAAAAAACTAACTAAATAACTAACCATCCCGCCGTCTCCCCGAAAGGGTAGGCCTAAATAATGGACTGTCACACTTTTACTGATGCGGTACTCCATCCTTCTCTTTTCGCTCCGCGGGAGACGCGGTGTGATGGGTTGCGAACCTCATCGCCACCAATAGGCATCTCCCGCGCACACTTCGATCGTCCTACACCCACAAAATGAATCTAAAACAAATAATATAAAATACAATGATATAAAATAAAATAACAAAATAAAAATAATTTAACACAAAATTTTCTTTTTAGGTAGTGCACATATTGTCTATTTAATTTATGTTCCACGAATCCACCGTTTTTTTAATTTAGCACATAATGTAATAACACATAATGTTTTTTTCGATGTTGCACATGTTGACATGGACGATACGGACTTTTGTGTTTATTTAATTTATGTTACACGTATCCACCGTTTTTTAAATTAGCTGTAATAAGGCACTTAACCGGCAAGAACTTAAAAATAATATTGAAGAAATGATTCAAATTGTCATTGGAATAAATGAAAAATTTATTTTTACACCTGTCAAAATTCTTTATAAAAACGATAAAACTAATATAATTTTAACAGCAAAACAATACAAACGTATTACGTGTCACAATTAACTAGGTATTATAAAGTGCGGCAACAGTTAAATTGACCAAAACCATTCACTTATATGCGAAATATCTCCAAATTTACAGGAGCACCACATGAACCAAACCAAATTTTCAAAATCAGAATACTTATACCATACAATGTTTCCAAAAAGTTATTCAAATAAATACAGCCTGGTTCAGATATCGCATTATGGCTACAGCACTGTCAGATCTAAAACAAAAGCCGCTCAAATCATTCAAATTATCGAACCCGTGACTAAACACGAAATTCAAACCCACGTTCCAAAATATATACACAGCGATTTTTCCATACGAATAATGGATACAACTAAATTATGAATCGATTTGTAACAGAAGCATTAACCATTCGAAATACAGCGCTGTCAAAAGCATCGATAACGAAGTTCGTGGTTTGATGTATGCGCATAATTCAAATGATTAGCATAAATGTGCAATCTGTACTTGTCATCGGTAGACCACCGGGATAATTTAAATTGCTTACATCCTCATATTCCAGGCATCGTTTGAATGTAAGTTTTTATTAAAGCAAGGTCTAACACAAACTTAAAATATTTAAAACAAATAATAAACAACATTTTGAATGTATACAAATACTTGTAGACGAATACTGGATTTTATTTACCCATTGCGGGTTATCAATTCAAGGATTAATTTTATCTCAATAGAGACGAAGATGCAAACTGGAAACTGAATATGGTGATCGAGGTGTTTACAGAACTTATGACCTGTCATTGCTTGGGTTAAGCGCACGCTTTATTTAATTACAACATTCCCCATTCCACCTTTCTTATGACTACCATGTCTGACAAATTTTTGGAAGTTGTATATATATTTTAATATCCAACACCACAATTCACATGTCAGTTTCAATTTACAGACCAGCGCCATCTATGAAGACTGGATTTAAGCATTAAGCAGAAGATCTTTATAACGCAATATGAAAGGCTACCGCCATTAACGCACTACTAGATAACGCATGGAAATGTCACTCCAATTTATATGCTAACTTGGACCAGTATTTGTTTTATACAACATTCTTGTAGACAAATAAAATATGTGTTAATATATAAAATAACTAGTCCAGGTTAAAGGCACAAAAATTGGAGAGACATGTCCAGGCGTAATCTAGTACTGTATGATTTGCAGAGCCTTTCACAGTGCATTAATAAAGTTTTCTGCTTAATGCTTCCTAACCTTAATAGATGACGCTAGTGTAGAGTGAACTAAAAAATGAGAAAATAGGCGCAGCATTCTAGCATATATACAACTTCCAAAAATTTGTCAGACGTGGTGGTCGTAAGAAGAGCGTAATGGGGAATGTTGTTAAACATAAAGCGATCGCTTAACGCAACCAATGACAGGTCATAAGTCATGTAAGCGCCTTGGCCACCATATTCTGTTCCCAGAAAACAATTTACATCTTCGTCTCTATTGAGATACAATTAATCCTTATAAAAAAATAATGAACACTTTGCACAAAAAAGCAGTACAGTAAAACCTCAATATAATGGACCTCTATTTAACGGACAAAAATCCGTTCGTATGTAAAAAATTATAAAAACGTCCTGTTTATATTATATATGCTTAAATTCTAGTGTCTCCGCAGGTAAACAATTTTTAGCGGCCATGATAATCACGTCATACATCTAGCACTAGAATTTGAGACATAATGCCGACGATGGAAGAGAAGATGTCGGATAAGAAGAAACAACACTGACAAAAATGAATTTATCAGTGATAAGATCACATCTCGACGATCTAATAACATTTATTAACTATTCGTCAGATACCGAAGTTCATCTATACAAACATAACATGATTCCTTCAAAGCAGGATTACCGAAAGCAAGTGCGTCGATATCAAACAGCAACGTCACTTCACGACGAGTGTCCGAAGACAATAAATATAAATTTGTTTGTGTTTTGTATTGTTTATTTAAATCTAAATACAGTGTACGTATTTAAAAAAAAAGTTTTTGATTTATTTTAAACCTAAACTAACTAACTAACCATCACGCCGTCTCCCCGAAGGGGTAGGCAGAAAGAATGGACTGCCACACTTTTCTTTCTTGACATATTTCTCTCGCTTCCTCAACATTCATACATCGTGTCATGCACGCGCGTCGATTTCTCTGACTCCTCACGTGGCCGACATTCAATATTTGATTTATTTGATCGTGCCACGTTTTCCTCGGTCTTCCTCTATTTCTGGTTCCATTTACATCATTAAACATGTAATTTTTTTACCATTCTTTCTTCATTCATTCTTTCCATGTGTCCAAACCATCTTAATGAACCTTTCATTATTTTGTTCATGACACCATCATTCGCACCGCATTCACTTCTTATATTTTCATTCGACAATCTATCATACATACGAGTAGAGTATCCAAACATTCGTCTAAGAGATCTCATTTCTACTGCATTTATTCTACTTTCATCCTTCTTTTGCCAGTTCGCTTCCATACATAAAGGCTTTACTTCCGGCATTAATGGATACCCCCTCCCCCAATTAGTCCGTTATATCAAGGTTTTACTGTATTAATAGGTAGAACATTGAAATGAATAGTTATCACATTAAGGTAAAACTTTTTAGACTTGCCGGCTTCGAAGCAGAAGACCGAGCTGTTAGTCCTGGTGCATCCCTCGTCAGGGATGTCCAACTTCAAGGGCAGGAGATCCTTTAATCCGTACTCTTCGAACACAGGATTCATGCGCAAAAGGCCGCCGACTCCTGAACGTAGTTTTCTGATTTCAAATACAAAACAAAATTGAATTATACAGTTTATTAAAAAAACACATTTTTATTTAATTATTATTCAAAACAAAATGGTTTATCATTTATGTATTACATATAGTGTGAATTGCATATCCTAAATACGAGTAGATAGAGATGAGGTCCCTATGACGTATAAGTGGTAGAACGATATACGACAGAATCTCAAATGCTAATATAAGAAAGGAATGTAGAGCGGAAGAAGGTATTATTTACAAAATCATGAAAGGATCGCTGTGTTGGTTTGGATTTATAGAGCGCATGGATGGAGAAAGAATGGTTAAAAAAGTATACGTTAATGATGTGAATGGAGTTTGGAGTCGAAGCAGACCGAGGAAAACATGGCATGACCAAATTAATAAAATTTTAAAGGTTGGTCATGTTAGAAGTCGGAAGAATGAACGTGCGTGTATGACTCGCTGTATGAATGTGGAGGAAGCGAGAGAGGTGTGCCAGGATAGAGTAGAATGGCGGTACATTCTCTCTGCCTACCCCTACGAGGAAACGGCGTGATGGTTTGTTGTTGTTGTTGTTGTTGCATATCCGGAAAAGGGTGACAATCCAAAAAAATAATATTTAATCCTTACCCCCACCCTTACAACACTTCCTCTCCCTTTACATCGCCACTTTGAAAGAAAAGATACTTCTATAGTTGGCTGGCAATTGCCCTTACTTACTTTGACTATGAACGATTCTTAGGGGGTAGTACAATCCTGCAAAATCCCATCCGAAGTCATTTTCCTATGTCGTGCCCTTTCCTTGTAAGTTTTCTAAAATTTTACGAAATTCGTTTAACTCAGCAAGTTTCTTTTCTGCCATGAGCGCTTACTGGATTTTTTGCAAGGTAAAGCAGCATTTAACAATTGCATAAATTGTGAAAATTTTGCATTGAAAATCAGATAATCTATAAGATTGAAATAGTTCTGATTGGAGCAATTATTATGATTTGATTTGTGAAATATTGACTTTGCAAAAGAGCGTTAGCCAATGGCCGTGTCCAATCTTCCATCTCGCTGTTTGAAGTAAAAGTGATTGAGAGAAGAATTAGCTATAATCGAAATTTCGCATTGCATTTATAAACGTATCCATTCACATTTTGAAATATCAATAATTGAAGGATGCGCTATCTGGCATGCACAAGAATATATAATTTCTTTAGATTATCAAATTAAATATAAAAAAAAACGAACTAACTAACTAACCATCACGCCGTCTCTCCGGAGGGGTAGGCAGAAAGAATGGAACGCCACGCTGTTCTATCCTGACATACTTCTCTCGCTTCCTCTACATTCATACATCTTGTCATGCACGCACGTCGATTTCTCCGACTCCTCACGTGACCGACATTCAATATTTGATTGATTTGATCGTGCCACGTTTTCCTCGGCCTTCCTCTATTTCTAGCTCCGTTCACGCCGTTTACATATACCTTCTTTACCATTCTGTCTTCACTCATTCTTTCCATGTATCCAAAACATCTTAATGACCCTTTCCTTATTTTGTTCATAACACTTTCATTCGCACCACATACACTTCTTATACTTGCATTTGTCACTCTATCATATACAGATTTGCCACACATTCGTCTTAGAGATCTCATTTCTACTGCATTTATTCTACTTTCATCCTTCTTTTGCCAGTTCCATATAGTATCAAGGATTCTAATAACTAAGATACTATATGTTGCTAACATAATAATATATCATGTTGGGTAAAAGAGTATGCCCGTGTTTCGTAGTATCCTCTTCTTCCAAAATGTCAGTCGGAGAGAAAATAATAATGTTTTTATACATTATTTAGAATCTGAAATTAATAAAAAAAACGGTTCATCTCACCTAGCGAATTTCTCATTAACACCGTAAACAGTGTTACCATCTAAAACACCAGTCAATGTGTTGAACTGTTGACGAGAGCCTGAAAAAAAAAAAACATTATTAATTAGGTACTTTATTAAAGATAAGACGTTAGCACTGTGAAACTCCATGTTATTTTGGAAGGAGAATTTTAATACTGTATAATCCACTTTATTTATCCGCAAAATATTTCTGCAGTTCAAAAATAGTTGTCATAAAATATGCGAGGTTGAAGATGTGGTCAGATGGGGACGTTAAAGACGGCGATACTGGCATCGACACGTATTGGCCAGGTATTTTGAAACAATAAACCCTAGAATGTAATTGGTAATACAATTATAAATAGGAATATGAAAGGTATCATTTAGCTCACACACTCATGAAATAATTCAAACCCAGCGGCTAAAACCTGCAGTCACTTGCATTTTCAATAATAATTAAAAACTCGAATGCAACCTAGCTATAATAATGCATGCCCTTAGGCTAGAAATGCGAGAAGAAATAAAGCATGCCTTATTGTGATCTGGGTTAAAATTTCCTACGTTTATCCTACATTATAAATGATTTTACATAACATTACATAGCATACGTTTTAAGGCAATATACCTTCAATATTTCGATACCTTTCTAAAAACTGCATTTCGAAGGGCTGTCAACGTTATTAAATTGGGAGTAAACCACTGTGGCTTACGCAATAGTATGTAATTACAATAATAGAAATGGGTGTTTTTATATTATAAATCGCAAGCATTACGAGAAAAAAGAGGCCTTTATATAAAGGAAAATGTATTTTAATGTTCATATGAAACATTTAACCTTATTACGAGTAGTTTCGATTATACCCAAGTTTCACCAGGACAATGAAAAGAACAGTTTTTATATTGCCTTGATGAATTACCTTGGTTAAATACAAAGTGTTTTTTTCATTTATTTTATTATTAAATTTATAAATTTAAAATGTCCAACCATAAAATGAGCGCTTCGTATGAAGATTTGATTTAAAATCATTCTGATAATTATGTATACACGAATAATTGATTAAAAAAAAATGTTTTTCATATAAATAAACTAAATAATGGTTTCAGATAAAACTATGTTTATAAGTTAATACAATAATTTACCAAAAGCTTTTGGTTTATTTCAATTTAAAACATCTATTTCTATCCAAATGAAGGATGAATTTAGAATTCTAAAGCGAGTTTTATTATCTTTATTATCACATCCTTTCAAGGACCTGAGAGTTGAGAACGAATTCCGTCTTAATTTTTGATACCTTTAAGGTGTTGATCATATATTTTTTATGAATGAAAACACTATTTTTTATACTTTTGAGTTCATTTTTCATTTACACATTTCGGAAGTTGCAGACCCTCAACATGAGAACGACATAAGTTTTATATCGAATATCGGTTTATATCGTTCCCCCAATGACGAAGGTGTGAAACCTTCAAAACATTTTAAGCATTTTATTGCGTCCGTGAAAAAATTCTGCAGTTCAAAAATAGTTATTATTTTGTGAATTATTTATTAATTTTCGATAAACTTAAGGCGTTAACACTGTTGAATTCCATAATGACGATTCTTTTATGAATTAAATCACAGTTTTTGCCAAGTGGAAATAATATATTAAATTTAGATAAACTTAAAAATAATTTTCAAAGTGGAAAAAAGCGTTTTAATTCATAAATAAATCCGTTTAATCCCATTATTTTTCACATAAAACGTGTAATCAAAATACATTGAAATATTACATAAACGATGTACATAATAAAATCAGAAATTCAGTAGTTAATTAACGAGGAATTTTACTTGTTTATTCTATAAAACCATACTTAGAACTCTAAATTGGTATATTTTATTCTACCAATTAACGTGTGTTACTTATAATAGTTACATACACGTAAACTTCTGCCTCAGGTTGGTACGATATTTTTAATGGCGATATCGAAATTGTCCTTATTGCAAAATATTGAAAGGCGCATTCGGATACACGTATGAAGGGCATACCCAGGGTTAACAGCAACCTGTTTCGCCAATGCGAATTACTATGGATATATAATACAAACTTATTTCGAGTGTTGCAATAACGCAAAATCAATTGATTCCTATAACAAGCATTTAAATATATAATTAATACCGTATCAGTATTTAATTAATGCGTAAACGCATTACGAATAGTCAATACGCAGCTTAAATAGTTGAATTAAATAATATTGTAAATAGGAAACGTTATGTATAACATTTAATTATACATAATATTAAGCAAAGGTGAATTTCATTATATGCCTGGTATATGTATTAATAACAATAAATGTCAAGACTTTTATAATTAGGCAATTACATTATGGGTTAAAATAATAATGCGTGAGCAAAAAATCAGTTGTTTAATTATTAAGAATGTAAACGTCTGTTTTCTAGAAGTTTTGTTTTAACTAACTAACCATCACGCCGTCTTCCCGAAAGGGTAGGCAGAAATAATGGACTGTCACACTTTAAACGATGCGGCATTCCATCCCTTTCCTTTATCCAAACATTTTATAATGCTTTAGCAAGGCTAAACATGATATTTCCACGAAATAAAATAAATCTTCTAGAAAACACTCGTTTTTATCAGAATTATTATTTTAAAATGGTGTTTTACATCATTTTTCAAGAATCAATTAATAAATGAGTTATTCATAAATGCATGTTATTATTGTATCCTGTTGTTATTTTGAACGATTTATTAACTTTAATAATGTTTATGATAAAAAACAGATATTTCTTATATGCCTTGGAGATGTCGCCGTACTGTAAATAGAAGATAAATTCAGTATTTTTGATTTTTTATTCTTATTACATATGTGTTTGAGATTTCACTGAAACGAATGAAAAATATTATTTTATTCTTTATTCGCCACCTCTACTGTTGATTCACATTTGAATAACTATTGAAAAACATTGTATTTTCAAAATATTATTTTACACTTTATAATTTTTACACAGAGGAAGGACATCTGCATCATTTGTTTATGAAAAGTGCAAAAAAAGTTTTGTGAAAATACAACGTTGTTCATAAATTATAAAATTGATGTTTTTGTAGTCAATGTTGTTGTTTTTGTTTGTTTTGTTTTTGTTTTAAAATAAAAAAATCGACTCAAAACCAATTAAAATTTATAACGAATTACTGATATAATATTGTAATTATTATAATTGGTATGTAATTTCTAAAACCATTAATTAATTGGTATGTAATTTCTAAAAATGAAGAATTAAAAAATATATATTGGGTGTCCACGAGACGTCGCAGTACCACAAAGGATAAAAAATATAATAACACAAATTATTGCAATTGATTTAAATTGTATCAGTTGACGGATAGTTGAAATTATATAAATACCAGTTTTGCCTTAAACAATTCAGGTCACCACGTTCAAAGAATTGTTTATTCTTTCTCGGCACAGGTGTCTGTAGGACACCGTACCACCTTTTCAAAGGTCAGAGTTAAAGAGTGCATAATGAAAGTAAATACCTTTGCCGCAACCGACAGCGAAGAATAACATAAAATGCTTCGAGACATAAACGGTCCCGTATTACTTGTTACAATGCCAATTTCGAAAATTGTTAAAAAAGGGACAATCAGACAATAACGTCCGTCAATACGAATGAAACGTTTGTTTTCTGTAAGTATCAATTTTTTTTTCAAAACAGTTTTTCTAATACACTTTGAAATTGAAAAACAACGCTGTTTATTTTCCACTTAAATATTAAATATCACGACATGTTTCGGAGGAGACCTCCATCTTCAGGTGTAAATATAAAATAAAACAACTAAACAAATATAAACTTATTAAAACGCATTTAAAAATCGGTAAAATACATTTGAATTAATTTATTTTTTACCTGAACTAATTGCTTTAAGAACTAATAATTAAATTGTAACAGTCAGAACTAATAATCAGTTTTTAAATGTTATAAATTTGGTAATGCCTTAGACAGGAGAAACGCGTCATAAATAAATTATAATAAAACTTCAAGAAAACGGAGGTTTTCATTCGTATTATAATAATTACTTAAATCATAGTTTTATACAATATAATTGTACAGCAATTCTTAAATTTGTTTTGATTCATAAATTATTCACCATTTTAACCGCCCTACCTTCAGGTTATTTTCCGAGAAACGTGCAAAAAAGCGGGTTTATTATTAATGAAATTTGATTATATACTAATTTTATTTTTTTAAATTACGAAACGTCAAATACTCAGCCGCACACTTCGCCTGCCCCTTGTAAAACTATCATATTTATAAAGACTTGTTCTCAAGTGTTGTTGGCACACGCGCGTATCCCTAAGCGTTTGTACATTTTAGGTACATAACTTTTTCTCAAGCGCGTACGTGATACGGGATAGCGCAGATTGGTACAGTCAAAGTGAACGTACCACGTACGCTCAAATACATAGGGGTGGTTAATATAATAATTTTTTTTATCGTTTCTTGAACAATAATGTAAAACTCCGTATAAAATAATGAATACAAATGTAAACATTCGTTTTCTAAAAGTTTTATTACATTTTATGAGAATGACATGTTTTGCCTTTCTAAGACAATCAAATATTAACTTGACATTTGATATAATATTTTTTACTGTACAAATACCATAATGCTTGTAATAAAAATGAAGTGCTTTGAAAGGATAGACGTACTTTTTGTATTATATTATACATTAAGGAGAAATAATTGATATCTATAAGGTCTTAAATAATTATTATATCTAACCTCTAAATCGATTGATTGGTTTATTTGTTCTAGGTGGTATTTGACTTTCAGATTGATTTATATACAATATAAAAAAAGTACTATCTACATACGTAAGGTTATTTCGAACGACATGTAAAATAATAGTAAAAGAAGTTCACAGTTTTTACAAATATTTATCGAAACAAATGAATGAAAATATTTTACTTTTTGATAAACTTAAATCGTTAACACTGTTTAATTCTACAATAATTTTTTTTTTTAAGAATTAAAACACCGTTTTTTAATTTTAAGTTTATTTATCTCGACGTGTTTCAAAGGTTTTACACCTTACGATATAAACTGTTTATTTTTTAGGGAGTGAAAAGTTTGTAATTTAATACAATATTTTTTAATGCTACGCAACATTTATTTTATGAACTTTTTGCCTGACTTAAGGTAGATTAACCAGGTTCCCGAGTGTGTGTTTATTGATTCTTTAACATTTGAGGAAGATACTGATATCATCCATTATTGCTATGCTTTGGTTTAAAAGAAAATGTCGTTTTAAAAGTGTCATTTCATGCATGTGCCGCATTGCGATGAGAGATAGAGTAACATTTGCTTTGCGGTCTAGGGGTTAAAATGAACACCAATGAATTAAATCAATCAAGAGTTTTTTATATAATCTCCAACGAATTTTACTTTCCCCCTTATTTTATGAGTTCCATGCTTCACTTCAATATATAAGATTCAATATATAACAGACCTGTGAAGTGTAAAAGCTTACAGCCACAACAAATAGCAAATGCTTCGAAATGACAAGAGTTGCGAGCAAATAGCGAGCATTCAAAATGGGATTAAGTGTTTCGTACTTCAACTTAATAAATATGTCATTTGTCAACAATTTCGCAACACGTGATGCAAATAGAAGTCACGAAACGTTAAGCCAGAACCAGATCTTTTGTGGGTATCTCAAACATAGCACTCTGCTCTTAGGAGTAGGTTTGTATGTATATTTTCGATTTGATTAATAATTTTAATGTTGTGATGTGGGTTTAATTTAAGGTGTGAATGAACTGCGTCTCATATGTTGAGTTGAATTAGGCTGCAGAAGACCAATCGCAGAGTATGATAAAATTGAAGACTGCTGTAAACCAATCTCTAGGATTGAAACTGCATATAAGAAGCAATCACTTTCAAATGCTACTATCAAAAAGGAATGTACAGTTATAGCGGGAGAAAATATTATGAACGAATAAAAACGTATTTTTTCATATTTATTGTTTCTTGAAGAATTATGTAAAATTCAATATAAAATAATTAATACGAATGAAATTGTCAGTTTTCTAGAAGTTTTGTTAAATTTTATGGGAATGACATGTTTCGCCCTTCTAAGGCATTATTAAATGTCACATTTGATAATGCCTTAGAAGGGCGGAATATGTCATTCCCATAAAATATAATATAATAAAACTTCTAGAAAACTGACGTTTTAATTCGGATTAATTAATTTAATCTTTTTTCTAATCTAATTAATCTTTTTTCATAATTTCATGTTTCGCCTGTCTAGGCAGCCGTTCCCGTCCACTCCTGGACAGAGGCCTCCTCCATTCGCTTCCATGTCACTCTGTCTTGTGCAGACTGCATCCAGGTTATTCCGACGTGTCTGTTCAGATCATCCTTCCACCGTACGGTGGTCTCCAAGTCAGCAGTCTTCTTGTCCACTTTTCATCTGAGCTTCTAGCTACGTGACCTGCCCATTGCCATTTTAGAGTCGCCAAACGGTGGATGATGTCAATGACCTTTGTTTTTTCTGACCTTTGTTTCAAGATAATAAGTATCAACTGACAGAACACAGTCTTCATAGACTTTTCGACTAAAATTTCAATAAAATGTTATTTACATAAAATATATTAAAACATCTAGAAAACAGACGTTTTTATTCGTGTTAATTATTCAATATGGAGTTTTACATCATCGTTCAAGAAATTATAAATATTTTGAACAAAACTATTAGATGATTTGGACTGCGTTGGTTTGGACACATGGAACCCATGGACGAAGAAGGAATGATTAAGAAAGTTTATGTTAACGATGTGAATCGAGAACGGAGTCGAATAAGACCGAGGAAAACATGGCATCACCAAATTAATCAAATTTTAAAGGTCGGCCATGTTATTTAGAATTCGGAAGAATCGACGTGCGTGTATGACTCGCTGAATGAATCTAGACAGGTGTGTCAGGATAGAGTAGCGTGGCAGTCCATTCTCTCTGTCTACCCTTTCGGGAAACGGCGTGATGGTTTGTTTGAGGTGCAATCAGCGTATGATTGGGGGTTTAGTGAGGCAGGTGAAGCCGAAAATCGGGGGTAATTACGAAAAATTAATGTAATTATTTACCGCATGGTTGTAATAACTGTAATATACGAGTATGCAGTACTAATTATTTTAAAAAGTTTTATATCATGTATTATATTTAATTTAATAACTCACGAAGGAGCTAAGTATTCCAGCCATTAACACAATAAAATGCAACTTTAAATCAATAAGTATAATTATAATTTTAGAAAATTTTCCAATTTTAAAATTGGGTTATTAATTATTTTATAATATCTTGAAAATTGTTGCAACTGAACTTTATTGCATTGTATGGGAATGACGAGTTTTGCCTTGCCAAGGCATTACCACTGTTATTCATACGAAACATATTGACATTTCGTCACCTGAGAGTAAGAGGGTTCCAACTAACAAAATTTCACATTTGGCTTTTTTTCGTGAAAAGGATTCTAACTTACTTTATCTATACGTACAATTAAAAACAACATGTAATAGTATCGTCATTTTGATGTTACGAAAAGAATCAAGTTCCATCTGATCATTTAAAACACACGATTCTCTGAAGAAGGATTCATTTACACATAGAACTTTATTATTCCAACTGTCGCCAGAGAAAATTTACCCACTTATCGGTAAAATAATTTCATCTACTTCAGATGGAATCCTTTTATTCCAAGATTCACACCCGAAACAACCAAAACTTTGACTTCATTTTTCTCAGCTTTTTACTTTTGACAGTTGGAACCTTCTTACTCTCAGGTGACGATTTCTAGAAAATTTTCATTCACATTATTATTTAGTATGGAGTTTTACAGTTGAAGAAGACTGAAGTAGAAGAAGAGAAAAAGTTAAGAAGAATATTGGGTTATGTGAATTAATAATAATAAATTGTTCAAGTTGCGTATAACTAACTGGAGGGGTAGGCTGAGAGGCTGGACCGCCATACTGCTCTGTCCTGACACATCTCTCTAGATTCATGTACATTCATACATCGTAACATGCACGCTCGTTGATTTTTCGGGGGTCGAATGTGGCCGATTTTTAGTATTTTCAATTCTTTTTTGGTCTTCCACGGCTTCTTTTTTCACTCACACTGCTTGTATACAACGTTATAACTATTCTTCTCTCATTAATTTTTTTCTCGTCTATTCGTCCCATATGTCTAAACCTCAGGGATTCTTTTTTAATTTTACTAATGATGCAAGCATCTTATATTTCTTCCTTATTTCGTCGTTAACTATTCTACAATAAATCGTTTTCCCACACATTTTTCTCAGTGATTTAATTTCCACGACATTTATCACATTTCCATCCATCTTTTGGCAGCTTCAAGCTTCACTTTCATTCATAACAATTAGCACTAGGACTCCATTATGTACTGTCAAGCTGTATGTATATAAATATGACAGTTAACCAGACACGCTATAAATTATAATATTCAATTAAAACCAAATAGCTTTTAAATTATTCTGATAGCGATCTGATTTCGGAGATAAGGTACTGATGTATAGTACCTGCTTCCCACACGGACGATATGATCAGAGGTAAATTTCGTAATATATATCACCCAGATCTCGAGCCAACAGCTGCCCAGCATGTCACAACTACGGCCGTTTGTCGCGCTATCAAATTTATTCACTTCGATTAGAATTCAACAGTAAAATGTTACAATCAGTCTGATTGGATGGAGCAGGTCACATCGACTGGAAACACTAAAATGTTATCAGATCGATTATCCAGACTTACGAGACTGGGCCAGTGATTCTTAAAATGGGTGACCAGTTGTTTTGGCGGAATAATTTATTAGTAATAAATACGATATGTATTTATTTATCACGAAACTTATAGCATATGCATGTGTAATAATAGACTTTTACCGGCATCGGTGGTTGAAACAGCTGTTGCGCTAACTAAATTATCATGGTATTTTAAATATGTTATTTTTATTCATGTGTAATTTTGCTTCCCACGAGACGCTGGAGAAATACCCAACCTTAAAGAATATAATTTGACAACCAATAATCGAATTTAGAGTAAAATTATACCCATGATCGTTGAAAAATATATAAAAACGATATGTTTTTGAATTTGACAATATTTAGAACTTAACTGGTTGATGCGGGTAACAAAGTGAATGGAGCTTTAAAAATACTTATTGGAAACGAGAATTTATCAATGAAAGCGAAAATGGCCGTTCACAATGGAGTTCTGGAACTAGCAGAACTAGCAGAAGAAAGATGAGAGCAGAATAAATGCGGTAGAGATGAGGTCCCTAAGACGTATGTGTGATAGAACAACTCAAATGCTTAGAAAGGAATGTAGAGCGAAAGAAGGTATTATGAACAAAATTATGAAAGGATCGCTGCTTTGGTTCGGACATATGGAGAGCATGGTTGAATAAAGAATGGTTAAAAAGTATACATTAACGATGTAAATGGAGTACGGAGTCGTGGTAGACCGAAGAAAACATGGCATGACCAAATTAATCAAACATTAAAGGTTGATCATGTCAGAAGCTAGAAAAATCTACGTGCGTGTATGACTCGCTGTATGAATGTGGAGGAATCTAGAGAGGTATATCTGAATAGAGTAGTGTGGCGGTCCATTATCTCTGCCTACCCCTGCGGGAAATTAAGGCTTGATGGTTTGTTGTTGTCGTTAACAAAAAAAATTATACCAGTGACACCCAACGCACTTTACACCTAATTGTTATAATTATTATTATTATTATAATAATAATAAAAATAATCATTATTATTATTATTATTTATGATGATTTATATTTTATATGCGCCGTTTTGTAAATTCAATTACGCCAAGGGCGCACTATGGAAAAACTGTTCGAACAGTGCAGTATTTAGAAGTAGATTCTTAAATTTAACGTCACTGTCTTCATACTTAATATTAACATGGAGGCTATTTCACGCCTATGCATCCGCAACGCTGAAAGTACGATCGAAGAAACTAACCTAACATATAAGTTAAGAAACTCTTCTGGTTTAAAGTAAATGCAAATGAAAAATACATTTAAAAAGGGTGAGATGAAAAATTGTTTGAGAAGCTCTGCCCCAGACGGTAATAATTGGTCAGGGACGTCTATTTGTGCAAGAGGAACCGTACTTGAATTATAGTGATCTTAATTGAAACTCAGCTTCATTACAACACGAAGAAGGTATCCGATGCACGCGTCAGAGTAGAGTTGGAGTAAGAATTGTGAAAATAGCGAATAATCGTGAATTGTTCTCCAGAGCAGTGATTCGTAAATATAACAGAAATCGTGTTTAAAGTAAACGATTCACAATCTCTCAAGGACTTGCATTTACTTAGACACAAGATATAACCTAGAAAGATTGTGTTTTTTGTTTTCCTCACAATGGACTGAATAAGATAATTATTGCAAGTTTAGATTAATCTTTCAACATTAGAAAGGTCATACGTCTTATAAGCATTACGATGTTTCGTAACTTTAAATTCATTTGGCATTTGATTGACACTAGGTATGTGCCATTAACTATTCCTTACAAGGGAATTTTAATTCAAATTATTTATTTTCCTACTATAAATTACGAACATAAATACAATTAAGTTACCGATTTGGAACAATACACCTATCATCGTCGTCGTCGTCCTCAGCCTATTCCCGTCCACTCCTGGACAAAGGCCTTCTCCATTGGCTTCCATGTCACTCTGTCTTGTGCAGACTGCATTCAGCTTATTCCGACGTAGACACGTCGGAATAAGCAGATTCAAGTCATCTGTTCAGATCATCAATAAGCTGTTCAGATCATCCTTCCACCGTACTTGCGGTCGCCCTGTACTTCTCTTTGCCGTCCACGGTCTCTAAGTCAGCAGACTTCTGGTCCACTTTTCGTCTGAGCTTCTGGCTACGGGACCTGCCCATTGCCAATTTAGAGTCGCCACCCGGGGCATGATGCCAGAATTAGTTAGCGAAATAAAAAAAATTGTAGGAGGGGGGCGTAGAGATTTGTAAATCGTTGAAGTGGGGCATGGTACAAATAAAGTTGGAAAAACCCTGCTCTATACCCAAACAATTCCAGCAATCCTTTGTATTATTAGGATTAAATTTTTTTTTCAAAGGTTTATTATTATTATGAAATATTCTATCACATAATTTCGATACTTGAACATTAAATATTTATCGTATTCCAATGACTTACCAAGTCTGCAGCCTGCCCTGGGCGAGGGGAAGCCCCTTACGAAGTCGATACACTTGACGTTGAAGAGGCGGTAGAAGTAGTCATCATCAGGGATCCTCAACTCGTTGCAGTAGGGATGCTTGCGGTGCGGAGGACGGTTGCAGCACTCCTCGGGGTCATTGCGGTTGAATGGATCTGGAAACATAAATAAAAAATGGTAAATTGATTTGTTCCTTCCTGCCAGTTGGTACTTATGATCTTATAACTGTAACATTGTCCAAACAAAGTGCCAAGAAATACGAGTGACCCAAAGAGCCATGTTAGGAATAAGCCTAAGAGACAGAGTCAGAAACGATACGGTGAGAGAAAAAACAAAGGTCACTGACATCATGCCCCGGGTGGCGACTTTAAAATGGCAATGGGCAGGTCACGTAGCCTGAAGCTTAGATGAAAAGTGGACAAGAAGACTGCTGACTTGGAGACCATGGACCGCAAGGAAAAGTGCAGGGCGACCGCAACTACGGTGGAAGAATGATCTGAACAGACACGTCGGAATAACTTGGATGCAGTCTGCACAGGACAAAGTGACATGGAAGCGAATGGAGGAGGCCTTTGTCCAGGAGAGGACGGGAATCGGCTGAGGAAAAAGAAGAAGAAGAAGATTTGTCTCTTCATAGCCCCTCGTGCACATTTCTACTTGCGTATGGTTTTAATAAAACATACATTAAATAATATAAAACAAAAATAATATTAATCGATGTATGATTAAGTGTATAGAATTCCATAATGATGTTATTAAAATAAACAAAAGTTGTTTAAAAATAGAAGAACTAATTTTTTTTAAGTGATATGAAGTATTCACGACACGTGTTTCGTCTTATGAGGACATCTTCGACACTCGAAGATGTCCTTATAAGACGAAACACGTGTCGTGAATATTTCATATCATTTATAGAATTTTTAGTTCTTCTATTTTTAAACAACTTTTGTTTATTTTAATAACACAAAAATAATAGGTTTTAAAACAAATATTTTGATCCCCTTACCTAGCGGAGTGCCGGTGAGCGTATAGTCGTGGTCCATGAACTGTCCCCAGGCGATGACCATGACTGTTCCGGCGTGATCGTGGAAGCCTTCATCAGGGTGCATCGTGCGGGAAACCACACGAGATAGCGGTAGATCGCGTCCTGTCACAGAGACTCTCGGGGAGTTGATTCCGTCGGCGTACAGGGGAGCAATTAATCTGGAAAAATTTAAATAAGCGCGTTATATTATGATAAATATAAAGTATTGTAACATTTTGAATGTATACAAATTCTTGTAGACAAATACTGGACTTCACCCATTGCGGATAAATTATTTTTATTTTATAAGGATTAATTATATCTCAATAGAGACGAAGATGTAAATTGTTTTCTGGGAACAGAATGTGGTGGCTGAGGCGCTTACAGGACTTATGACCTGTCATTGGTTGGGTTGAGCGATCGCTTTATGTTTAACAACATTCCCCATTCCGCATTTTTTCTTATGACCACCACGTCACTCAACCCAATAGGCATAAAATTGGAGAGACATCTCCAGGCGTAGTCTAGTACTGCATGATTTGCAGAGACTTTCACAGTACATTTATAAAGATTTTCTGCTTAATGCTTTCCAATCTCAATAGATGACGCTAGTGTAGAATGAACATAAATATGTAAAGATAGGTTTGGAATCCTATCATATATACAAGTTCCAAAAATTTATCAGACGTGGTGGTCATAAGAAAAAAGGCGGGATGGGGAATGTTGTTAAACATAAAGCGATCGCTCAACCCAACCAATGACAGGTCATAAGTCCTGTAAGCACCTGGGCCACCACATTCTGTGTCCAGAAAACAATTTACATCTTCGTCTCTATTGAGATACAATTAATCCTTATAAAATAATGTATTGCAACTGATTATCCAAGGTAAAATTAACGGAATACGAAAAGTTGGGAGAAGAAAATACTGGTTGGAAAATCTTCGAGATTGGTTCAGTTGCAGTGCAATATTCCTGTTCAGAGCTACTGTATGAAGGATAGAAATCTGGATCAAGAAAAACCTCCGAAAGTAGAGGAACAATACGAAGATGTCTATACTCTTACGAGTATATTATTAAAACTGTGAAAACTCAAATATAGAAATGGATTTCCACTTACATTTTAGAGGGTATTATTCAAACGAATTAATAATTACATAGACGTACCTCTGGAAAGGAGTCATAGCGGCGCCCCACGTGGGGTGCTGCAGGTTGGTGCAAAGCCCATCGAACCGGCGGTACTTTCCGGCCCTGCACTCCACGTGCGAGAGGAAAGGAGGGCATACCTCCCTGATCAGAGTCTTGGTGGTGTCAATGAGTGGAAGACCTTTCTCGATATCCTCGTATGTCAGACCGTATCTGAAACAAACAAAACAATAATTTATTATTAAAATAAATAGAAACGATTTTTTTTTAAATTAAAACAAAATCATCATTGTGGCGTAATGTTTTGTTGATCTAGACAGACCCTTATGCTTTTATATTTTATATATTAGTTATTTGATTTAATTTTTATTTTTAAAATTAAATTATGTATTTAAAAAAATACATTAAATTTTTTTTTAAACACAATTAACCTACTAAAACCAGAATATTTTTTAACGTAAATAAAAACAATTTTCATTAACACAATAAAATCTCAATTTAGTCTCAAGGGACGACCACTCAAAAGAGAAATATTCAATATTATAAAATATTAAATGTACAAACTGTATCCCAAGTCTGAAGGGGTTAGAGTTAAAATACAATTCATGTGATAAATGAAAAATGAAATTTAAATTTAATATATAATTGAAACACACACAGTTTTTTTTTCAGTTTAAAAATAAACCGGTTCACCTATTGAACAATTAAAAATACGTCAGAAACTATAACAGCGGTCATAATTCTATTCGAAATACATATGTATTATTTCGTAAGACGATCTGTAAACCAGTTTCATTTTTATTAAATATTTATTTAAAATCAAAACCGGACAAAGAAACGCTATATCTAGACTAAATATAGGTCAAATATATTCTGAAAACCAATAAAACAAAATTGGTTATTTTTTTTTTAATTTTTAAAAGTGTTCCAAAACGTTCTATAATCTTCTTCGCAATTTTAATTCTAGGGATTAGTTTGAAGCAAAGTCCATCAATCCGTCCTCCTCTGCGCTCGGTCTTCTGCAACCCTCTTTAGTTTAATATATAATAGGTAGGAGACGCAAGGGGGACTAAGGGGGGTCCTATTGACTCTTCGAGCGGTGCATGGCCATCACCGTGGTGATGGCCATGCTACGCTGGAGGATTGATATGATCCTAAGTACCTATCCACATCTCCTCGACTTTGGTCTCCCCTGGAAACTATGCGAAATTTTAGAGATCGAGTGTGAATAACCTCGGTGGATAATATTGATACATAGGCTAACGTGGAAGGACACCTCGCCAACCCGTCTGGCAGGCGTGGCGTTGTAATGCCAACCACCCCCCGTATGACATGTCATACATGGAGAAGTATGAGGGAGGCCTATGTCCAGCAGTGGACGACAACAGCTGTTAAAGAATAAGAAGAAGTCGGGGGCACCCCCTGTAATTAGCCCCTTCAACCATCCCCTCTATTATGCAAGAGACCTTGCTGGAGACCCTTTGGCGCATAATCTGGCCGATCTATTTGGCACGCCCTGCGCCCCTCTGAGATGGTTTTCAAATATAATCGAACTTCTAGAAAACAGAATGTTCCTTTCGTATTAATTACGAAAGGAGAAAAAAACCTAGAGGGATATTGAAAGAAGGGTTGGGGCAGTCAACAAAGTGAATGGTGCACTAAAAGTTGACATTGCAAGCAAAAACCTATCTAAAAAAGCTAGAATGGCAGTGCACTACCGACCATTATGTTTGAGAGTGAAGCATGAAAATGGCAAAAGAAGGATAAACATAGAATAAATGCAGTAGAAATGAGATCTCTTAGACGAATGTGTGGATAATCTGTGTATGATAGAGTGTCGAATGAAAATATAAGAAGTGAATGCGGTGCGAATGATGGTGTTATGAACAAAATAATGAAAGGATCATTAATATGGTTTGGATGTATGGAAAGAATAAATGAAGAAAGAATGGTAAAAAAATTATATGTTAACGATGTAAATGGAACCAGAAATAGAGGAAAACCAAGGAAAACGGGGTACAATCAAATATTGAATGTCGGCCATGTGAAGAGTCAGAGAATGACACGATGTATGAATGTTGAGGAAATGGGAGAAATAAGTCAGGAAAGAAAAGTGTGGCAGTCCATTCATTCTGCCTACCCCTTTGGGGAGACGGTGTGATGGTTAGTTAGTTAAGAAAAAAACTGGTGTTCCATTTCTTTCTTTTCGCATTTTTGTATACCTACAATATTGATTCTCATAAGATTTTTATTGTCACGTGAATTCAATCAAATAAAAGAAAGCGTGATTTTTTTTTCACATTGTCATCGCCAAGAATCGAACCTGGGAATTTCGGTATGACAGTCACAGCTGTTACCACTCTGCCACAAAGGCCGTCAAGTTATTCCTAATAATAAAGAAAGCCGACCCCGTGTAATGGGAAGAGGGGAGGACAAAGAATAATATTTTATTGTATTTTTTCGCGCTCCATTCCCTTCTTATATCGGCTTTTCACATTTTGTATTACGTAAACTACTAAATAATCTATAATATATTTGTACGATATGTCTAGTAAATATTAGCAAACGTATTAAGACATGCAAATTTCTTACGCAGGCTTACACACCTTGTAATTTAAAATTAAACGCTTCTTAAGTAGGTATTAACCACATTAAAATTCTCATTATGTAAATTTTCAAAGTTTTTTAATAGCAAATGATAATTTATTTTATATTATTACGAAATAGAAGGGGATACTTTGGAGGGAAACGCAAAACCGTGTTATGTTTTGCGAAAAATACTACGTACGGTTATGGCAACAATTTCGCAATTATCTTGTAAGATATAATATAATATATAAATTGTAGTACCTATATAGTATGAATGCGCAATGCTTAAAATATTGTAGTTGATAATATAAGCATTACTATAAAATATTAATTTTAATAAATATGCAATGTTTTCTTAATTCATTTTGTCGTATAATAAACTTTACGTTAAGTAAGTAAGTAATTTAGGTAATTAATTCGAATAAAACGCCTGTTTTCTAGATGTTTTATTATATGTTATGTGAATATTATCAATGTCGGTGGTGATATCCATCGTTAACGAAAAATGGTATAATGTTCTGGTCCCAACCCTAATGTCTGGAAGCGAAGCATGGAACTGGCAGAAGAATGATAAGAGCATAATAAATGCGGTAGAAATGAGGTCCCTAAGACGTATGTGTAATAGAAAGATAAGTATATGACAGAATCTCAAATGCTGATATAAGTAAGGAATGTAAAGCGGAAGAAGGTATTATGAACAAAATTATGAAAGGATCGCTGCGTTGGTTCGGACATATGGAGCGTATGGATGGAGAAAGAATGGTTAAGAAAGTATCCGTTAATGATGTAAATGGAGCACGGAGTCGAGGCAGACAGGGGAAAAAATGGCAAGACCAAATTAATCAAATTTTAAAGGTTGGTCATGTTAGAAGCCGGAAGAAGCGACGTGTGTGTATGACTCAATGTATGAATTATTATTATTATTATTACTTTTGTTGAATCGCTCTTTACATCATGACAGCATGAGCCAAATCGATGTAAAGGGTATTATAGATAATGATAATTGAGATATTGTTTTGTTTATAAACATTTATGTTTTACGTTAAAAAATATTCAGGTTTTTAAAGTCAATCAAATATAAATTTGAATAAATATAATAACACTTTATTGTATATTTATTCAAATATGAATTCACAACATAAAGTGAAGGTGAATATAGAAGAAATATTAAAATTTGTCTAAATTTTTACGTTTACTCCAAAAATACAATGAGTTAAAAATGATGAGTCGTTTGAGTTTTGTTATATTTTTATTGTTTAAGAAAACAAAAATATCATTAATAAAATAGTTTTAAAATAGTCAATATTTTGAAGGAAAAAAATACTTTCTTGTATTCGTATTCTGTATTCGCCATTTTGTGTTGCGGCTTCACATTTGAATAACGTTTAAAAATATTGTATTTTTGCAACATTCACATTTCACATACCTAGGGGAGAACCAACATGAAGAGAACGGCCCATGAAGAGAACAGTTGCATTTGCAACGATAGTAATAAACCTAGCGACATCGCGCAGCCCTTCACGTGATCGCAGTAGTGTGACGACACATCACGTGAAGGGCTGCGGGATGTCGCTATGTTTATTACTATCGTTGCAAATGCAACTGTTCTCTTCATGGGCCGTTCTCTTCATGGTGGTTCTTCCCTACATGTTTCGGACCACAGATCTGCACCCTCAGTTTAAAAAATTTCAAATTGGGAAATTTACGATAATATTTTTATAAATATTTGATAATGTCTTCGACAAATGATACATGTCATTCACATAAAATTTAATAAATCTTCTAGAAAACGGACGTTTTCATTTGTGTTAATAATTTAATATGGAGTTTTATATCATTTTTCAAGAAATAAGTAGTTTGGGCTTTTGTTAAATGTAAAGCGGAAGGAACTAATTAGCTTTAAACTGATATTTGGAAAGAATTGATTTGTTGTCACCGATAATTACGAGTATATATTCGTATCTTTTTAACTTCTACTGTGTAGAACCATTCTACTAAAGATAATGCCCGTGGGCAGGGCAAAAATCCATCTAAACAGAATGTGGACATTTTAATAACATCACGATTGTGAGGCTACCCTCAGAGAGTATCTACACGTATCTCTAATGAAATAAATTTAAAATTGCACAAGAGCTTTTATTACACTATTGCACTATTAATAGTATGTTATACGTTTACGTTTTTTATTCGTATACTGTAGATAGAAACTATTTGGTTTTTTACATCTGTAACGTTTATAATTTTTCAAATAAATAAATAAATTGAATTAAATGAAAAGAACTGGATCCAATTGCCATGAAAGATGAATTAGAAATGAAAATTAGCATGATACAAATAGAAGAAAGACATTTAAATGTTAATATAATAAATCGTTTTAACATTTTATTTTAAATTGTAAGTACTTAATCAAACAAGTAGTCACATTTAAAATGACACTTGTATAATAATTTAGATTTAATACCGGTTAGTTTGATTTTTGTTGTTCTACTTTAATTACCATATAAACTTGATATAATTTAAGCCACTGTGTAACTATCGTTAAGCTCGAAATATAGTTTAAAACAGGTGGCTGATAAAATTTGGCCTAATTACCCGGAAATTTTTATAATGGCAATAAAAGTTGGAATAACCTTTAAAAAGTAACTAATGCAGTGGTTACGTGATGATTAATATTTGTCATTACTGTGTCATGAATACGTAGTTCACTTTTTGAGCTTGCGTGTTTGTGTCAGAGTGGAAATATAGTCACAATTCACTTATTTATCACGTGGCAAGATCCAAATTCATAAATCGAACCTAAACATGTTCCCCAGAGGTACACGATGTTAAGATCAATTTTGTAATCATTTTTCTAACATTAGTTTTTTTGTGCTAAGCTCATCCTTTACGCAGAGTGCTTAACTCTGTGTATCCAGTCAAAAATGTGTATTTTAAATTGATATATAGCAAATGCTAGAAAGTAAACTACATACTGCAATTACCTATATATTTTTAATGTTTAAAATTAACTAACATCTAGCCATCACGCCGTCTCTCCAAAGGGGTTAACTAAAAGAGAAGACCGCCACACCACTTCTAGATTCTAGATTCCTCGACATTCATTCATCGTGTCATGCACGCACATCGATTTCCCGACTCCTCACGTGGGCGAGATTTAACAGTTGAATAATTTGATGATGCCATATTTTCCTCGTTCTTCATCTATTTGCTTTTCCGTTCACATCGTTAACGTATACTTTCTTTATCATTTTATCTTCATTCATTCATTCAAAGTGTCTAAATTATTGAACACATCCATGAAATAAAATTTATAATATATTGAGTTTTGTTCCACTTTTTCTTTTGTGTCGCCCGAAATTGGCAGCTCACTGCCATCGTTTGGAATAGCCCAGAAGATGGCGAGCTGCCGAAACCGGTTAAAACTAAAGTACAGGTGGAATATAAGGTTGTATAAACGATTTTTTTATGAATTAAAATACTGCTTTTTCCACTTCTTAGATTATATTTCTCGACATGTTTCGAAGGCGGTACACCTCCATCATTGGGAGAACGATATAAACTCGATATAAACTAAAAATTCAGACATACACAGATACTGGGCCAGAAACTGTGGCAGATATCACTTACCGAAAGCACGAACTAAGACAGGGAAATCAAGGATATTGAACAATAAAACCCAATTGGGTTAAAAAAAAAAAAAAAGCTTCTCAAAAGTGGAAAAAACAGTGTTTAATTCATTAAAAAATCGTCATTAATGAATTCCACGGTGTTAACGCCTTATGTTAATCTAAAAAAATACTAAGTATATGCTATGAATAATTTTTTAATTTTCAATATTTACGATGATATTGTTGTATTATATATTATTGTGTCATAAAGTTGTAACATTCCAGGAATTTCCTGTCTCCCAATTAATTTATTGTCTACTCTTTTCGACGTTTCACAGTCAAATTATTATTATGAATCTTTCTTTTTAATCTCATGTATGTAATTTCTTTTTTCGATTATGTTATCCCTATTTTCGTTTTTGTGTTTTGCGTTATATGTTAGTTGTCCGTTTATGTGTGCAAATATTAATTACCTTTGTTACTAAACACGTAAATTTAAAAAAAAACTCTTGCGGCGTTTATGTCAAAAATAAATAAATTAATTAATTAACATATTTTTTACTTCTCACTATGCGCATATACTCGTATATATAATATAAGTAAATGGTGTCCTTTAGTACCCGGCCTCAATCTGTTAAAAAGTTTACTTGCTTGAGCACGACAAAACGAGTTTAAAAATTGAATGCGAAATGCATTATCCCAGGAGAAAGAGGCTGGGATCTTATGATATCGCCGTCTGACATTCAAGAGTGGGAAGGTGCTCAAATATTAGTTTGATCTTATTCACAATATCCTGTTCTTATCCTTCAATCTTTCTGATTCATTGTCTGCATGGTGAGTCAACTGTATCCTTAACTGTCATGAATATTCATCATACTATTATATATTTTCGTATACCGCTGACTACTAATGTCATATCATGGATGATCGTAAGTAATATAGATTGAAAAGCAGTTATGAAAATAAATAATGCATTTCTTCTATGTTCATCATAACTTTGTGTTGCAGATATTTAATGTTTCTTTTTAAAATATATACTTTGTATTCAACATTCATATTTATTAAAAAAATAAAAATAAAATATCAAACATGTTTCGGACTAACCAACCCTTCATTAGTGATATTATAAAAATATTTAAAACATTATAATTTTTTTTCTATGTTTGCCATACTTTGTGTTGTAGATGTTTTATTTGTCTTTTTTTATATACTTTGTATATACAACACTATTAAAATTACATATCAGACATGTTTCGGACAACCAGTCCTTCTTCACTGATACATATTATAAATATACATATTTAAAATTGTTTACAAATCTTCATCACATCTATCAAAATTGATCATATATGTAAACTATTTTATAATATTTTAAATATGTATCTTTATAATATGTATCACTGAAGAAGGACTGGTTGTCCGAAACATGTCTGATATGTAAATTTAAGAGTTTTGTATATACAAAGTATATAAAAAAAGAAAAAGACAAATATTATAAAATTGTTTACAAATCTTTACAATTTTATAATATTTATATAATATCACTGATGAAAGGCTGGTTAATCCGAAACATGTTTGATAATTTTTTTTTTTTAATGAGTGTTTTGTACAAAGTACATAAAAAAGAAACAATAAATAATGCACGCTTCAAAATTGATTAAATCTTCCTAATTTTTTTTCATGATTTTATTTCGATGTTCTACATTTTATTCTTATATATACTTCTTCCTCTTGTTTCAATTGTAAATTATCCAGAGACAGGTGCGCTGGGCTGGCCATGTCATTAAAATGTTTGAGACTAGACTCCCGAGGGTAATTCTGTACTTTCAGCTGACCCAATGGAAACGTTCACACGTTCATTTCCTAAAAGCAAACCCCCAAAAGACCAACAACGATAGTAATGTTGAAAAAAGACTGCAGAAGACAGATCTAGGTGGAGAATAACAATACGTAAAGGCACACCTGACTTTGAAGCACAGCGCAAGGACGAAGCCGCAGAGAAGAGATGACTAAAAGACGGCCATGTTCAATGTCGGAAAAATCGACAAGCGTGCGTTTCACGATGTGTGAATGTAGAAAAGGCGAGAGAGTTACGGTACGATAGAACAGCGTGGCGATCTATCCTTTCTCACTACCCATTCATGGTGAGTTAGTTAGTTAATTATAAATACAAAGGAAAGTGAAAATAACTTTGTTTAATCCACTATTTATTAAAAAAGTACTATTTATTTATAATCCACTATTTATTAAATAGAGGATACCTCCATATTATAAAATTGTTTACAAATCATATCACTGATGAAGGGCTGTAATACGTCTTCAGGTGTAAAAATATAATAAAAACATTTTTTTTATTAGTCTTTCTTTGTTTACTTTTTATTGTATTTTTACACTTGGAGATGGAGGTATCCTCCGAAACATGTCGTGTTATTTAATATTTTTTAATAAACAGTGGATTAAATAAAGTTATTTTCAATTTTCTAAGTATATTACTATGGAATTCCACAGTGCTTGCCTTAGCGTTCAATAAGTTGATAAATACAAAGAACTAGGTACAATACGTTTCTCCTAAACATCTGTTATATTTTGTATATCATTATTTTGTCCCATAATCCTTGTCCTTCTTATAAAGGTGGAGGAAGCTCGAGAGGTATGTCAAGATAGAGCAGTGTGGCGTTCCATCCTCTCAGGCCACCCCTCCATGGTTAGTTGGTTATCAATACAAAGAAGTACATTTCTAAAGAGTTATTATTTACTAAATGAGTATTTCTAAATGTATTACCAACAAACACCACTACCAAATTGTAAAGAATATCACATTCATGCCCAAGTAATTTTAATTACACGCTTTATCGGTCCATTCACATTCGATTCGTGATGCACAATTGGTTAAGAATTTCACCATTGGCCGACACTATTGATATCACGAGGAGTAGGATGTTAACTGCAGGAAACTTGGCAGAAAAAACTACTCGATTCCATTTCAATTCAAATCACGAACAAAGATCTGGCTCTTGCAGAAATGGGTGTCGATTCGCTCGCGATTGTGAAAATTGTATTAAAGATTCATCCGTGTATTGATTTACACCGCATAATGCCTAGAAAGTTCTGTGCCAGTTCATTTGAAATCTCAATAACAATTAAGAACGGCGACAAATTGTATAAAGACATTGCTAAATGCAGAAATTATGGATGCAAATGATGGATGGGTTAAATGAAAATTATTTCGTACAATGTATCGTACGAATTTCTTTTCTCGAGAGTTTCTATAATAGGCTACAAATAAGTGAGAATAATATGCATTGGAATCATGTCATTTTGTTATTATTTATTATTTCTTGAACAATAGTGTAAAACTCTATATTAAATTATTAAAACGTCTGTTTTCTATAAAAGCAGAATAAATGCGATACAGATGAGGTCCCTCAGATGTAAATATGATAAAACAATATATCATAGGAATCCAAATGATAATTAAAGAAATGAAGAGGGGTACAAAGTATTATGAAAAAAAATTAAGAAAGGATCGATGCGTTGGTTTATACATATAGAACGTATCGATGAAGAAGGTATGGATAAGAAACTTTACATTAACGATGTGAATGATCTTATCTAATCTACTGGAATATTGTGGAGTCGAGGTACACCGGTGAAAACATGGTATGATTAAATTATTCAAATTTTAAAAGTCGGCCATGTTAGAAGTCTGAAGAATCGTATATGACTCTTTGTATGAATGTGAATCAATCTAGAGAGTGTGTTAGAATAGAGTGTTATCATTATCTCTGCCTACCTCTACAGGGAAACGGTGTAATGATTCTCGCTTTGATCCTCCGTGACGGTTTGTTTTTGTTGATGTTATTAAAAATGCAAAAGTCTTTTGTAGCACAACGACATAATTTTATTAGCCAGCATTCCATTCTCTCTGCCAACCCTTTGGGATATGATGGTTAGTTTGCAATATTAGGTAACAATGATGGACTATTTGAACCAAAAGGCGTCTCAACAAATTACAGTAATAACGGCAGATGAAGATAATCTCTAGAAGGTACGAAAGTTGGGGTAATTTTCTTCCGATTTGCTACTATTCGTGCACGATCCAGCAGATATGTATAATATAAACACAAAGAACAGACTAAATACTGCCGATGAACGATACTTATTGCTCACGTACAGCATGTTAAAAGAGAAAATGTATAGTAAATATAATAGAAATGTGCATAACGGAGTTCTAAGAACGATGAATGTAGGATAAATAGAGTTGAAATTAGTTTGATATGATTTAAAACGTCAATCTTCTAGGTGTTTTATTATATTTTAGATGGAATGACATGTTTCGTCCATCTAAGGTATTATTAAATATTTTGATACTGCCTTAGAAGGGTGAAACATGTTCCATCTAAAATATAATAAAACTCCTAGAAAACGGACGTTTTCATTCATATTATTTATTGAATATGGAGGTTAAGATCATTGTTTAAGGAACAAAAATATATTCTAAGGCATTATGAAATGTTTTGATACTGCCTTAGAAGGGCGACACAGGTTCCATCTAAAATATAATAAAACTCCTAGAAAACAGACGTTTTCAGTCATATTAATTATTTAATATAGAGTTTAACATCATTGTTATAAATAGAAATGAAATCACTAAGAAAAATGCGTGGAAAAAAAGTGTGATAGAATACAGAACGAATAATTAAGAAAGAAATGTGACACGGATGAATGCGTCCTAAATAAATAAGAAAACCGCTAGGATGGTTAGGACATACAAAATGAATAGATATGAGAAGAAGTCGAGGAGAGTCTAGGAAAACATGGCTTGACAGATTAATCAAATACTAAGAGAAACGAACGAAACAATTAAGTTTAATATATTTTTTTAATAATGCCCTAGCAAGGCAAAAAACTTACACTAATTAAAAATATTTAAAACTTCTAGAGACGTGCGTTTTCATCAATATTAAATATTTGATGGGGAGTTTTACATCTTTGACTCTATTAAATAAAATTAAAAACATTTAGAGTTTGAATCGAAATCGATGGCTTATAATCAAATCAAATACATATATGTATATCAAATGCTAAGGCACCAATAAAGAAATAACGTAAGACACAGATCAGAACGTTGAATATAATTAGTGTTTTATACTCTGTAAATGTACGAGTATGTAAAATAAAACGTTTGTAATTTTTTTCCATTTATTAAAATCTTAAAATAATGTCTTGACTATTTTTGTTCCATAATGAGTTTTAGATAAATACAAACGACGAATTTTTTTATGAATTAAAACACTGTTTTTTCCACTTATAATTCATAAAAACTTCGTCATAATGGAATCCCACAGTATTAATGCCTTAAGTTTATTTAAAAAAAAAAAATACAAATGCTTTAATGTGTAGGTACTAGTACATACATACGACATAACATATATTTTCTTCGGTAAGTTCTGTCTAAACAATGTTGAATGTTGAGCGAGTATAGTTTAGAATAATTGGATCATTTTATAAATGACCGTTGTTGCATCAGTGAAGGACGGACGCCGTGTGGTCCAAGACTCTCGCCATGACCTTTACTGACAGCATTCATCTTATTTCAAATTTGGCAACTCTGATGGATGCTACCGTTATTTCAATTATTTATTTTTGTTTTTTTTCCTACTTGAAATTGGCGCGTTCCTATTTCAGGGGCGAATAAAAAAATTTGATCAATGGATTCAATTTTGTACCTATTAATTTTATTATTTATTGGCCATGATCCGCGTTCAACTGTTTTACGTATGATAATACCTATTCCGGGACTTTGATTGATTGAGGTATCCTAGGATATAGTCAATTAATCAGTGAAGTGGTATTTATACACCTAGAAACTCTGATGTTTAAAAAAAAATTAAATCAAGTTATGTTAACAATACCTACACTAAGTTGTTAATTGAAATTTATTGGCAGAAGTTCATTGTAAAAAATTAAAATTAATAAAACGTTTTGCACAATATGTATTTAGTTTTATGCCACTTGTTTTTAAGTTACGACTATCCCACTTTTCTATTCTGATATATTTCTCTCACTTCTTCAACATACATAGATCGTCTCATGCACGCGCGTCGATTTCTCCGACTACTCACGTTGCCGACATCAAATAATTATTGGTTTGAACGTATCACGTTTTCCTGTGTCTCCTTTATTTCTTGTTCCGTTCACATCGTTAACATGTACTATCTTTATCATTCGTTCTTCATTCATTCTTTCCATGTGTCCAAACCATCATATAACCCTTTTCATTATTTTGTTCACAACACTTGCATTCGCACTGCACTCACTTCTTGTTTTCGAATTTGACACTCTATCATATACAGACTCCTCACGTGGCCGACTCCTCCATATGTCCAAACCATCTTAATGTTCCATGTGAGGAGTCAGAGAAATCGACGCGCGTGCATGACACGATGTATAAATGTTGAGGAATCGAGAGAAATATGTCAGGAAAGAAAAGTGTGGCAGTCCATTCTTTCTGCCTACCCCTTCGGGGAGACGGCGTGATGGTTAGTTAGTTAGTTAGTTTTTAAAAAGTATAAGTTAACAATGTAAATGGAACCAGAAATAGAAGAAGACCGAGGAAAACGTGTCGCGATCAAATAAATCAAATATTGAAATCCAGGAATGTGAGGAGT
>JAHDVF020000961.1:0-147500 GCA_022606425.2 Lepidostoma basale
ATCATTTACAAACTATATCTTAAATAAAATTCAATTATATAAAATAAATAAATAAAATAAAATAAATCATAAAATAAAAATAACAAAATATAACACATAAAAAAGTTATAACACACAAGCTATTTTCTAAGATAATATCCTTTCATTAAAAGTTTGTTTCTTCCGCTACCACCGTTATATTAATAAAATTTTAGTTAGTTAGGCACTTTAAATAGTTTAATTTCCAGCAAGCACTTCAATATGAATCAAAAGAATTTTTCAAATAGACATCGGAACAAATGTACATAAACGTTCGAAAAATAAAATAAAATAAAATTATGAAAACCAATTTGGCACCTGTCAAAACACTTCACATAAACAATGTAATTATATTTTTCACCACCAAAACAGCACAAAGGTATAAATTTTCACAATCAAATATTATTTTGGGATGGCAAGATGCGTATTGGCCAGGATTATTCACACATGGATCATTTATATATAAATTTTGTCCACTAGTTGACGATGTTTTAAACAAAGGTCAATATTATAATTTGCTCATCCAACAGGACACACCCAACACGTATACGAGGTAACGAACCACAAAGTACTGTTTTAAACATATAAACATTTTTAAAAAATCAATTATACGCCTAAAAACTCCAGTTTTATTGGAGAAGCCCGCGACCAAACCACACTCAACCAACTGTCAATATCAATATCAATATATATATATATATATATATAGAAAGAGTATATATATATATATATATATATATATATATATATAGAGTATATATATATATATATATATAAGAGGCATATATATATATATATATATATATATATATATATATGTTATATATATATATATATATATATATATATATATATATATATATATATATATATATATATATATATATTTATATATATATATATATATATATATATATATATATATATATATGAGTAGCAAGATATATATATATATATATATATATATATATTATATATATATATATATATATGCTATATATATATATATATATATATATATATATATATATATATATATATATATATTATATATACATAAATATAATTTTTTTTTTTTAAAACGCCATACATTTTGATTTTCAGAATTTTAGGGAAATGTGTGTTCGTCAAATATTCCTTCACTTCAATTATGCAGCCGATGTCGTCCACTACTGAACATAGGTCTCCCCAATATTTCTCCATACATCCCTATCGTGTGCCTTCTACAACCAATCACCAACTATATTTCTTATGTCTTCATATCGTCGTGTGTGGGTCTGTCCGTCTACTTCTTCTGTCCTCACATCTATGGTCTTCCAATCTTGTAACATGCCGCAAATGACCATTTGATCTTAGCCACTCTTTCGACGATATTCGTTACTCCCGACTTCTACGTATCTCATTGTTTCATAATCGATTTGAGAGTCTTATCGGTTGCATGGCTCTTTCGTATTTCCTTTGTGCTACACGGTCCCCTTATGATCGATTTGGTAAGGCTGAGTGTCCCTGCTCTATATATCAGTACTGGAAGTACGCCTTGGTCATACATCCCGCGTTTAAAATTTGAGGACAATTTATCTTAATTAAAAATTGTATAGGTACGATACTTAAAATTACTATAAAAATTCAAGCAATGATGAATAAATATTTAAATTTAGAATTTAAAATTCAATTGATTATGGTAATTAATACGTAATAAAACTCAATGTTATAAAAATCGTATTACATAATTAATACGACTGAAAATGTCTATTTTCTATAAGTTTCATTATGTTTAATGTGAATGGCCTGATTCCCCTGTCTAAGGCATTATAAAATTAATGTGTGACATTCGAATATGTCTTAGTCAGCACAACATGTCATTCACATAAAATATAATAAAACTTCTAGAAAACAGCCTTTTTATTCGTATTCACAAACAATATTTTATTGAGGCTTAAGAAAAATAAGCTCAATTTGAATGTGACAAAAACGAAATTCAAGAATATTGGGAATAAAAGAAACATCTATTGCACTAACCGTGATATTTCGGTGTCTTAATAGACAAGAAACCAACATTTTCACAAAATACTAAGTATGTTACTAAGAAGCTTTCTGGGTAGTATTAGACGATATATCACTGCAAACACATACAAGACTGTATATAAGGCAATCATTCTTCTCCATATAAAGTACTCTGATGCTAAAAGAGCTAAAAATTATGACATTTAAAGAAATTATTATATGCAATGTTTTATTCCTCATACACAACATTTTTGATGGGCACACCTCCCAATAATTCTTTGGGAAGATCAAAATTAACCAGCATGAATATCACTATAAAACAAGAAAGAAAAATAAACTATCGCTTCCAATAAAAAAATATATACCTCCTGCAATTCAGGCAGATGGGTTTTGCTTAAATATTAAACATGAATTAGTGAAAATAGCCGCAATGGAAGGATCTCTAAGTAAATTGACCAATGTGATGAAAGGGTGGCAATATAGGTGGTTTGTTCTGGATGACAACGCCGGATTACCTTCTTATTATACGGTAAGTTATATTTTGCTCCGCCTAAAATCCCTCACGATTTTGACAGCTAACCTGCTCTTTTTTTTCTATTATTGTTTTTTTTTCCTTATATTTTCTTTATTTTACCAATTATGAAATTTTCGTGTACGTATGTTTTCTGTTATACAATATGATTAACTTTTTAAACTTTCATATTTGATACTTAATTCACTGAATAGTGACGTTCTTGACATTTTTATCGTGATATATTTTAGTTTAACCTATTCATTCCTGCGTTTGATTTACACAGCAGATAGTAAAATACACAGAACATTATTATCAAATAAATACAATGTTCGTCTTGAAGTTTTAATAAATCACGAACTCATATTTTATATTAACAACCTGATATATTTTTTTGAAAATGTTCAACGACTATCATAAACAAGGTAAACGAAATTCAAAATATGTATTCTGAATTATGTAGTTTAAATTATATATTTATATATAAAAGCAAATACATCTACTGCACATGGTTTTTTTCTGATTTATAAAGAAAACTTCATTTTAATTATATTAAATGTCTTGTTTAAGTTGTAAAAATGTAAAATAGATTAAGATATTAATGAGCTCTACAAAATTTATAGCTCTTGTAATAGCATTACTGATTTCTAATTGTTTATCATTTAGTTTATTCAAAATTGTTTGTTTGGATTTCTAAGTTTGATATTTTTAATTACCCTTACATATTTTTAATCAAATAATTATATAACCCAGACACTTTTTATATTTGATGAAGCTATTCCGAAGGGTGTCAGAAGTGAGAAGAATATGAACAAATTTAGAGTAGAATTAAATAAATAAGTAACCAAGTTTTAATATTTATGTAGATTATTATTTTTAATTGCTTAAACGTTTTTAATTAGAACACGTGTTTATGTAAAATACGTGTGTACTATTTCAAGTAAAAAAAATAATAGGGAGTTTTACATCGTGATTCAAGAAACCATAAATATTTAATTTATCTTTTATTCTGTACTATAAATCAGTCCATATTTTCTTTGAAATGATTTACATTTGTCTTGAGGTTTTTATGCATATATCTGTATCCAACCACTAATTTGAATAATTTTGTAATAACCTGTTATAGAATCTGTTCCATGAGCCCCAGATTGCGAACCACTGTCGTTTTCGAGGCAAATAGATTACTGAGTGAGTAAATTGGTTTTTGGGTTACTGAAGCGTAATTAGGGGTGCACAGGGTTGTTTACTTAGCGCTGTGTGTCTTGTAATATCGGAGAGTTTAGTCGCGTACATGTTATGTTATGTGTTCATTTCGGGCACGATTAACAATTAGCGTTTCTTTGCTTTGTGGCTTCAGATGATTTATTAGCTCAAAATTAACATCAGAACATTTCCACTTAAGCCTTCATTTTGTTTCAGTTTCGTGTTTGTTTTTTATTCAGAAGTGCGGAATAACATAGAATACGAAGATAATAGGCCAAAGAAATTATTAACTCTTCATCGAGTACTTTACATTACATACATATATAGATATGGCCGGATGGAAAGGGTTTATTGAAAGCTACAGATCATTTTAGATGGAAAAGCTTAGGAAAAAAAAATCGGTTGCATTGTATTTGCATACATATTAAATTGCATTGTTAAATTAAAATCATATTCCCGTTAACTTCTTTCAAATTAGATTGTAAAGTATGTGATGGTATTGAAACATCGTAGAGATGGGAGATACGTAATTTCAGATGTACGAAAATAAATTCAAATGACTAGAAAATATAACACCTAACCAAGTGGGGGTGGCTTTAGGGGCGCGGGAAGCAGAGGAGACGCAGGGAGAGGGGAGAGGGGTGGTTTAGCCGAGAGGGTAGTGAACCAGCAAGAGAAGTAGTTCGTGGCAGTTGACTTTTGACCCGACGGGAAGCGGTCGCATTTGGTATTAAATTCAGTGGGTGTCTATTGTTTTGATTATCAAAAACTTCATTTTATTTTGTATACAAGTATAGTGGTACGAGGGTGCGACATTTGCAGATTTAAAAATACTAGAGTAGAATCGGTTTCCAGAGCGGTCGACCAGAGCTAAGTCTATATTTAAGAATTTATACTGACAGTTGGTTGAGTGTGGTTTGGTCGCGGGCTTCTCCAATAAAACTGGAGTTTTTAGGCGTATAAGCGATTTTTTAAAAATGTTTATATGTTAAAAACAGTACTTTGTGGTTCGTTACCTCGTATACGTGTTGGGTGTGTCCTGTTGGATGAGCAAATTGTAATATTGACCTTTTTTTAAAACATCGTCAACTAGTGGACAAAATTTATATATAAATGATCCATGTGAGAATAATCCTGGCCAATACGCATCTTGCAATCCCAAAATAATATTTGATTGTGAAAATTTATACCTTTGTGCTGTTTTGGTGGTGAAAAATATAATTACATTGTTTATGTGAAGTGTTTTGACAGGTGCCAAAATCAGTTTTCATAATTTTTTTTTTTTCGAACGTTTATGTACATTTGTTCCGATGTTTATTTGAAAAATTCTTTTGATTCATATTGAAGTGCTTGCTGGAAATTAAACTATTTTAAGTGCCTAACTAACTAAAATTTTATTAATATAACGGTGGTAACGGGAGAAACAAACTTTTAATGAAAGGATATTATCTTAGAAAATAGCTTATGTGTTATATTTTGTTATTTTTATTTTTATTTTTATTTTAAGATTTATTTTATTTTATTTATTTATTTTATATAATTGAATTTTGTTTTAGATATAGTTTGTAAATGATTTAGCATTTAAGTGTGTGCGGGTGATGCCTACTGGTGGCGATGAGGTCCGCAACCCATCACACCGCATCTCCCGCAGGGGCGAACAGAGAAGGGTGGAGTGCCGCATCGGTACATGGAATATAAGGGGAGGTATGGAAGGAAAGTTGAATGAGATGTGTGCAGAAATGGATAATAAGTGTTTAGATGTTTTATGTGTGACTGAATGTATGATGAAAGAGTGTGGTTCCTTGGAGCATGCGGATAAGCTTGTTCTGTGGTCGGGTGTGCCGAATGACCACAGAGCATGCCAAGGCGTGGCGGCGGTGCTAGCTCCAAGGATGGTAGAATGTATGAAAGGTTATAAATGTGTTAGCCCAAGACTCATGTGGATTCGCTTCAAGATCGGGTTAACAAGAGTTTTCCTTTTAATTGGATACGCCCCTGGTAACAACGAAAATGAGGCGAGTAAAGATGAGTTTTGGGACAAAGTGAGAGAGACATTGGTGTGTAAGAGTGAAAACGAAAGATTGATAATAGCAGGTGATATGAACGGTTGGGTGGGAATCCGTAGGAGTGGGTACGAGGAATGTCTGGGTACGTTTGGTGATAGACGAATAAATGAGCATGGAAGGAGACTGCTTGAATTGTGTATAGAATGGGGTCTCTTTGTATCAAATACCATATTCGATCATAAGAGAATCCATCTCTATACTTGGGAAAGAGGATTTGAAAGGTCCATTATAGATTACGTCATTGTAGACTCTAGATTACGGGCGGATACTGTTGATTCAAGGGTCTTCAGGGGAGCCGAACTGGAAACGGATCATTTTTTAGTAGTGGCAAAGGTGATCTTATTCCGGGGATGGCGAACCAGAAGAAGCAAAACAGTAGCCGCACCGACTAGAGTCAAAGTTGAAAAACTGCAAAACAATGACGTAAGAAATAATTTCGTAAGAAAAGTGAAAGATAGATTGAGTGAGCGGGATGTAAGTGAGTTGAGTATTGACGAGACCTGGAAATACTTGAAGGAGAGTGTGTGAATCAGCGAAAGAATCGTGTGGTGTGTGTGTACAATGAAGAAGGAAAGGGGGTGCATGGTGGAATGATGACGTAAAGATTGCTGTTAAAGAGAAGAAAGATGCTTGGTTGAATATGTTGTCGATAAATAAGAATGACAGAGTTAAGTATGAAAGAGCGAAAGATTTGTATAAGGTATGCAAGAAGAGAGTGAAGTCGGTAGTGAAAGCGCGGAAAGAAAAGCTGAAGGAGGAAGAAGGGCTCAAAATGACAAACAACTTCCAAGCAAATTTAAAAATGTTTTGAAAAGAAGTTAAAAAACGCCCGAAATTTTATGATAGTGGATGTGTGAAAGCAATTTTAGACAACGAGGGAAGAATGTTAACGGAGAGTAAGATCATACAAGAAAGATGGATGGAATATTTTAAGGAGATGTATGGTGGTGATACAAGCGTGATCGAAAATATAACAGCTAGTGCGAGTGCGGGACCTATGAATGATAATATTGAAAAAATAAGTACGAATGAGATGAAAAGATCCGTGAGTGCAATGAAAAGTGGAAAAGCTGTTGGGTTTGATTGTATTGCCATAGACTTTATTAAAAGCGGTGGCGAAGTGGTTTCTACATGGTTATGTAAGTTATTTAACCAGTGCTTGGAGGAGGGATATTCGCCGCTAGACTGGAGGAGAGCAGTAATTATGCCCCTGTACAAAGGAAAAGGATCGCGTATGGAATGTGGAAACCACAGAGCTATTAGTCTTTTGAGTGTCGTTGGTAAAAGCTATGGCAGAATTTTAATAGAAAGAGTAAGAAAATTGACGAGTGACAAAGTTTGGGATGTGCAAGGTGCCTTTATGAATGGCAGAGGATGTATGGATCAAATTTTTGGACTTCGTACATTGACAGAGAAGTTTCTGTTTGTCGACTTACAAAAAGCATATGATTACGTTAATAGAGAAAAGTTGTGGAAAATATTGTCTGAATATGGAATAAGTACAAAACTGATCACGGCCATTAAGTCGCTATACACGGAAAGCACTGCTAGTGTCAGAGTAAATGGAGATCTTACAGCCTGGTTTGATATCAATAAAGGTGTCAAACAAGGTTGCGTAATGTCCCCGTGGTTATTTAATTTGTATATGGACAATTGTATGAGAGAGCTGAAAGGGTTGGATGTAGGTGCCAAAATGAGCGGAGTGTCAGTAAGCTGTCTCTTGTATGCGGATGACGCTGTCCTACTTGCTGACAACGAGCATGAACTACAAGTCCTGGTGAATTGTATGTATGAGGTATGCATGCGAAATGATCTGATGATGAATGTTAATAAGTCCAAGGTAATGATTTTTGAAAAGGAAGAAACCATGACAGTCTGCAATATTAGCGTGAATGGTGAAAATTTGGAGCAAGTAGTTGAGTTCGTGTATTTAGGTAGTATGTTTACAAGAGATGGGCGAGTGGAGAGGGATATTGAAAGAAGGGTTGGGGCAGGCAACAAAGTGAATGGTGCACTTAAAGTTGTCATCGCAAACAAAAACCTATCCAAAAAAGCTAGAATGGCAGTGCACAATGGTGTTCTTCTACCGACCCTTATGTATGGAAGCGAAGCATGGAACTGGCAAAGGAAGGATGACAGTAGAATAAATGCAGTAGAAATGAGATCTCTTAGACGAATGTGTAGATATTCTGTGTATGATAGAGTGTCGAATGAAAATATAAGAAGTGAATGCGGTGCGAATGATGGTGTCATGAACAAAATAATGAAAGGATCATTAAGATGGTTTGGACATATGGAAAGAATGAATGAAGAAAGAATGGTAAAAAAATTATATGTTAATGATGTAAATGGTACCAGAAATAGAGGAAGACCGAGGAAAACGTGGCACGATCAAATAAATCAAATATTGAATGTCGGCCATGTGAGGAGTCAGAGAAATCGACGCGCGTGCATGACACGATGTATGAATGTTGAGGAAGCGAGAGAAATATGTCAGGAAAGAAAGGTGTGGCAGTCCATTCTTTCTGCCTACCCCTTCGGGGAGACGGCGTGGTGGTTAGTTAGTTAGTTAGTTTACTTTCAGGAATTGAAACTGACTTGTCTTAGGACTATCATAATTATGTTTGTATTTATGCATACGTTATACATATGCAGAATCTAAATATACATGTATCCCTTATATTGATTTCCTCCCTTATTGTTCGCAGAATACAATAAGTTTAACATACGGGCAACTTAAAGGACCCGATTTAATATACCACTTACTAAACAACCAACGATTATTGATCACTAAGTAGGGAAATGTAGCTCACTAACAGATATAATTCGATCTTCGTCTATACGACAACTATATGACAGCTACAGGGTTGTGAGTGAATTGACAGAGATGATATGAAGGGAGCTTGGGAAGTCTACTCTCGTACTGCCTCGCCTATGGTAGAATATCTTCTAGAGCGTAGCTCGCTCTCTAAGACCCAGCAAGTGCAGACATTGTAGATAGACTATACTCATGAAGGATGCTGTGAAGTCTGGTGATAGATAGCCGAACTTGGCGCCGTCTACACTTGCTCTGATCGCTTCACGAGCTCCGTACACAAAGGCGTTAGCTAATTTGGTTGGCTGACGACCACGGCAGACAGGTGGAGGTGGACCATCTTCGGAAACCCCTGATAGGGTGATGGCCAGGTTCATGGGTTTGAATCCCCAGGTCCACTGATTAAGGGTTGGGAAGTAGGTCGTCTGGTCACCAGGCGATTCTGCTGTGGAGCAGTGGAGAAAAATCATCAGTCTGACGAAAAGACTGGTTCCCCGCGATACTAACACTATTATATCCGAATCCCCTACAACTCCTTATATACTTAATATATTATATTTTGACACTGAATTGCTATATAATTGTACCTTTCAGAAAGCTGTTCTTTATTGCATCATTATTACATTACGCTCTGATTTAAATAACTGTACATCTTATTTCACGATTGTGTTGTTCCATATTGTTTGTGAATGTTTCTTCCAGGGCTGCCACATTCTCTAGAGATAATATTTTGAATTTATATTTTGTAAACTTAGAGATATTTTAGGTTGTTTGGTTTAGATGTTCCTAGGAAATATTGAGTGACATATAGTTTGATTACACGTGGGTTTGTCAGGATTGCTTAGAATATTCGGAAGGGTTAGGAACGATTAGCTTTAGAATGAAATTATCAGTATTCGCCAAATAAAAGGGCTTGGATTACATCGGTCATAACGAAGGGTCATACAGTATTATTTCTAGACGATCACGAAGGCCAACTCGCGTAAGGTAAAACACCTGTAAGCCCCGTACAGGAAGGATAGGAGGGATTCTGCTTAGGTTCCTCACGGACAAGGGCAATCCATCACATTCGGCGCCGTGTCCAGGACGGGTCATCACAGTGATGATGACCAGGAAGGATGAAGGCTGGGTTACGAAAAGGGACCAGCTCAATCCATCACATTTGGTGCCGTGACCAGGATGAACTACCATAGTAGTTGATGATAACTTGGAAGGGTGGGAGGCGCTCTCATCACAGTTAGGTTTCTCATGGACAGCTCATTCCATCTCAAGTATATACTTCTTCTTCTTCGATGGCCCTACAGCCCATATCGTAGATATACTATTATATATAATATTCTATGGGTTTATCGTCTATATTCAGTTTGCATCTATTATATATATCGTAAGACTTTTTTTGTCGACGGATATCGTCACCTTATATGCAATAATAAAACAATATATATTTTTTTACTAACCTTTTGCTACCTCCCTCGGTCCCTTCTTAAGTATCAAGTGCTCTCCGTCCTCCCGTCTCCAGAGAATTCTTGGCTGAGGTCTCCCTGTCGCTCTACATACCAATGTACTATTTTCTCCTTCTTGGGCTGTGACGTCACCCGACGTCTGTCCATCCGAAATGTCCGGAGGAACTGTTGAAACATTAACACGTTTCATAAATAATAATTAAATAAAACGATGTTTTTATCATAAAGTAAAAGTAAAAAAGTTAATTACTTATTTAACTAAAAAACATTTTTTTTCCAAACAGTTCTTTCTCTCTCCTAAAGCATAGTGCCTTAGAAAAAAATCTTCAATTTCAATAACATTAACATTCTTAAATAAATGAGAATACCTTTACGAGGCAAAACATATTCCATACAGTATAATAGTTCGTCTAAAACGCAGATGTTTTCGTTATTATGAAATAGACGTCAAGTATTGCATCATTGTTTAAGAACATTTATTAAGAAGATTAATTGCCACATTATTATTTAAACTTTAATTAAGTCTACAGAATGAAATATAAAAATACAAGAGAGAATAAAACATATTCTTCAATGCTGAAACAAATGAAGGCTGAATTATTCGATCAGTTTTTTTTTCCCAGTGCATTCCTTTAGTAATTAAATTTACGAAGCAGTGAAAAAAAGTCATTATAAAATATTTAATTAATGTTTATAAATATTAATTTCACATATGATTTCAGTGAGGTGGCGCTCATTCTAGTAGTAATTCAATATTTTATACGATCACCGCCCGTTGATACTTAAAATGTCCACACCACATCCATGGCGATGAAATTTAACGTTCGAATTGCTCATCCCATTGGTACCTCCGAAAGCAGGCTTATTATGTGTAGCGAAGTGTAGGACAATTGTTGCCGGCTTTGTCCTGGGTAACAAAGAAGATATAAATATATACGAGTACATAGTATTTATTTCAGAACGCGAAAGTTTTTGAAAAACCCAGAATCAATTAAGAGAAACATGTTGCTGTGAACCCTTCCTTTCTTAGTTCAAGGGTATTATGCCCTAGCATACTCAAGAGAAATGCTGTTGGATACAGCCAAGAACATGCTTCGTAATTTCTCAAATAGAGGGTTTTCGAGTATTTTATTGAACACTCTCAAATCCAAGTACATAATAGAGAGCTCTTTACATCTAAGTTTTTGATAGTATTCTTATAATTTGGATGCACAATTATAAATGTAACTTTTCATAATTTTTCTAACCAATATTTGCTACATTCGTATCTATAATATTTCGTTGAGAAAGTACTGAAATATTAATGTATCGGCGTATTATATAAACAGCAATATTAATCTTCAAAACCAAATAAACCCTAATACAATTATGTAATCAATCCAATACATTATCGTAAGATGCTTAATACGAATAGCGGGATCATATTCGGGAAATTTCATATCCAGAGAAGCAGGCCGATTCATCGAAAACGGAAATGGCTCGAAAAAGTTGAATGTTTTACCATTAAATTTGTATGTTTCTTATAAAACAAGCCAATGGCTATTTTATTTGAAAAAAAAGGAAAATATTCTATTAACATTTAAAATGTATACAAATGCTTGTAGACGAATACTGGATTATACCCATTTCGGGTTATCATTTTAAGGATTAATTGTATCTCAATAGAGACGTAGATGCAAACTGGAATCTTAAATGATGGCGCTATGTAGATTGAACTAAAAAATTTGAAGTGTTCTCCTACATTGTAGCATATAGATATCTTCCAAAAATTTGTCAGACGTGGTGGTCGTAAGAAGGGCGAAAAGGGGAGTGTTGTATTACATAAAGCGTGCGCTTAACCCAACCAATGACAGGTCATAAGTCCTGTAAACGCCTCGACCACCATATTCTGTTTCCAATTTACATCTTCTTCTCTTTGAGATATAATATTCTATTAAATAATAAAAAAACATTGATGTGCTAAAAAATCTATTCTTTCTGTGATAACAGCTATAACGGCCATACGGAAGGTCCTGGGTTCGATTCCCGGCGATCACAGTGTAATTCTCAGACTGTCTTTGGTCTGGTTCACGTTACAATGAAATAGCATACGGTTTGAAAAACAATATACTCGTAATAACTATATTCTGTACATCAATTTGGCTCGCGCTGTAATAATGTAAAAAGCTATTTAAAAAGATAATAATAATGATGATAGCATTGGAAACTATGATATTTACGGCCAACACCGCGCACAGATTGTAATGTGGGCAAAGAGTTATCATTACGAATAAAAACCTTTTTTTTCTATAAGTTTTGTTATATTTTATGGAAATTACTTGTTCACCTTGCTTAGATTTAAAAAAAAAATTCTCCTTGTAAACAACAGGTCATTTGAACACAATTACTGTATGCAATTTATTTTAACTATTATATTGATTCTTATGATATGTGATAGGTAGCCTATCTATCGCCATTTTATTGTCACGAGAATTCTACACCAGACCACAGACAGTGTGACAATAACACTGCCATCGCCGGGAATCGAACCCGGGACCTTCGGTATGGAAGTCAGACTGTCAGAGCTCTTACCACTCTGCCACGAAGGTCGACATATTATCAAATGGTATTTTACATATGCACGTTTCATAACGCATTAGCAAGTCAAAACATGCTATTCTCATGAATTATAATAAAACTTCTAGAAAATAAACATTTTCATTCGTAAAATAAATGAATTAATTGTTTTAGAAAATCCATTGTTTTGGTGAAAACGCTTTGACATTTTAACTTTTTAAACTGTTTATAAAAACACTATTATTGAATATCACAAATTGATTTTATTTCTTTTGAAATTGTTGCGACAGCTATTTCGCTCACCAATGTAAGCATCGTCAGGAACTACAATCAACTGATCAGTTGATTTTATCACCTAATGATGCTAACATTGGTTAGCAAAACAGCTGTCGCGACGATTTCAAAATAAATGAAATTAATGTTTCTTTTTATATACTTTGTAAAACATTCACATTTATTAAAAAAATCAAATATCAAACATGTTTCGGACTAACCAGCCTTTCATCAGTGATATTATATAAATATTTAAAATTTTATAAAATTGTTTACAAATATGGTCAGTTTTGACAGATTTTATTATTAAAGCTGACCATATTATTAAACAATTTTACATATTTTTTAAAATATTTATATAATATCATTGATGACGAGCTGGTAAGTCCGAAACATTTTTGATATCTTATTTTTTTAAATAAATGTGAGTGTTGTATACAAAGTATATAAAAAAAGAAACATTAAACATCTACAACACAAAATTATGGCGAACATAGAATAAATAAAATTAATTTGTGATATTCTATAACGGTGTTATAAATAAACAGTAAATTTAAATTTTAAATATCACACAGTGTTAATATGAAAGGAGAAGAAAAGTTAATTAATATTTGAATAATTTAAGAAATCTCGAAAGTCGATGAATGTTTTCCGAAGATTTTCTTTTCGATGAATCCAAGCAATATCGGAGATTCTGAACCAAATTCGGTTTGACATGTTTCAGTGGATAAGCCAAATGAAATTTGCATGGAAGAAGGTTCGTTCACTTCGTTAAGGTTTACACGCGTCTCAGAACAGAGAAGATGAAATATTCTGAAGGGGATTCGATTAGGAATGATCAGACGCGAAGAAATCTTCGATCGTGGATACGTTATAAGATTTTATTATGAAAAGTTGTTAATTGATGACTTATAAATTGATTTTTATTTGTTAATTTTCCCGGACTTAGGGTTTATCTAGATAAGTGAAATTTTATACAAAATATAATACATATACTGCGCTATGAGGGTCTCTTGCGTGATATGGTAGACGGAGTAGTTTAAGGAACAGAGTATAGACGGCGCCTCATAAATATATAAAAATTAAATATTATTGATCGATTTTTCAAAAAATAGTGTAAAATAATGTCAACTGTTATCAGTTTTAGTTCAATTGTACTTAGGAGAAAAATAAATTAACATTAATTTCAATAACTAAATTTGATATATTTTACACAATTATTATATTATTTCATTTCATTTATTTAAATAAAAATCACAAATATAACAGACGTAAAATTCCAGATTGTTTGCAATCACATAATTAGAATTTATAAGAGAAGCATAAAAAACCCCATTAAGATTAAGGAAGTAGAAAGAAACGTAACATTGATATTGCATCCCTAAGGCAACTCACAATATCATGAAATATGTCGACCTCCGAGGCGACCCGATTAAGCAATAAGATTTCCCTACACACAGACATAACCATTGGCAGGTTAGTTCTGCAGCGCGGCAAATAAAACAATGTGTGCTGGCTTTTATAAAGGTAAAATTATCAGGGACAAATAGACCTACATTACCCAGGACATCTAAGTTTTGTATATGGCCGCCAATCAGCTAAAAGAAGTAAACTCCCAAGTGGATATCCCTCCTCCTGTCCAATGATTGGTAGCTTAGCATACCTAGCAAGAATTTAGTCGGTATTTTTACTACCCATATACAGGAGTAAATTTTCAACCACGTACTTAGTCCGTCGATATCAAAAAAGACACAACAAGTGGATGGTGTTAATAAAAAAAAACATCCTTTTGTTTATTGGTTCTGAATTAAAAAAAATTGTTTGGTTCATTTGGTGCTCCCGTAAATTTTGAGATATTTCGTGTATAAGTGAATTATTTTGGTCAATTTGATTGTTGCCGCACTTTATAAAAGTTAATTGTAAACGTTACACGTTTGTACTGTTTTGATGTTAAAATTAAATAAGTTTTATCGTTCATATGAAGAATTTTGACAGGGTTTTTAAATAAAGTTTTCATTTGTTCCATTGACAATTTGAAAATTTTCTTCTATAATATTTTAAAGTTCTTGCCAGTGTTGGATTGTTTTAAGTGCGCCTAATTACAGTTAATTAAAAAAAACGGTGGGAACGAAGAGTAATAAATTATATTAATTTAAATTCAAAATTCAAAATTTGAAATAACATTTTAAAGTTCTTGCTAGAGTTGAGTTGTTTTAAGCGCCTAGTTACAGTTTTTTAAAAGAACGGTGGATAGGTGGAACATTAATTAAAAGTTCGGATAGTATAGCTGAAACCATGTTCACCATCTAAACGAACATTATGTGTTATATTACACATTTTGTTTTGTCATTTTATTTTATAGCATTGTATTTAATATTATTTGTTTAAGATTTATTTTGTTGACGTTGGACGATGGTGGAGAGATGCATATTGGTGGCGATGAGGTTTGCAACCCATCACGCCGCGTCTCCTGCGGTGGCGAAAAGAGAAGGATGGAGTACCGCATCGGTTAAAGTGTGGCAGTCTATTATTTCTGCCTACCCCTTCAAGAAGACGGCGTGCCGTGTGATGCTTAGTTAGTTAGTTAGTTTTCCTTTTATTTAATAATTATTAAAATTGGACTTCCATTTCAAGAGATTTCAGTAATATCATTAGATTATCTAAATAATAAACTTAATTGTGTCGATTTTCATGGTTGGTCTTTCTCTGCAATGATCTCCAATCTTCGTCGGTCAATATTGTTATGTTTCACGGATATACCCAAGGTCCAAATAAATCATTAAACACCCTTATTGTTTCAAAAACTGTTTCAGTCACAATAATTTGATTGTTGTTTTATATTTATTTTTTCCAGAATTTTATCTTATTTATATTGTACGTTCGCTTTATCCGTGCTTCAGTATTATTAATATTGAATCTACTCCCAAGAATTCACTCAGTAAAGGATATACGTACCTACGCCTTAAGCCCACGAAGGATAAGGGGATTGAGATGTTATTAAGATATCTTATATCGTTACCGTTAGGGCTGGGCACCGTTACATGTGTTGGGTAGTTGCTTTAACTATTGGTTACCACGATACGAGTACTTACGGACGGAGTATCAATATTATAGCAATTGAGATGATGTAAACACTGAAACATGAACCCACAGTCCATAGAGTGGCTTCGCTCAATATTCTTGGAAATATCATCATTGTCTTTGGCGTTAAGATCTATGTTGTTTGTGGATTCTAGTTATTAAAATGTTTTTAAATAAATGTTATACGGTTATTATATTATAAACAAACTAACCTTTAAACGACACTGCTCTGTCCTGATAAGATTACTCTACATTTATATTTAGTAATTTATTTATTTATTGTAGGGTAAAAATACAGTGATTGTTAATACAAATGTAAAATGAACAAACTAACAGTTAAATGAAGACATAGAAGGTTACCCGCCACTTACCCGAAGCTGTTATAGGACCTAGCGGCGCCCCTTCGTCAGCTTCGCTCAAACAATCCCTAGGCCCGCCCCCCATCCATGTTATGTGGACTTACATTAGCTGGAGAATGCACCATTCCAGAAAAAAAGCAAAAGGGTATCTAGGCCACATTTAAACCAGTTTAATTTCAATCCACTTCAATGTCACAATTTCACAAAACAAAGCAAAATATGGTACATGATTTTACGGGCTATTATAAAATTGTGACAGAGTGTGGGATGGGAGAGAAAAATTCGTAACATGCACTCTCATGGAAAATTCCGATTTCGATTGTGTATTTTAGTAACGTTTAACTGGAGGGTAAGGCTCGATATGGGCTGAAGGGCCATCGAGGAAGAAGAAGAAGATTTTAATAACGTATTAATTTTATTATTATTATTTAATGAAATAGTGTAATACACTTGCTAGCAGCGTATGAGAGAACTTTGATGTAAAGTTACATTGAATATATTGTTTTTGTTCCTAGAATCAAGGGTTAATTATTGATTCTAGAATATTGCTTGCTATATGTTTCCTAAGGTAAGAGGAAAAGTTTTATTAATTATATTACATTTGATAAAGCCTTAGCTAGGTAAAAAAGGGCCATTCCAACAAAATATTATAAAACTTCTAGAAAACCGACTTTTAAATTCATAATTATAATAATTAATATTGTAAAGATCTGTTACGAAATAAAATTAATTAATTAAAGCCACTCTATGTTTCATTCTATTATATATTATTATAAATATATTTTTTTTTAAATTAAATATTCACCCAAGTCTATCATTATCAAAATAATAAGAGTATAATTTTAAGTATATATAGTTCATCAATACAACAACTAAAATTTAGTTAATACATATAAACATTTCCCTCCATGAATATATAATATTCGAAAAACATTGAATTTTCACCCTACTTTTTTGCAGCTTACATATTTATGATGGTTTTTGAAATTACTTGGTAGAAGTTCATTATAATAATAAAAATAAAATTAATATTTTTTATAACAATCGATCAAATCAGTTTATTTTCTCAAAAAATATTATATAATAAACAAAATTAAGGTTTAAAGCATCTTTAGAGAACATATCAAAATATATTATAAAATAATATATATTATAATACCAGGAAGGTTTGAGAGATGGTTCAAATTTAGGAAGATAAGATACTCTCTAAAGTCAATAATATATACCTTTTGAACGTACTTTGACTTATTTAATTAATGTACGATACATTTATTACTGCTTTGTTTCAACTTGTTGTTTTAATTCCGACCGGTTTCGGCAGCTCGTTCAGGAGATGACAAAACTGTCGACTATAGATGACTTTCCTCTGTATTGATTTTTTACAGATACGATGCGAATAAATTTAGTAAATATAAAGTAATAAATGAATAAAAATTAAGTCTTGATGTTTGAGTTATAATAATTTAATTAAGGGAATAGGACAATGGTAACAATTTGATGATTGGAGAAGTTTATTTAATTGTTGATAATATTTCAAGGAATTTTTAATTTGGTTGTTGAATTTTATTTTATTTTATTTGAACACCATAATCATTAATCAATTAACGACTTTTTTCAGTGGGATGTTTGGCTTGCTTATTCTGAAAAATTATAATTAGAGACTTGTGTTATTACTCTTTCATTTATTTAAAATGTACATTATTTTTTTATATACAAAATGATGAGAAGTCATAACATTTCAGTTGACAAACTCCAGATTGAATGACTTTTTGATTTTAAAGTAAAATGTGTGTTTTCTAAAAGTTTTTTTAAGATTTAACGGTACTAAAGTGTTTCGCATTACGAGAACGCCATAAAATGATACACGTTAAGTATCACGCGTCTTATATGTAATACAATATATTCAATACTCAGAGTTTTAGATAAATATTCAACCAAAAATTAATACGATCGAAAAAAAAAGAAGTAAAGTAGGGTATGTATAAAAAATCTATCACATTTAAAAAATACATACGAGTATACTCGTATTCAAGTTAACGATGCAAGAAACCACAAATTCTTGCAATTGTATGTAATTCGATAAAACGGACAGATGATGCCAGTTTTGTATTTGCCTCCATAACGAGCAGTTTATCATTTCGTGACCGTTTTCCCAAATCACGTAGTGATGCCAATGATCGCTTTGTAAAGGAAAGGTCAAGTCTGTCGATCCGTTAGCATTAAGAATATTGTAGGCAGAGTCAAGATTGGATTGTCTGACCTTTGTCAAGCTATCTGTTTTGCCTGGGACCGAAGCACCTTGCCGATTTAATTTCCAATATACAACACGCATAGCACGAAATCTTTCATAAAGAAGAAAAATGCGATTCTATTTATTTACCATTTCCACGTATAAATATCTTAGTATTTCAATGTTCTCACAATGTATTATCATAGTACATAATTAATAATAGAGATTCTAAAGAGAAGTACAAACTTAAATTTAAAGTAAGATTTCACATTCAAATAGTTAAAAAAATGTAATTTTTTCCATTTATCTTATTCACATACATAATAATAAAAAAATGTTATAGCAGATGTGACATACTATATTAGACAAAATTGTTTATTTTTAATTCGTAGAAGATGGAGACGTAAGATCATATAATCAAAATGTAATACTTGACACAATAAAACACAGGGGACAAAAAGTATTTAATAGAATGATTAGTAAAGGAAACTCACAAATACAAAAACTAAGAGGAAGTGATGGAAAGGTGGTCACTAACAAGGAAGATCTAATGAAAATCGTCGAAGTTCTCGTATTTTTCAGAGAATTAATACATCAGCGATGTCAGAGTCGGAAGCCAACGGTGAAAACAGAACAATTTTGACCAGACATTTTACGGAAGACTTACCAGAGATAGACACAAATGAGATAAAGATAGCACTGAAGCATTAGAGATTGGTAAGTGCCCGGTAGAAGACACAATAACGACAGAGATACTGCGAATAGATAATCAGTAGAATTATGGATCTTTTAATAAAATCGTGAATCAGGGGAGGACACGCTTAAGACACTGGACTAGACGAACCATGGATTGAACAAAAATTTAAAATATTGGTTTCACTTGAGATTCGCTGATGACATAATTTTGTTGTCGGAGTCTCTCGAACAACTTCGAGAAATGCTAAAAGTTTTGAATGAATCATCTCAAATAATTAGCCTTTAAATGATTATGACAAAAACAAAAATAATAACTAACACACAAATTGAAGACAATAAAATCCACAATAAAAAATGAAGAAGTTGTGGATGACTATGAGTACCTTGGTCATCTGTTGGCTTTTTAAGAGGGGGTCAAGTCAAGGAGATTGAATGGAGAATACAGCTCGGTTGGCCTGCATTCGGAAGGCTGGGCAACATCTTCAAGCGGACATGCCACAGAATTTGAAAACAAAAATAATGTTGCAGGATGTGTTACCTGTGATGATGCGAGACATGGACATTAACTAAAAAAGCAACCACTAAATTAAAAGTTGCACAGCGGGCCACGGAAAGATCCATTTTGGGTATCCCGCTTAGAGACCATCTACCCAACGTGAAGATTAAAAGACGCGCCAGAGTCACCGATGCAGGGACACGCTTTGCGAGGATGAAGTGGCAATGGGCTGTGCATGTGTGCCGACGGAATAATGGAAGATAGAGCCAGAAGGTTGCTGAATGGAGGCCAAAGTTGGGCCGAAGAAGTAACAGGAGACAGCCTACCAGGTGGAGCGAAAATATTGTGCGCATAGCGGGAAGGGCCTGGTGAACACTGGCAAAAGACCGAGAGAGATGGCGTGGGGGTGGAGAGACTTATGTCCAGCAGTGAATGGAGACAAGCCGATGAAGAAGAATATAGCGAGTGGTTGGCCGTGCTGGAGGGTGTTCGGCTTTTGGTCCCTGATAGATAGCTCCGATAGCGACAGCATAGATTGTTTTACCTACCGGCAGCCAGAACCAACCTGCTTCTGATGACACCGGTGGGAAGAGCAATTAATCTGCCGATGCGGTCTCCTCGGAGATTGACGTCTTTCATATTAGTGAAAGTACGTTCAGAAGGCAAATACTCTTAATTCTGGAGAGTCTTGTCTTCCTAGTGTCGAACCATCTCTAATGCGTTTCTGGTAGTATAAATATATACGATATATTATTTTACCTGTTCTCAATAGATGCATTAAAAACTTAATTTTGAAATGTCTATTGATGAAATAAACTGATTTTATTTGAGTATTTTTTGGATGTAATTATATTATGACGCTATAAATTTATGGTTGGATCTATTAAATTTGCAATTATGAAATTATTTAAAAAATATTACCTAAATATGTAAATGTTCTTACCAAATATGGCAGATCGAAAACAACGTAGAGCATTGAATCGGCGTAGGATGTTTTAAATGGCGTGCCCTTTCAAGAGTACTTTGTGACAGAAAAATACACGAGAAAATTAAATGAAAAGTGTATCGAACCGTCGCAAGACCTTCCATACTTATGGCGAATCCATGTAAATGGATCGAAATGCTGGGCCGCAAGGCTTCAAGAAAAACAGAGATCACACGTATAAGATATGAAAATGCTGATGTGGGCCGCCGAGATGACGATGCTGGATAGTCAAAAATAAGCATATCAGAGGAAGCCTAAAAGTAGCTCCCAGAGCTAGGGCACGTTATCTCAGATGGTAAGCCCGTGTGAGCAAGAGGGATAATAAATACATTTTCCACAAGGTCCTGCAACTCTAAGATGGAGGGAGGAGACCAGGTCGGTTTCCTACAAAGTGGGTGTTCACTGTCAGGAACGACCTGAAAACGCTGCGACAGGACAGCCAGATAATCCAGGGTCACGTAGCTTAGCGGAGCTTTATTACGACTGAACACCTCAAATAAACGAAAATGGCCAAGCGAAGGAAAAATAAACTATAAAATATTGTTTTTATGTTTTAACCTGACATTGTACAGGGTACGCAAAATGGCCTTTATAGTTTGAATTTGTTATTAAGTAACAAATTATTTTAGGAGGCCACCTAAAATATGGACTGGACGGAGCGCCTTGGATGCGCAAGGGACAAGACAGGAACGAGTGGAAGAAAATGTAAGAGATTTGTATCCAGCAGTAGATGGAAGAAGGTTGAAGAATAATAATAAGGAGATTTAGTGATACTATAAATTAGCACATAAAAAAACCCAACTATTTTTAATTATTATGTATTGATTAATTTTATTGCAATTATTGAAACGAAAATCTAAAAAGGAATTGAAATGTTAAATGGCTTTTTGTGCCAACCTGTATTACTCGAATAGATTCGAAAATTGGAATGAATCGCAGGTTTCCAACCTGCGGAATCCGACCGGCTCCGGTTTCGCTAAATTGTAAAGTGGTTTTATTCAATTTAGCACATAAATGCAGACCTCGGATACGGGTCATCTGAAACAATCATCTCCGTTTACCTAAATGGGTATTCACGAATGGTTCAATACTTTTGACATAATTAATTCGAATGAAAACGTCTTGTTTCTAGAAGTTTTAATATATTTATGTGAGCATACATTTTTAAATGTTTGTATTTTATAGTTTATAACATTTGATAATGCACTAGATAGTCGAAACACGCCATTTACATAAAATATAATCCAACTTCTAGAAAACTGAGTTTTCAATCGTATTAATTATTTAATAGGTATAGAGTTTTACATTATTGTTTAATAAACAATAAATCTTCTTCTCCTTCAAGTGCCTTGTCGGGTTCCCCCAACGTTGGCGATCACCTCGGCGAACCTGTCCCTGTCCTGCGCCGCTCGGAACAGCTCCTCGACACTTCGGATGCCGGTCCACTCCCTCACGTTTCGCAGCCAGGACATTTGTATCCTTCCGGGCCCTCGGCGTCCCTCAATTTTTCCCTCCAATATCAATTGGAGAAGATGGTACCTTTCCCCACGCAGTATATGACCCAGATATGAGATCTTTCGAACCTTGATAGTTGATAACAATTCCCTGTCAACTCTAGCTCGCCTCAGGACTTCGGTATTGGTAACCATGTCTGTCCAGGGAATTCTAAGCATTCGGCGATGGAGCCACATTTCAAATGCTCCCAGTCTGTTCATTGTGTTAACTTTCAGGGTCCAAGTTTCACACCCGTACAATAAAACAGACCACACATAGCATTTGATCATCCTCTGGCGGAGTTTCAAGTTTACGTTATCATTGCAGAAGAGTGATTTCATTTTATTAAACGCAGCTCTTGCTGCCTCAATTCTGCACTTTATCTCTACATCTGGGTCAAGAGATTGCGATAGTATGCTGCCGAGGTATTTAAAATTTTCCACCCTTTCAACGTTACGGCCGTTCAAATGCAATACTGATCCACTGTAGTCAAGCCGTCCGAATGTCATCCATTTGGTTTTGCTGATAATTATTGTTAGCCCCAATCTTTCACCGGACTCGTCAACAAGATTAAGGAGGTCCTGAAGATCGCTGACACTTTCAGCTAATAAAACAGTGTCGTCGGCATATCTTATATTGTTTATCACAACGCCATTAATTTTCAGTCCTTTCTCGGTGTTGATGAGGGCTCGTTTAAAAACATAGTCGGAGTAGAGATTAAATAACAATGGAGAAAGGATACAACCCTGTCTCACACCTCGCTGGATGGTAATTGCGTTAGACTTCTCGTATACGTGTCTTATTTCGGCTGTTTGGAACCAGTACAGGTTTTTAATAAAATTTAAATCTTTGGTATCAATATTGCACCTGACAAGCATTTTTATTAGGTCACTATGTTTTACCCTGTCAAATGCTTTTTCGTAGTCAATAAAGCATGCGACTACCTCTTTTCTTTGGTCCCGGCACTTTTGTAGCAGTACGTTGATAGCTAATAGTGCTTCGCGTGTTCCGAACGCGTTCCTGAAACCAAACTGAGTATCGTCGAAGTCTTGTTCACATTTACTACGTATTCTGGCATGTATTATTTTAATAAATAGTTTCAGGACGTGACTCATGAGACTAATCAATGTGTAGTCTCCACATATTTTAGGATGTTGTTTTTTAGGTAACGTCACAAAGGTGGACTTCAACCAGTCGTGGGGTATGTTCCCGGTGTCATATATTGCATTAAAAAGTCTCAATAGGTAGTCAATATTGTCATTGTCAATGAGCTTCAACACCTCGACTGGGATGTCGTCTGGGCCGCATGCTTTACGATTGTCTGAGGTCTGTATTGCGTGAAGAACTTCCGATTTTATTATTTTAGGTCCGTTTATTATTTAAATAGTTTTATTACAATATTGGTGGTGATGAGGTTCGCAACCCATCACACCGCGTCTCCCGCGGGGGCGAAAAGAGAAGGATGGAGTGCCGCATCGGTTAAAGTGTGGATGTCCATTCTTTCTGCCTACCCCTTTGGAGAGATGGCGTGGTGGTTAGTTAGTTAGTTAGTTTTATTACATTTTCTTCTAGAAAACCACGTTTTCATTCGTAATAATTATATTATTTTTATTACTTTTATTAAATTATTTTGATGAATCGCTCATTACATCATTACAGTGCGTGGAACACATGCGCTATCAAATCCGTCAAATATTAAATATTTACAAAGTGAGGAGTCGGATAAATCGACTTGCATGCATGATAATATGCTTGAATGTAGGGATACGATAGAAGTAACAGTATGTCGGTCCGTTATTTATGCATCTCCTTTGGGAAAAGGCTAGTTATTTACTTCGATAATTTATTTACCTTGTGATGGAATTGAAACATCGTAGAGATAGAAACGTGAATTCAGATGTACGAAAATAAATTCAAATGACTAGAAAATATAACACCTAACCAAGTGGGGATGGATCTAGGGGAGCGGGAAGCAGAGGGGATGCAGGGGGCGAGGGGGCGAGGGAGGGGTGAGTTTAGCCGAGAGGGGTAGTGGGCCAGGGAGAGAGGTAGATCGTGGCAATGTGTTTTGACCTGAGATCGTGACGGTTCACTATTGGCTTAAGGAAAGATCAGTCGTAATATTAAATTCAGATTCTGATAATCAAGAACTTCATTTTATTTTATTTACAAGTATAGTGGTACGAGGGTGCGGCATTTGCAGAATAAAAAATACTAGAGTAAATTCGGTGTCCAGAGCAGTCGACCAAAGCTAAGTCTATATTTAAGAATTATTACTTTCAGGAATTGAAACTGACTTGTCTTAGGACTATCATAATTATGTTTGTATTTATGCATACGTATTTATACATATGCAGAATCTAAATATACATGTATCCATTATATTGATTTCCTCCCTTATTGCACGCAGAATACAATAAGTTTAACATACGGGCAACTTAAAGGACCCGATTTATTATACTACTTATTAAACAACCAACGATTATTGATCACTAATTAGGGAAATGTAGCTCAATAACAGATATAATTCGATCTTCGTCAATACGACAACTATATGACAGCTACAGCCACACAACCTTTAAAAATAACTTTTTTGCATTTTTCACAAACATGTTTCGATACACATAAGTCCTTCCGTTGAATAGATTTTTTTACACTGTTTCACGAAAGGTTTGAAAAAAGTGCAAAAAAGTTTTGTGAAAATACAATGTTTTCAAAAAGTTATTTAATTGTGAACCAAAACGAAAAGTGTTTGCGAATATACAATTATAATAAAATAGATTATTTATCCTTGAACTAATTTTGCATTTTAAACTATCCTAAGCAACTGGAAATAAATAAAATTCAATGTAAAGCTTTTACAAGTTTATGCTCAATTTGTTAGCAATTTGAGATAAATCAATTTTCATCTTACCGTGAACATCAATACACCCTAGTTGTTTCTTCATGGTGCTGGTATTAATCTGGCACATGTAGCAGCCGCGGTCGCTCTCCCTGAGCTGACGTATCCTCAGCTGCCAGGTTCCAGGTCCATCCTGGGAGACAGAGATCCTCGCGTTGTGTGTCACAACCCGCGTGTGCAGGGTTAATATTGTCTGGTCCTCCGCCTTCATCCATCCCACCTGAAAAAATAATGTTTAAATATATCTTAGTATAGTATATCTGGACTTATTCATCCATGCGGTCTTACTTGGAACGTATATATTCTACAAAAACAACAAACAATACATTTCTGGAGGTGTTAGAAGAGAGAATTAACGCACTTACTACTCTATCCTGACAAACCTCTTAGCTTCCAGCAACTTAGTTATTCTGCATCTACTCAATTGAATAGTGTGAATGTCGAATTCGTTGACTAAGTCATATACCATGGATGCATTTTAACTAAAGCGCTTGACACGGATATTGAAATAAAATGCAGAATTGAAGTTGCACGTGCTGCATTTAATAAAAGAATCTTATAATGTAACGAAGATCTTAATTTGAAACAATGAAAATGAATCAAATGTTATGGTTGAAGGCATTTGATATGTGAATATACAGCTGAATGGCTAAGTATACCGTGGACCAATAAGGTCAGTAATGCAGATGTACAATAGCGAGCCGGAGCAAAAAGAGAGCTGTTATCGAATGTTAAGGTGAGAAAGGTTTCATATTTTGGTCATGTGATATGGGGAAAAAATACCAACTTCTTCAGCTGATAATAATGGACGAGATAACGGGATGGCGTGGAGTTAGCGGAAGGCAGTTGTCCTGGTCGTAGAACATAAGGGATAGGACAGGAATAAGAAAAGTTGTGAACCTGTTTCAATTAAAGCAGAACAGATATGATTTCGTTAGAGTGATTGCCAAGGTTAGGAGGACCTGACACGGCACCAGAAGATGAAAAATGATTTTTTTAACTGCGTAACACCGTCGCCCTCGTAAATGACACAAATTTCACCAAACTTTCTACCACAATGGCAAGAAAAACAGGAGAAATGGGATCCTTTTTCAGTCACACCTCTTAAACTCTTACTCGCATATGTAAGAGTAGCTTGCCATTGACATGAAAAATAAGAATAATGGCGCGCTTAAAAAAATACATATTAATGCAAAATGTTGAAATACGTATTGCCGTTGAATATTCTTAAAAAGACAGATAAGATAAATAGTATTTACTTACGCCAACAGAAAAACGAATATGTGATATATTGTATCTAAAATGAACATGTTTATCGGCGGAAAATGGAAAATTACGATATGAATTTCTAAATTGAATCACAGCCCAATTTCAGCGCAAAAACGGCATAATGAAATATCTTACGAATCAAATAAACGTAGAATTTTGAAATGGATTTCAGGCCGAATTTGGGTTGTAAAAACACTATTTGGAATAACACTTATTGAATGGTGAAAATGGTGACTTCAATAATAATAACATTTGCAACTGCTATATAGAGGTCAATTGTATTAAAAAAACGAATGTAACATAGTTTATCAAAATACATTATCTTACTTACTAACTAACTATCCATCAAGCCGTCTCTCCGAAAGGGGTGGGCGGGAAGAAAGGACCGTCACACCGTTCTAACCTGACATACGTATCTCGCTTCCTCAATATTCATAAATTGTGTTTTGCACGCACGTCGTGTATCTTTCTTTCCATCTGTCCAAACCATCATGTTCCTTTCATTAATTTTTTCATAACATCGACACTCTATCATATATAGATTTTAACACATCTGTCTAAGAGATCTCATTTTTACTGCATTTATTTTTCTTTCACTCTTTTGCTTGTTCTATGCCTCACTTCTATAACGAAGTAATAAGTATTATGTAAAATAGTATACTCGTGAATTAAAAAAAAAAAAAATCTACATTTTGTGTTATTTGAACTAACAGGAAAGTAACATTTAATGGTATTATTTTTATATTGATAAACAAAGACCTATTTTTATCCATTAGAATCAAAATAATTTAAGGATTAATTGTATCTCAATAGAGACGAAGGTGTAAATTATTTGGAAACAGAATATGGCGGTCGAGGCGTTTACAGGACTTATGACCTGTCATTGGTTAGGTTAAGCGATCACTTTATGTTAACAACATTCACCATTCTGCCCTTCTTACGACACCACGTCTGACAAATTTTTGGAACTTGTATATATGTTAATATGTTTTAATAACTTCACTGTTGGTAGGTCCATCTACACTAACCTAAACTAATGTAAACGCCTCGACTACCACATTCTAGTTCCAAAATAATTTACATCTTCGTCTCTATTGAGATACAATTAATCCTTAAAAATGATTAACCCGCAATGGGTAAAAATCCAGTATAGGTCTACATGTACGAGTATTTGTATACAAAAAAATAAATTCCAAAATAATTTAAGTAAAAATATGAAATGAGGCTAATAAAACTTAAGAAAAACATAAAATGAATCCAAGGAAAAATTCACAGCTTTCGATTTCCATTCGAAAACACAAATGTATTTTTACATCGCTGAAAATATGTATCCATTTCCGTCGCTCATAAATTACAATTTTTTGATAAGAAAAATAAAACGGTTGTACGTAACCAGCTGGATTTTACTCTTAGGTCAATAAAATAAACTGTGGTACGAAATTCATTTTTCAAAAGCGAATGTGGCATAAAAGCACTAGAAAAGAAATGAAATTCGGTTAGAATCGGTATAGAAATAAACGAATGGAAGAAATATTAAATCGGAGAATTTCGGGGAGGGGTGGTGGTGGTGGTGCATGTTGAAAGCGGAATATTTACAAAGCGAACGCAATTGTGAAGACGTGACACTTCACATTATCTCGCTGCTCGTTATATTATATTTAAAACATTATCGAATGGAATAAGACTGATGGGTAGGGGGATCAGAAAATATATTCTTATGTAAGGGTAACCAATCGTATATGAAACCAAATTCATAAATCAATGTGCGCTGTACGTTCGATCACGTTGTTATGGATTTTAAGTTTGTTGTACAAGTGTGTGTGTGTTTTTTTTTTTCATATTATGTTTAAATTTCTACTTTATTTATAAATAAAGTGTGTTAAACAAACAATCATGACGGCTACATTTTTAAAGAAAAAAATAATTCGTTTTATTATAATAAAATGAATGAATGAATCAAACTGCAGAGCTACCTCGAAGAGTTGGACTGGGTGGGGCTGCCTTTGGTAAACTGAGACATGTCTTTGAAAATGATGAAATACCGGTTTGTCTCAAAATATATGACATACGGACTAGAGACGACAACTCTTACAGCAAAAAGTGTCCACAGGCTCAAGTGTACACAGAGGTCCATGGAAAGACAGATACTTGGTGTGAGCTTGCGTGACTGCATAAGAAATGAAGAAATCAGACGCCGAACCAGGGTTGCTGACGTCATGGACCGAGTGGCAAAATTGAAATGGCAATGGGCTGGACACTTGGATAGACAGGGTGGCAACAGATGGGCACCCAGGATACTCAGTTGGAGACCATGGGAAAATAAGCAAAGTGTTGGAAGGCCACCGATGAGATGGACCGATGATATTATCAAAAGGGTTGGAAAATCTTGGATACAAAGGGTGCAGGATAGAGACGAGTGGAAGAAATTGGAAGAGGCATATCCAGTAATGGAGGGAAGAAGGCTAGCAAAGAAGAAGATTAATTAATAAAGATATAACATATGACGGGTTGTGAAAAAAGTGAAAACGGTAAGAAATCGGAGCTACTGAGATTATTTGTTTGGGAAGCATACTTACAAGAGATGGTAAAATTAAGAAAGACTTCTAAGAAGGGCTGATCGTGGGAATAACATAAATTGTGCATGCAAAGTGAAAAAGTCCACTCAAACAAATATAGTAGTACATAATGGAGCTCTAGTGCCAAATTTTTATGTATAGAAGTGGGCCTTGGAGTTCTAGCTGCCAACTGGTAGATGGATGAAAGAATGAATAATGCAGTAGGAATGAGACATAGAAAATAATATGCGGGAAAACGATGTATGATATTATAGAATACTGAACTACGACATAAGAAAAAAATGTATGGCATATATTGCATCTACGTCTTATTACTCAGAAACATTAAACATATGAATGAACGAATGAAATTAAAATGGTTAAAAAGTTAAATAAAACAGTGTGAATGAAGCAGTGTGAGAACCAACGATAAAAACATCGCAGGACCTAATTAATCAATTTCAAAAGGGACAATATTCGAAGTCGGAAATATCGACATGTGGACTTGAAGCATGAATGAATAAAGAGGAAGCTCGAGAGATATGTCGTCAAGATAGAGCAGTTAGGCGATCTAACCTCTCTGCCTACCTTTTCAGTGAAATGACGTGAAGGTTAGTTAGTGTTATATGTTCATTATGAATAACAATATACATGGGTTGTTTCTAAAGAAGAAAAAAACAGTCGAACAAAATTTTTTTGCTTGTAGTTGTTATTTCAAAACACCCAAAATTTACAGTTTTTTTTAAGATTATGTTATATTACAATAACTCTCTAACATAATAAAAAACTCTTTCACGTTTGAAATACATGATATTGTAATTTAAGTAGACTAAAGTTATAAGCATGTGCTCTTACAATTAAAATGCTTTATTATTCTTGAGGAATACAGGGCGTACCAAATACTTTTTCTGCAAACAATACTAGAAAAGATTTCATTTATTCATTTATGTTAAATAGTCAAACAAATAAAAGTTTTGCTTTTCTTAAAACATGTAATTGTGTTTTAATGATGAAAATTACTCTTTATAAAATACACTAGAGGAAGTAGAGTGTGTACCATAATGTTTTTTGGGTATCTTCATGCTATGACTTTTTTGTCCTCCATTCCCTCCACAGCCATTGCGACAATTTAAAAAAAATAATTTGTAATACGTTAAATAACAGAGTGCCAAATTTCAACATTTAATAATATTATATTTTAATATTATAGTGATTCGTCCAAAGCGATGAATTATCTAATAATTTATTTGAATAATTTTTTTATACAATTTTTTCCACTTTTCACAAACAAGGGGTTATACAAAATTTTCGATTTAAATGATAAATTGATATTATTCTATATTTTAAATAAGTTTCAGACGACATTTTCATAATCTGTCTACACATAAAATAATTGATAATGTTTATCTTACGTCCTACTGTCAAAACCATTTTTCTTTGAAAACACGTTGTTCTGAAAGCAAGCCATGAAATTCGTTTCATTTTTCTTTAAATCAAATTTTACGATGTAATAAAATAAGTTTTACGCGACTCAACAAATATTGCGATCTCGTATTCTCGTCCTATACGTTTATACAATACATTACTTGCTCTCGGGATGCAATTTCGGTATTCTGGAGCAGTGTGAAACCTGAAAAGCGTACGGTGACTACAAATTCAACAAAGATTTCCCGCGCAAAGGTAAAATGATTTTGCTTCTACAATGAATATTTGTAATATATTGGTTATACAAATATAAGAATAAAACTAACTATCAATCTTCAAATTGGTAGACAGAATTGATAGATCGACACACTCTTCTTTTCTGACATACTTCTCTCGTTTTTTCAACATTCATATATCGTATCATGCACGCACATCGATTTCATTTGATTTGATTTTACTTTCTTTCTCCGACTCCTCATTTGGCCAACATTTGATTTTTTAATTGACTCGAGGAATCAATATAACTGAAAACATAAATGTAACAGTCCATTATTTCGGCTTACCCCTTCAGAGAGACAGCGTGATGGTTAATCTTTGCATGCAAACATGTATAAGGTTTGATAAAAAAAAATGGATTTTCACTTTAATTTTGTATCCTTAAAACTATGTGGTTCCTGACAGATAACATGGATTTCCATTGTTCAAAACAATTCTTGAACACTTTGATATATTTTTCACTTTTAATAATTTCTTTGCCGTCGGTCCGTGCATATGAGAGAACCTAAAATTTAGCAAAAAATAGCCTTTAATAGTGGATTTACTTACAATCCACTATTTTAGGCTAACAACATTATTTATATTTGGCACTCTGTTATTATACGTCTTCTTCTTCTGTTCTCCGGAGTATTGCTCCTCCTGTGAGGTAGACTCCGAGCTGTCCTTCCATCTTTTAGGTCTTCCACAAGGAGTTTTTATACGTATTACGAATATTTTTTACCAAATTGTCGCGATGGGTCTTTCGCTAACCTGTGTTGGTATCAGGTATTACAAAAAATGTTGTTTTGCAACACCTGAAGACGTCAACATAGTTTGGCAAAACAGCTAATGCGACAGTCTCATTAAAATAAATTATCCTACATTTAATTATATTGTCTCAATTTTTTACATTTAAAATCGATTTGTTCGTTTTTTCTTTCCAGAAAAAAATAAAATGTTGAAATTAAAAAAACAATATTATTTTCTTAAACAATACTTTCATCCCGAATGATGTTAAAAAATATTTAATTAAAAAAAAAATTATCTGTGATTTCAATTTTCACGTTTTACTATAATATATCATATTATTCTTCTTATATGTGGGTCTGATGACCTGTTATTGGTTGCATCTTCGTCCTTTTGGGAAGTGGACTGCCACCTATCTCGCCATCTTTTCGGTGGTCAGCCACGTGGTCAGGAACCCTCCAGTGGACTGTTGGGAACTATCTTTGAGATTATATTGTCTTGCATACGCGAAACATGCTCACTTTGGCGCTTCCATCTGACGATGTCTTCAACCTAGCAAAATTCTTCGGATTTCTGTATTTGTTATTCGATTACGAAGGTTCTTGATGCCAATAAATCATGGTACTTTCATCTCGTTGACGCGCAGGACTAACTTGGTTTAGCTTAATCGGCTCTGGTATCTATTGCGTTTGTTATGATAGATCTCAATTAATTTTTTTAGATCCTAACTTTACCCTTGATGCTTATTTCTTCAGATGGTTTCCTTTAGACAGCCTAATAATGATGAAGCATTTTGTGATTTAAATAATATTTATAAATAAAATATTCTTACCCTATAGCTTCCAAGGTCCTTAACGGAGCAACTGAGCACGGCTTCTCTGCCTACTGCGACTGTGACATTCTGAAGAGGACCAACAAATTCAGGGTCCGAGTCGCTTGCTGACGTTACAGTTGCAAGAGGTCCGGAATACACTCCCCCTCCGAATGTGGGCCTCACGTCTACTGTAACAAAATCATTTTATTTGAATTATTAAACGTTCTTTTACCATAAAGCATTCTTATAAAGAGTAACCTAAGTATAGGATACAAATAAAAACCATAAAAATACATTGTAATAATGTTATCGCTCTAAAATTATGGTGAAAACAATGATGTATACTTTATTTGAATGTTATCTCATACGTAGATCACCGTTCCGATTGAATAAAATCGAAACTTTTATTCAATAAATATCAAAAGTCAATATGAATATGAGTAGTCTTAACGAAATAAAGAGAACAAAGTTGCGCTTTTTTAGAAAATACGAGTCAACAAAATAACTAACTAACCAACAAATTGCCTCCCCGCAGGTAGAAAAGATTATACTGTCGCACTCATCTTTTCTGACAGACTTCTCTCATATCATTAAAATACTTCAAAACGTCGATTTCTCAGATGTGAGGGCGTGGTTTGCATTTCATTTTTGATTGATTTGATGTGTCATATTTTTCTTGGTCTTCCTTGGTATCCTCGGTGGTTTGTTCCGTTTAAATCGTTTACATTTAAACAATTTTTTTCATAATTCATTCTATCCATTTATATTATGAATTACCTTTATTATGCTTTTGTTTTTTTTTAGATTCTAGCTTCATTATTTAAAAATGGTATATGATAAAGTAAGAATGGCATATATTATTACTTATCTGATAATGCTCAAACAAGGCGAAACGAAAAACGCTTTTATAAAGTTCATAGTATAGAACTTTCGGAATATATGCAAGCATTTTTTTTCTCTATATAAAAATAAAAGTACAGCAAAAAAGATGGACTCAACAGAGAGCTAACCTAAGAAAAAGGGTTTTGGAGAAATCTAATTAAGAGGATTGATCTGATTTAAAGTGGGAAATAGAAAAGAGAAAGGAGAACATAAATATGAAAGTATTAATCGTTTGTACATCCTATTAAAACGTTTACTTCAGTATCATAGTATGTATTTTACTTTAATTTAGTTGAAACACAATGTTAATCAAACGAGAGCACCATTGTACATACAACACATTCATTAGGATAGTAAAATTGTTCCAGTGCACTAATCACTAATTATATCACGTTATTTAAACAATTGAACAAACAGTAGGTAAATAATGGAACGCTGTTTGTTCATTAAATCAAATGAAATAACATTCGAATAAACACACTCATATATTGTTGCCTCAGAGGCGAACAAGCTTAACCTACTTTTGAAAAATGTTAAAATAGTTAAAAATTCATAAGTAGACTACCTCAATAGTGACCGACTTAAAAATGTATAAAGAAAACTAATTCACTCGCAAAAGAGAAAAAACTAATTTTTACTCAATTTCACACATTAAATCTTTGCAGGAATTACAACTCTTTCATATGTATTTGTTTTGAGGATTTACATTTCAAAAAAACTTTTTTCGCTCTTTTTACAAATATCGCACGTTGAAAACAAAAGTGACACTATACAAAAATCTAAAATTTTCAGTACGGTCATTTAAAGTTTTGCCTGCTTATTAACCTAATTAAAATCAACTAGATTCTGATAGAATAATATCTAAACTAATATATAAAACAACAACATTAGATATATTTCTACTCACAGTCAAGTTATTGACCTCACAAAAACTTTAAATGACCGTACTGAAAAATTGAGATTTTTGTATACGAGTAGTGTCACTTTTGTTTACAACGTGCGATATGCTTCAGGCCATAAACAATTTAAACATGTTGACACTGAGGATGAGCATCTGTGGCCCGAAACATGTTTGTGAACAGTGCAAAAGTGTTTTGAAAATACAATATTTTCAATAAATTTTTCGGACAGTTAAAATTTTAATTAGAATATAATCAACTTATTGAACGCTTAGGCAAACACTGTGGAATTCCATAGCAATATACTTAGGAAATTTAAAATAACTTTGTTTAATCCACAAAATATTTAAAAAAATACTGAAAAACACATGTTTCGGAGGATACCTCTCCATCTTCAGGTGTAAAAAATCCTATCCTGCGAAAAATGACATGTTTTTTAATGTTTTTTTAATATTTTGTGGATTAAGAAAAGTTAGGTTCAATTTCCTAAGAATATTATCAGAATACTTAATTTACTTTAAAAACAAAAATGTTACTATAAATTGAATCAAAATATTTTTCAACGATAAAGTGTTTTGATAATCCAAAATACAAATTAAAAAAAACATACTATTAAAAAAAATATACGGATATTATATTACGAGTATATATAATACATATATGTAGCGAATGCAGAATTAAGTTAATATGTTACTGGTGCGTATTTAACCCCTCTCCCCAATTACAGAGATATGTGTTTTTTTAGTAGGAACCTCAAAATATTTAAGTATCCTCCCTTTTTATTATGGTAACATGTTATAATATACTCGTTCATAAATATTTTTTTGTGTTCAGAATCTGAGAATATTTTAATTTTTAATTGTATCTCAATAGAGACGAAGACGTAAACTAGAAACTGAACATGGATGATCAAGGTGTTTACAGGACTTATGACCTGTCATTGGTTGGGTTAAGCGCACGCTTTATGTAATTACAACAATCCCCATTCCACCTTTGTTATTTGTGATCATGCATGACAAATTTTTGGAAGATGTATATATACTTCAAAATCCATATTTATCTTCACGTGGCAGTTTCAGTCAGCCATCTATGTAGATTTGGTTGCACTAGTGAATTTTTTCAAGAATTAACCTATACAACCGACCCACTAACGCCATCTATGGAGAATGATTTTCGGCATTTAGCAAACTACCTTATTAACACAATGTGAAGGCTGTTGACCAACATATTGTTAGAAGCCGCTAGGAGTATTATTCCATTCTATATGCCAAAGAATTTTGACCAGAATATTTGAAGACCAAATATTTGTGAATGTATACTTATACCTGTATACAAATCCTGGATTTACACCAAAGGGTGGTTAAGCCAAATTTTTAATTGTATCTCAATAGAGACGAAGACGTAAACTAGAAACTGAACATGGATGATCAAGGTGTTTACAGACTTGATTGGAATAGTTTCGCATGAAATCAAACATCAAACCAAGAATGAGAATTTATTGTATACTAATGAACTTTCAATGCCCAAGTGGAATTATCTATATATATAAAACAAAGTCAAAAATCGTGTTAGTTACACCATTTATAACTCGAGAACGGCTGGACCAATTTTGAAGATCTTATATTAGCTGGATTTGTCTCCGTTCCGGATAACAGAATAATCATTAAAACATTTGAAAAAATCACTTAAATGATTTAAAATTAATTATATTTGTCGTAAATTTGACTATATTTGACTTCTGAGACAAAGTACAAAAAACATCATGGCTTCCATTTTAGTTTCAAAAACGCCCGTAGGTGGTGTATTGTTGATGCCAGATGTCAATACTCAATGTGAAAGATTTGAGGTTATTTTTTAATCGTCACCGGGATTTTTGGTTTTCTTTATTAATTTTAGATTAACAATGCCCAAAGTTATAAAAATCAGTATAAGAGAGACTATTCTAAAAGTTAAACCCCTTTTGTGAAGGAGAGCAGAGAATATTTGCGCCATTAATACCTACCATTCGAAAAATATGACAGATGAGTGTTCCGTAGAGATTAAAAACCGATTTATGATTAGTGAATAATAATAAAATACGTATTGTATATTTTGTATTGATTTTATAGGTGTATCTGTGTACATTCGGTCCAGAGAATTGTTACCATAGGAAATTCAGCCGCGAGTACTTAATAAACGAAATATTTGGCTAGATGAAGACGAGGAATTTCTTTTTTCAATTGATACGGACACTGAATCATCAAACTCTTCAGATGATGAATATGATGATGCTAATGATGAAAACGGAGTTCATTGATGGATCACACTTATTCAAAATTATGTTGTCTGCTATTTAATTGTTTTAACGTGTTTTGATGAATGTCGGAAAGTCAAAGGTGTTAGTTTTTGAAAGGGAAGAGCAAATGACAGTTTGTAATATAAGTGTAAATGAAGAGAACTTGGAACAGGTGAGGGAATTTGTGTATTTAGGTAGCATGTTCACAGCGGATGGCCGAACGGACAGTGATGTTGAAAAAAGGGTTGGTGCGGGTAACAAAGTGAATGGAGCTTTAAAAGTAGTTATTGGAAACAAGAATTTATCAATGAAAGCGAAAATGGCCGTTCACAATGGAGTTCTGGTCCCAACTCCTATGTATGGAAGCGAAGCATGGAACTGACAGGAGAAAGATGAGAGCAGAATAAATGCGGTAGAGATGAGGTCCCTAAGACGTATGTGTGGTAGAACGATGTATGACAGAATCTCAAATGCTGATATTAGGAAGGAATGTAGAGCGAAAGAAGGTATTATGAACAAAATTATGAATGGTTCGTTGTGTTGGTTCGGACATGTGGAGCGCATGGGTGAAGAAAGAATGGTTAAAAAAGTATACGTTAACGATGTAAATGGAGTAAGGAGTCGAGGTAGACCGAGAAAAACATGGCATGTCCAAATTAATCAAATATTAAAGGTTGGTCATGTCAGAAGCCGGAAGAATCGACGTGCGTGTATGACTCGATGTATGAATGTGGAGGAAGCTAGAGAGGTGTTCCAGGATAGAGTCGTGTGGCGGTCCATTCTCTCTGCCTACCCCTGCGGAGGAACGGCGTGATGGTTTGTTGTTGTTGTTGTGTTGTTGTATGAAATTCATTTATTTATAATAATAAAATAATAAGAATGATAATAATCATAATAATAATTCAAACAATTATTAGAAGGAACAATCATACATAATATAGAGTCAAAAACGATAAATCCTAATATATTAAAGACGATAAACATTATAAGGAAGCAGATTATATTAGTAAGAAAGGGACAAAAATGGAAGGTAGTATTAATATTTTTTTGGTAGATTGTATAAAGGAAAAGTTTTTAATGTACTACATATATACTAAGGGGGAATAAGCTGGAATTTGGTTATTTATAACATTCAATTCACGTGCCTTTGCTTTAAAAATTTCTAAATTTTCTAATTTATCAATTTTTTTTTAAATTGTTTGTTATATGCAAAAAAAATGTGTTTTTGGAATTGAAATGATGGTCAAAATTCACACAATGATTCTGTTTTTGTATTAAATGTTGTGTTCATATAACCTCTTCAAAATGATCGACCCGTCTTTCCAATATACACGGCATCACAATCCTCACAATTAATCTGGTAGATTCCACTTTGGTTGAATATATTGTCGCGAAAAAATAAAAACACAATTGTGATACATAAAACAAAGTTTTTAATTAACAATTTATAATTCATTTTAAGTAGGTATTAATGCAGGCTTCCACGTGAATTATATTCCATTGTAATTCATATTTTTAATTTTGACTTTTGCACATTTCATGAACTTAATTCATTTTAAGTATTAATTGTAATTCAATAAAAAGGTGAATTAAATTTAGCTTATAAGTTAACACAACATTTATTGATTCTGAGGCGGTACGAAGTTCGTCGGGTCAGCTAGTTATGTATTAAAAGTAAATTACACCAAATCAGGAAGGATTATTTGAAAAAAGAAAAAAATGCAATAAATTTATAAAAAAAAAAAAAAATTTACAAATGTTGTGCCGGTAAGAACTTAATATGTCTTTTGTACTGCTGAGGGTAGGTATTTAACAAAATGTCATTGATATCCAAAGCGATAATGTTCAGCAGTTTCATTGCTTACCCCACCGGCATCAGCAGAGGCAGGTTGGTTCTCAATGCTGGGAGATAAAACAGTCTGTGCTGACGCTACATAAAGTACTACGTAGAACATAAAGATGGATAGCCTCCAAGATGACGGAATTTTCAAAGAATCCCCTGATAAGTCTGAAGTAAACGTGAACTCATCCCTCTTTATCTATAGCTATTAGTCCCTAGCATGCCCATTAGGAATGCAGTGGAACAAAGCCGATAGATACCAAACTCCTTCACGTAGAGATATCTTTTCTGGGCCCTCTCCTTACATGAGCGAGTATCTCGCCTGGTGGGGACTTTATATTAATAAACCACATTTGAGCCGGCTCCGGAACAAGAGTTATACAGAATTCGCAAAACATAGGGATTCCTGAAAACTCTACCAGATTGGAGAATAAGTCACAACATTTTCAGTGCAACTCCACATATTCTCTCAATGTAATGTGACTTTAATTGGACCTAGCCGAAAGCGTTTTATAAACTGAATTATGATACATTGTAATGGTACATCATTACGATTTCTTCGGCCACTGAATTCGCCCCAATTCTCCCCAGTTAAGTACCTCTTCGAAATTTATTTCCAACTTCTCCTGTTTGCGCCCTGTGAGCCACCGCCGCCTTCCCAATTGGTATCACTGCTTTTTCGGTACTCTATGCTTCGAGGCAGAAGCCCGTCTCTTCCCTCCAGTCAGCCGTCGCGGGTAGGCCGCCATCTTGTGTTCTTTCGCCAGTGCCCAGTTACCACCACGATGTAGGAGAAACGTTAATCCGTTTGCATCCGGCTGGACCAGCAATGGTTCAGCCTTTCTCCCATCATATCAGGTAGAATACTAATAATAATATCCATATCGAAGACCGCACATTGGTTACACATGTGCGTCATGTGTCCGCGTGTCTGCGATTGATTCCCTCCGCCACGGTCCGAGCCATCCTCTGCTCCCGAAATTGCCGCCCACGTGTTGTCGCACATCATGTCCCGACAACGTGGTTGACCTCACCAGCCAGCGGAACTGCGAGGACCACTTCTTCATGCCGCTTCAGACAGCACCAACAGGTTAGGGAACCTCGTGTCTGCCAGGTGACGCTCTACATATTGAATTGCTGACCCACCATCTTCTGGTCAGCGTCGCTGATAACGTCTACGGACGACGTCGCCGGTCGATGTCCTGACGAGCACGCCATCGAGGAATCACCTCAAACAGCCTCTTCATTATTTCATCATGTGCCTTTTTATTATGTATTCGTACGACATCCCTAGCCTCTGGATTATTATTATAATGTTAACTAGATAATAAACCTTAATGTATCCCAAAATAACTGTCTTTATATTTACACCCGTCCCTGAATCGAATAATATACCGAAAAGAATCTCACGATTACCACCCTGAAGATAAAAACCATGCTCTCTGTGCTAACCGAGGAGGTACGTTTCACTGGCGCCCCAAACGTGTGGCATTTCGGTGTTATTATTCGATTTAGGACTCGTGTAAATTTAGGTATCCGTATTATATATTACTGCATACGATTTCAAGTTCTACCATGCAAAATTCATAAATCTTTACATTCAAATGTTTAAGTAATCTTCCCGCTTGTATCCTTTTGTAAAGATCGTAATTTCAAATTTATCGAATTATTCCCACATGCGCATGCGTCGATCTTCCTTTCGGTACACATGTACTCAGCGCGTGTATCCGCCGCGTATTTCATTCTCAAATTTCAAACGCTTCGCACATTTCCTTCTTATCCCGCATGGTAATCGTTATTAAATTTTCTCTCGTCTCTCAACTGTGGCTAGCAAAGTCGCAATATCATGAGTGTATATTTTTGTTAATATTCTATCTGACCAAGTATTCACCTAATTGTAATAACCTTAATTTTTTTATACTAGTTGTAAATAACATTCAATAATAAAACTTCTGTGATCCTCGTGCTGTAAAAATAATATGTTTACAACACAATAACTATCTGAACTGACAAGAATGGTACATTGTCAAGTGTGAATAGTTTCTAAGTTCAACTCAAAACTTAGTGGCGTCCAAATGAATGTAAATCAGTAATTAAATTCACTAAACACGTATACTTTCTAGATTTAGCTGGTGAAAATCTAGTGGCGTCCCAATTTCTATCTTACTTGCGTTTGTAGTGTCTATTGTGTAATGGTATGTATGAATAAGTGTCTGATGAAGAATAAACTGCCCCCATTCTCCACTTGGTCTAGTTATGTTAGAAGCGCTTTAAAAGAAGATGCATGAATCAATAGAATGAATGAATAAATGTAAATCTCCCGAATGCTAGAGAAACTTGATAGACCTACAAACTCATTTGTATTATGGTTTGGTTATATTTTCCCTTCCTACTTGAATGTTCCATCTTCTTGTATGTTCTGGGTGGATTAGGCTTCCTTTGTTTGTGTGGAATACTGAATTGTCCATCACTTATAATGTTATGAACTTTTCCATCTCAGCAGAACAGAAATTTCATTGACATACAATTTTTGTATGTGCCAATTATCTAAATTTATAAATATTGTAACACCATTTTTTTTTATACTTAGTTTTTTTTTTTTAATTATCTTTCATTGCTATATACATTTGTTCTTGTGTGTTCTGGATGGATAAAAACTTATTTTATTTGTGTGGAATACCAGATTGTCCATCACTTATAATGTTATGAACTTTTCCATCTCACCAGAACAGAATTTTTCTCCACATACAATTTTTGTATGTGCCAATTGTTTAAATATATAAATATGGTAACACCATTTTCTTTATAACTTAGATTTTTTACTTATCATTGATTGTTTTATATGTTCATGTGTGTTTTGGGTCGTGAGTCGGTTAAAGGTGTTGCATATTGGATTGGTAATCACTTTTACGATTGAGTTCACTTCTCCGATTCACCTGAACAATAACGTCCATTATATGTTTTAAAATGTTGTAGATATATATGTTGTTTCAGTCACCTGTAGAGTTTGTTTTTGTTGAGAATAGAAGGAGTCAGAACGCTATAGGTATACAGCCTTAGAATATGTAGATGTGCCTTATTTTCCGAGGCGAAAGGGAGCCAGACCCTAATAAAAAGCAACGCTATAGGTATACAGCCTTAGAATATGTAGATGTGCCTTATTATCCGAGGCGAAAGGGAGCTAGACCCTAATACAAAGCAACACTATAGGTATACAGCCTCATAATATGTAAACGGACATGCCTCTGCTGTATGTAATTTAAATTTTTGTTTTTACTGGTGACTGAACACATAATATTGTTGTAACTGTTTTTCTTTATAATCTATCATCTAGGCTAGAGATGTCCAACAATAATTTACCTCAAGACCCTAACCCCTTCTCCTTTTAGAATCAGTGAGTGCCATTTAGCTACAAAGAAAAACAATTGTGTCTCTTTTGTGCTGTGGAAACTTTAAACAATGATAAATTTTTGTATTTATAACTTAACTGTGTTTGTGTTTTTACCTGAACTATAATTTGTATTTTTTTTTTTCACTTAACAATTTGTAATATGTCAAACTAACTGCCACCTAGGACTTAAACTTGTCTCATTGTGTTTAATGATCCTTAATTTTCTGAACTTGTGACTATAGTTTGTATTTTTAAACTAAACTTAACCATTTGTAATATGTCAAACTAACTGCTACCTTTTAGGATATAAACCTGTCTCCCATGTGTATAATGATACATTTTTTTAACTTGTGAATCTAATTGGTACTTTTAAATAGGCTGTCTTTGTATTTTTCAATTGTCCAAACTGTCACCTTCTAGAATTTTTATCTACCTGCAACTTTTGTATGCCATTCACTGAAGGAGCTTTTTTTTATTATTTTTTTATTATTCCACATAAGAGCGAGTGTAATGGTACATCATTACGATTTCTTCGGCCACTGAATTCGCCCCAATTCTCCCCAGTTAAGTACCTCTTCGAAATTTATTTCCAACTTCTCCTGTTTGCGCCCTGTGAGCCACCGCCGCCTTCCCAATTGGTATCACTGCTTTTTCGGTACTCTATGCTTCGAGGCAGAAGCCCGTCACTTCCCTCCAGTCAGCCGTCGCGGGTAGGCCGCCATCTTGTGTTCTTTCGCCAGTGCCCAGTTACCACCACGATGTAGGAGAAACGTTAATCCGTTTGCATCCGGCTGGACCAGCAATGGTTCAGCCTTTCTCCCATCATATCAGGTAGAATACTAATAATAATATCCATATCGAAGACCGCACATTGGTTACACATGTGCGTCATGTGTCCGCGTGTCTGCGATTGATTCCCTCCGCCACGGTCCGAGCCATCCTCTGCTCCCGAAATTGCCGCCCACGTGTTGTCGCACATCATGTCCCGACAACGTGGTTGACCTCACCAGCCAGCGGAACTGCGAGGACCACTTCTTCATGCCGCTTCAGACAGCACCAACAGGTTAGGGAACCTCGTGTCTGCCAGGTGACGCTCTACATATTGAATTGCTGACCCACCATCTTCTGGTCAGCGTCGCTGATAACGTCTACGGACGACGTCGCCGGTCGATGTCCTGACGAGCACGCCATCGAGGAATCACCTCAAACAGCCTCTTCATTATTTCATCATGTGCCTTTTTATTATGTATTCGTACGACATCCCTAGCCTCTGGATTATTATTATAATGTTAACTAGATAATAAACCTTAATGTATCCCAAAATAACTGTCTTTATATTTACACCCGTCCCTGAATCGAATAATATACCGAAAAGAATCTCACGATTACCACCCTGAAGATAAAAACCATGCTCTCTGTGCTAACCGAGGAGGTACGTTTCAACATAAACTATAACTAACTTACCATCACGCCGTTTCCCCGGTAGGCAGAGATGATGGATTATCACACTGTTCTATCCTGACAAAACTCACGCGCCTCTTCAACATTCATACATCGCACACTGGGGCCGATCCAGGAATTGTGCGAATAAACCCCTTTTTTTTAAATAACATTAGGTCACAAATAATTCCTGGAATTGATAGTTAAATATACCTGGCATACAGCTCAGTACTCTAAAGTCATGGTGCAAGTCAACTTTTATCCCTGTTCCAGTCGAAACTTGTCCGTCATAGGCGAAGCTTTTGCCGTCTGCGATTTCAATACGAAAAGTCACCTTGTATTCATGGCAAATACTTTATAGTGCTTCCAAATTTTGTTATTATTTCAATATGGCATTATCACCCACATGTTGGTACATATTTTTTTTGAAAATATCTTTGATATATTCTGAATTGTAATATTTTAAAGGGGTATTTACATTACTGGGGAAAATATTTGCTTTTTTTTAGTTTATTTATTTTATATGTAAAGTTTTAGTTGATATCAGTTCATATCATGTCTGCAATTTTGGGCTTATTTGTTTACGTATTCATTGTTCTTAAGGAAATATAAAAAACATTTTGCGCATATTTGCGCTTTTTCACTTAAAGGTCACTTTTGTCCAGGATGTGGAAACATAATAAAAAAGAAGGCATTTATGAGTTATTTTAAATTAATTTCAATTATTATTTTTTCTTTCAGGATCAGGTACAACTAATATTTTTATAAGTAGACGTACCTTATTTGATCAAATGAGACAATCTGGCTACGTTAAATTGGCTGATCAAGTATCATGTTTGAAGGAATTTGTCGAAATACGTACTAAATGTCTAAAAGACCAAATACCAAGCCTTCATAAAACAATTTCATTTTTTGTGTCTGATTTTAAGAAGAAGTGGCAAAAGGCTATCAGAAAAGAGAACAGATATTTGGTTTTTAATAATGACTGCCTAAATACTTCAATAGGTTTTCATAACTTTTCTATTGTTTTAAGTAAAAAAGTGGGTCGCCCTCAAACAAATTTTGAAGAATCTTGTGATAGAGCTAAACGCCAAAAGACTAAATCTTTGAGATCAAAGCACTCTCTTAAGGAATGAACATTTGCAGTACAGGTGACTTTGCGAGCTGCTAGTCAAGTGGATGCCTCCAAAGTTTTGAAGGAAGTTACGACAACTTTATCCACAGCTGCCTCATACAAAAATGCATACAAGAAAATTAACATCTGTAAAAGGTTAGCAGCTTACAGAAAAAGAAGCTCTTTTGATGTTTATTGAAGTAAAACTCACCAAACATCAATACAATTTAATTCGAGAACATGACAAATTCCTATTTCCATCTTGCAAAAAAATACAACAGGCGAAAAGCGAATGTTATCCACCAAAGGAAAGCATTGCAGTCACAGATACTTTTGCTGAGATTAAATTGCAAATTTTACTTGATCATACTGCCACTCGTCTTTTGGAAGCTCATAAAGAAATTTTAGAAGTTCAGAAATCAGAAAATATAAAAAATATAACCTTAATATGCAAATGGTGCTTCGACGGATCTGCACAGTCAGAATACAAACAGAAGTTTAGTAGCGATCCAAATTCTAAGGATAATAATATTTTTATATCGTCTTAAGTACATTTAAGATTGATATCAGACAATTTAATATTACAAAATAAAATAGTTTTTTGTCAAAATGAAAGACACGATACTGTAGACCCATAAACTCTTTGCGGGAATATATGCGTGGTACCCGATGCCTCCAACTATTCACAAAGTTTTAATTCACGGCCCAGAAATAAAAAAGCATGCTTTATTACCTATAGGCCAGCTAAGTGAAGAGGCCCAAGAAGCAAGAAACAAAGAGTTCAAAAGATACAGAGAATGCTTCTCGCGAAAAATGTCACGTATAAAAACTAATGAAGATGTATTAAATTTAATTTTAATATCTTCGGACCCTCTTATTAGCAGCTTGCGAGAAGTATCTGTAAAGAAAGATGTAAATTTTGAAAAGGATACTTTAGATCTATTGGCTCCACCTAATATTATAACGTCCGACGTTTCCACGCAATCCACGATCAGTGAAAACGAAGCCGAAAATTCTTCAGATAGTGAATAAAAATTTTAAAAATCCTGTTTTTCTTTTTAAAATTACTTTATAACAATTTATTTACATTGTTTTATTTATTTCATATTTAAAAGACCACAAAAATAATTTATTCCGACAATTCTTAATTCGGCTCCAGTGTGCATCGTGACACGCATGCCTACGCATGCACACATGTCCTACTTCGAAATTGGCCGCCTTTCAGTAATTGATTACTTCGGTCATGTCGTGTCTTCCTTGGCCTTCTTCGACTTGTTTTTGCATTCACACTATTTGTATACATATTTTTAACAATTATTACTACACCTATTAGTTACACATGTTCAAACCATCTTAGTGACCCTTTCTTCATTTTATTTAGGACGCATTTATCCGCCTTACATTCGGTGTTCCATCATACACTATTTTTTAGCACATTATTCTAAGTGATGTCATTTTTAGGACATTTATCCTATTCTTATCTTTCTTTTGTCAATCTACAACAGAAAAATATTCACCTAAACTCCCAAAAACGTGTGTCTGATTTTTTATATTAGATCATAAATTTATAATATTTTTATAATTAACGATAAAAATACAAAAAAAATCCCCTCAAAGCAAATAATTTGATTTCTTGTAATATAATTTAATATATACAGCATTTCAAGCAAAAATTTTCATGTTTCAAGTGAAAAATAAATTAAATATAAGTCTATTTGGTATTCTTTGATACTCTATGTTCAAAAACAAACCCTAAATTTAATTATTAAATACTTAAACTTTAATTTCTTTTGGAGGTCTCGAGTCCACGTAGCAGGGCGAACCTGATACGAATAATTTGTTCTCTAACCCTCTCATTCCCTCTAGTACCTAGCCCTGGATTAAAGGAAATCGGGAACAATATATTCAAGAGGTGTTAATTATATTCGGCGAAACGGGACAGAAAAGAAATTCGCCTTTTTATCTTCTAGTTTGGTTATGTTTCAAAATAGAAACTAATGTTTTTTATGTAACAGAAACGTGTGAAAACGCATGGTAGAAGCCAATATCCAGCAGTGGAAAGATCAATGCCGAGAGAGAAGTGAAAAAAATACGTTATTTGTTCGATATAATTTAACATTTTAATCCAGTATGCATACAAATCCAAAGGCCACTCTAATATGTATGACATGAATTAAAGGAAGAAATTATATCTAAAAGAAGGGCAATCTTGGCGGTAATTTGTAACTTGTACACATATGGATATGTGTTAAAATCCAAGGGGATAGATTCTTATGACGATATCAAAAAATAGTTCGATGACTGGATTAAATCAAAAGACGCATCGTTCTTCCAATATGGATTTCAAAAATTGCCTGAAAGATGGGAAAAGTAATAGCTAGCGATGGACAATATCAGTTGTTTTAGAATAACAAATCAAAATTAAAGAAAAAACAGCGAGAACTTATCTTTACCCCTAATATAAATTACATTTTACCTGTTCTCAATAGATGCCTTAAATTATATTTGCTGTTTGTAATAGTAATCGTATAATAATATGATTAAAGGTGTTTATTTTTTAACATATTTTAAAAATTGTTTTATTCCTAACGATTGTTTTATAATGCTTGTTAATTGTGGAAAGTTATTGACATTTTGTCGAATATCTTCCCTTAGCGGTACAAAAGACATATTTAGTTCTTTACTGTCATAAAATTGGTAAAATAGTTTTTTTTTATAAATGAATTATTATTTTTTCTTTTTTCAAATTATACATCTTGATTTGGTGTAATTTAATTTTAATACATAATAATTCCACATGCGCATTGCAAGTTCAATAGTATGCAATTTTCATTCAAAGTTATATGTTTTTAAAATAACAAATCAAAATTAAAGAAAAAAACAGCGAGAACTTATCCTGATTAATATGAAGAAATTTATTTATAAAAAAGCGTTAGGAAAAGTTTAATGAACGCCCTGATTAGTATCGCGACTTCTATTTTTATGAAAAGCATATAGGGAGTGTAGCTGTTATCCTTTTATGTACCCCTCACTATTTCTCTCAGGAGTGTTGGGTTTCAACACTCTTGAAGGTCGTCGAATGATCTTTCTGGGAAGGCATTTTTTTAAACTGTTATCCGGAGGTATTTTCAATACAGGAATACTGAGAGAGCTAAATCTGTACGTTCCCCATAGTTATAGCAGAGCAAGGGGACATATATTATTTTATGCCCCAAATTGCCGCACAGAGGCCCTTCGAAGTTCTCCTGTATTGAAAGCGATTCGTCTCTTAAATGAGGTTGCAAAAGAGATACACCTCTTTGGATGCAATTATGGCAAATTCGTTAATACCCTTATAATAAAGGCAGCAAGCAAATAACTAGCTTTTCCTATTCATAAGGTTCTATTTATATTTCCTTTGATATTTTTTTTTCCATCCTTTACATCGATTTGGCTTGCGCTGTAATGATGTAAGGAATTTATTCAACAAAATAATAATAAAAAATAATAATAGTGAAATTTAAACAAACATTCTGATGAGTATGCCGAATTTTATTTTAAGCGCTAAGTAAAATTTAAAGTAAACAAACGCATATTTTTTAATGCGGGCGTCAGAGGGTTTATCCACAGGTGTGCTGGGGCACTTAAACTTGTTGGTTTATTAAGATATCATAATGGCGGTAATGGGTTTTACTTGTTTATAGCAAAAATAATATAAACGCGTAAATAAAACGTAAAGATAAACTCAAGAGCGCGCAGAAGATCTCTCATCTGAAGGTGCGGTGAATTATTTCGCCATTTCCCCGAAATCGTAAAGCCGGAATTCAGTGATAATTTTCATTTAAATTAAATAATTCATGAGATCAAATTTTTTTGTACGATACGATGCCGCGACGATAAAGAAAATGTTGAGAGAAAATTAAGTAATTTGTTTTAAGTATTATCTTAACTCTTCTTCTTTTTCTTCCTCTTATTGTCGATCTTGCCATTTGCTTATATTTATAAGGGCTTAAGAGGGAGGCGTTGTCTCTGTCTTTGTTATAATTATGAGTTCATCATATTATTTCATAATATTTAATTTACTGTTATTTGTCGCAATCTTTTTATGAATAATATTACTTTGATTTGTGCATTGTAATGTACAAAAGTTATGTTATGCTTTTTATGTGCTTAAATAAATAAACGAAAAAATAATTTGTTTTCCTTACGACATGGAATTCTACAAACGTAACCTTTCATTTCACGGTGATGCAAATTTGATACAAACCAAAAAAGTTGCTAGTTTTTACATTATTGTTGAATGCTACACTCTACGTGCATATCTTCCTATCAAGGTACACAAGCCGTCGCTTGTTTATTTATATTAAAAAAAAAGTTACTTTAAAACTCGTTTGACAGTTGACTTACTTCTATTGCTGTCAGTTTCATATCCAATTTTATTTTATTTTTTTATTTAAAAAAAAAAGACCTACATCAAGGATTTATATCAATGATATTAGAATTTATTTTACAATCTTCAATGTGAGCAGAAAATAGCTCATTATTATGAAGAAGGAATCTGGTCGTGTCAAGGCTTGAACCCATGTCCCCTGGATCAGGAGCCAAGCGTTCTATCCTCTAGACCACCACCCGGTTTTGAGTATAAAAAGCCGTTATTTTTAATTTTTAAATAAATAAAATTAAAATATGACTATCAAATTTTGCTTGGTTGCAAATATGTTATTTGCAATTATTTTAAAATATTCTTCTTCTTCTTTCGGTGCCGTGTCAGGTTCCCCCAACGTTGGCGATCACTACAGCAAAGGCATCTCTATCCTGGGAAACTTGGAACAGGTTCTGAACTCTTGTTATTCCTGTCCACTCTTTGATGTTCTGCAGCCAGGATAGCTGCCTTTTACAACTCCCCGACATCCCTCCACTTTTCCCATTTATATCAGTCAAAGAAGGTGGTATTTTTCTCCCCTTAGCATATGACCCAAATATGAGACCTTTCTAATTTTCACACTTGATAACAGTCCTCTATTGGCTCTTGCTCTCTGCAGTACGTCTGAATTACTGATACTATCGGTCCACGGTATACGGAGCATTCTGCGGTATATCCAAATCTCGAACGCTTCCAACCGGTTCATTACATTCACTTTCAGAGTCCAGGTTTCGCAGCCATATAGTAGAACAGACCATGTACAACATTTAATCATTCTTTGTCGGAGTTTCAAGTTAAGATTATCGTTGCAAAATAATATTCTATAATATTAAATAAATCGAAATAAACTATTTTCTATTTTACATCAAATAATAAAAAACTATTATACCTAAAAAAAAATCATGGAATCAAGGGTGAAATCTGAAACAATCGATAATTTCAAAATATATCTTAAAATCAACAACTAATTATTAATAAAATTGATAAATTATTAATATTTTTTACTTATAGTGAGTACTCTACATTATTTAGTAGTTTTTTTTTTATAAGTTTTATTACATTATATGGGATTGTTTCCCTTAATAGGGAAAAATCAACTATATTTTATCTACCATAGATAATCTATTTTTTGGCTAAAACATTACATTTTCTATATATCAAATCAAATCAGTTTATTAACTCAAAAGACATTACAAACAGGAAAATGTTTAAGGCATCTATAAAGTACAGGTAAAATATTATAAAAATACAACAAAGTACCAGGAACGCATTAGAGATGTTTCGACATTAGGAAGACAAGATACTTTCTAAAGTCAAGAGTATTTGTCCCCTGAACGTACCTTCACTAATATAAAAGACGTCAATCTCCAAGGAGACCGCGTTCAGCAGACTAATTGCTCTTCCTACCTGTGTCACCAGAGGCAGATTGGTATCTGATATATTGACGCATACAAAACGAATGTTAAATTATTTATTTATTATTCGTAACTTTTGTACATAAAAAAAAACTATTTATTTATTACTAGGCGAATGTGTGTTTAGCCTTATCCTTTTCCTAAAAAAGGAAGCAAGAAGTCTATAACTAGAAAATTTAATTTAAACTTTCAGCATGCTGTTAGTCGTATGCGTTGGGAATCTTGTCAAAATATAGCACGCCATTGTTGTGAATATTATATTTCCGACAAAATACCAAAATCCTTTTAGTATTCAAAGATACATGCAATTTAGGGATGGTTCTTAAACTCGCACCCACTAGCTTTATTAGGCTGGCCACACATCTGTGGAAATAGTTTTTTTTTCTCAACATAAAGCCAAAGATACCTTTTTATTTATTTATTGTTTAAAAATGCACGTTAATAAAGATCTACAGTGCCGATCAAAAAAATAAGGATTTTGTGGCTCATAGTTAATTCATATCGGGGAAAATACTTGCAATGCAATAAATTTGTTTGCATAAAATAACATTGATATATTTTCTTTTGCCTATTTTATTCAGAACAAATATAATAAAATAAAAACAGTTTTTAGTAAACGCACTGTCACTCTCCGAAATGAACGGATAAAGCATATTTACAAAAAAAGAATAATAAATTAACAAGCGAGCACTTATATGTTCATTTGATTGAATTTATGAATATGTTCATTTGTCCATTGGATTGAATGTATTTTTTTGAATTATTTTTCGAAGGTTGAGTATATATTAATTACGTTAATATTATGATGTCGAAAATAAAGCAAAGTTAATAATACGAATGAAAATGTCTGTATTCTATAAGTTATTACATTTTATAAGAATGATATTTTTCGCCTTGCTAAGGTATTAGACATTATTTCTTAGACAGGTGAAACATGTTATTCACATAATATATAATAAAGCTTCTAGAAAATATACCTTTTTATTCAGTTTAATGTTAATATTATTATTTTTATTTTTATTTTTACGATTTAATATGGGAGTATCGTGAGAGGAATCTCATTACTGATACCCCACTATTTATGACATTATTTGCCTGACACAATTTGTGACTTGAGTTCCTTTGACTCGGTGTGTGACTGGCTTAATTCTTCTCGTATTCTCTTCGCCACGATTTACATTTGCAGTTTAAGTTTAGTTTAATTCTCTGGTGGCGGTCATAAATGTCTTGGCTGGGTATCTTTTCGGACGATCATTGCGCGTATCCTCATAAATGCTGAAATGTATTACAAGTTTGTACTGCGCTAATACAAACAGAATGATAATACTATTATTTTAAAGGCATCCGGAGCTTAGTGGTGACATTGCTGTTAGAACTTCTAAAGGAAAACGTTTGATTCCTCAGCAAAACTTTCATATATATCTGCAAGAAATTCTTAAATATATATTGTCTTGAATCCGTATTATAAATGAATTATTTGAATGATAGTAACTTATTTATTATTTTTTTATTATTTTAATTGAATGTTTTTAATAATTAGACCCCTGCACTGAGTTTAACTGCAAAGTAGAAGCGGCACAAACAGCTTTTAATAATAATGAAAAACAAAATAAAATGAAAAACACTTCTTTGTGACGACAATATGGCATAAACCTAAATCTGAGACAAATAATGGTCAATTATTACGTATGGTTGATTTTACTTTACGGTGTAGAGGCGTGGACTCTAAAAGTTAATAGAATAAACTGCCTTGACGCGTTTGAAATGTGGATCCACCGTAGAATGCTTAGAATATCTTGGACCAATATGATAAAAAACAGTGATGCATTTCGTAAAACCAATGCAAATAGAGAACTGTTCACCACTGTTAAGCTCCGTAAAGTATCATGTTTTGGCCATGTAATGAGAGGCAACTAATAAATCATACTTCAGCTCGTCATGAAGGGGTAGATCAAGGGCCGCAGAGGGGTCGTTAGAAGACAGGTCTCCTGGCATGAAAACATCCGAGAAGGTACCGGTGTCAGAACTGTGGGGGAGCTGTTTTGCGCCGCCCAGGAAAGAGAAGCTTTCTCCCAAATGGTCGTCAACGTTGGGGAGACCCGGCAGTACACGTGAATAACAAGAATAAAAATAATAATATTCCATATATTCCTAGGAGTTTTAACGAAGTGTTGAAGAACATTCGGCACGGCACCTGTCTGCTCTTTGCAGATGATCTTAAGCTATTTTCGAGAATCCAGTCTATTGATGACTGTATAAAATTGCAGTCTGACATAGATGCGATAGAAAAATGGTCAATGGAAAATAAGCTGGAATTAAACATTAAAAAATGTGTTACAATGACATTTACGCGTTCTCCAAGACCAATTGATTTCATTTATACAATTAACAATCAGGCTCTGGAACGAGTTTCCACAATAAAGGATCTCGGTGTCGTATTTGATCCCAGGCTGACTTTTTCTGATCACGTGTTAATGTTGGCATCGACTGGCTATAAACTTCTGGGTTTTGTCTTAAGGACTTGCAAACAGTTCCGAAATCCCGAAGCGATGACATCAATGTTTAACGGCATCGTTAGATCAAAATTAGAATACGCGAGTGGTGTATGGTCTCCATACCAGCACAAGTATGTGGAGGTATTAGAACAAATCCAGAAAAAATTCTGAGATACCTCTACATGCGGATGAATGGGGTATATCCGAGGTTTATGCACCACAATGATCTATTGATTAACACAGAGTACCGCAGTCTCGAATCAAGAAGAAAGGGTACATTGATGATCTTAGGATTTAAAATACTCCGTAACCTCATTGATAGCCCATACCTCTTAGAGTGTTATGGTCTCAATGCACCGGACAGGTATGCTCGCGCTAGAAGACACGATCTGTTGTGCATACCGCATAGCAGGACAAATGTCTTGGCGCAGTATACAATGACTCGGGGTATGGTGCTCTTGAATGAGGTGTCAGTCGATGTGGACATTTTCCAAATGACCTATACGTCCTTTAAGGAACATATAGGTACATACCACAACTGTTAAATATTGTTTTATTTTATTTTAATTATTTTATTTTAACATGTATTTTAAAATGTATGTGAAATGCATGCAAAATTTATGTAAATTGTATACAGTAATAGGGTCATAAAAACCTGTTGTATACAAAAAAAAAAAAAAAACATGTTTACTTAACTACATGCAAACGCAAATAAAATATAGTCTAAGTCAAAGAATATTTAACTATTTTTTTAATGTGCGTAAATAATGATTTAAGATTGGACTAAAAAAGAGAGTGAGTTATTCTGGACGACGCAAGACATAGAAATTCTCGCGATTTCTTTATTTTGCAAATGACCTAAAACTTTTCTTAAAAATAACAATATTGGAGGACTGATTGCGTTTGAAATCCGATATTGACAGGATTGTTGTTGACTGGAGCAAGCGCAACCAGATTTACTTTAACATATCCAAATGTGTTATAATATCATTCTCTAGGGCGCACCACATTACGTATCATCGATATTCCATGAGTAATGAAAGCCTCAAACCTGTATCTGCTGTCAGAGATCTTGGGATAATTTACGAAAGTCGATTGACATTTCGTGCTCAGATCGAGAAGGTATGTGACGTTTCGTTAATAATGGTGAGTATTGTTCTTCGAACTGTTAGGGTTTTCAGAGACACCCGGGTCTTAAGAACTCAATATAACTCCTTAGTCAGAAGCAGGCTCGTGGGAGGTGCTTTGATATGGAGTCCTCATGAGGCTCAGTATTTTCTCATGTTAGAAAGGGTTCAAAAGAAATTCTTGAGAGCCCTCTACATGCGACAGTACGGGGTATATCCTTTGGTATGCTGGGGTATAACTCCCTCGAACTGAGGAGGGAAGGATTAATTTCAACGCATTTTTTCAAACTAATTCGGAGCTTTATTGAGAACACCTATGTTCTGGAGCAAACAGGTATTTTTGATCCTCATAATTACCTGCGATCATCAATTGTTCTTTGCTCCGTCACGCAGAAACAACCTGCCTTTGGTGATGCCAGTAGGAAAAGCAATTCGGACGTTGAATCTAATCGTCTTCGGATTTGGGCATTTTCAGTGTCATAAAAAATAAATAACGAATTCTGGAAAGAGTACCTATTGCTTCACTGACGTCAACATATTTAGGTTCCATCTTTTATGTATGATTTTTTGGTTTCATTTTGTTGTTTTATCTTTGTCTTATCTTTGTAACACCGTTTTGTGTCCAAATGAGTTGCCTTAATGTTTTTCGTTTTTTATGTCTCATTTGTGTATTATGTATAAATAAATAAATGAATAAAAAATAAATAAATGGTACAAGAGAAAGAAAAATAAAAAAGATTTAAAATAGCATATGCTCCGATTCGAAGCGTTTTCGAACACTCCAACACAATGAGTTATTTATACTTTTAAACCTCGGCCTAATAGTCGTATAATAGATTTTTCTTTATTATCACTTTACTGACCCTTCCGTACAAGTACATTATTCCTTCTTTATTGCCTCGTATATTCCGTACCAACGGTAAAAGGGACGATGCCCTTTCTTAACGTTGTTTCATATACCCCCCTAAAGTAACGTTAAACTTTGTGTGTCTAATTACAAATTAATGTCTGTGTGTAGTGTTTGTTCCCAGCCAGAATAAAATGAAGAAAGGCAGCTAATCGAATATTTTTTACGGTATACTCGTATATGCAGCATATATACAGGGGATGTTGATAATAGGCGCAATTTCCAAATGCAGTGAACCTGGCCATCACCCTATCAGGGGTTTTCGAAGTTCGGTCCACTCACCTTCGAGACAATCTCCACCAATAGACAGATAGCAGGGTCTTTCACCATACTACCTTATATTTCGTCTTTCGATGGGGTCCCGAAGTGCGCGATCCCAACCTCTCCTAGCTGTCTTCATTCATCAGCAGTCGGTCCACTCACCTTCGAGACAACCTCCACCAATAGACAGATAGCGGGGTCTTTCACCATACTACCTTATATTTCGTCTTTCGGTGGGGTCCCGAAGCGCGCGATCCCAACCTCTCCTAACTGTCTTCATTCATCAGCAGTCAACCATATTTATGTAGCATAATTTGCATGGGTCGAAGTTTATACGTTTATTTATATAGAAGATTGCAAATTTTGTTAGAACGCTACATGTCCATAACTAAGATTTCAGTATTCGATGAGTTAGTGAATACCTGTTTCGGGCGCGAGGCGTTGGCCCGAGTGTTAGTGAACTATATTACGTGCAGTATAGGAAAGGTATCGATATATCATATATATATATATATTTAGGTACATGTATGTAATATATAAACGTAAGCATAGTATAATCATGGAGTAAGCCGAACGCATACGTTCCAATTTCCTGAAATATAAATTCTTAATTCTAGACTTAGCTTTTCCGTCGTAACAGCTCAGGAAAACTGATTCTATAGTATTTTTAAATCTGCAAATGCCGCACCCCTCGTACCACTATACTTGTATACAAAATAAAATGAAGTTCTTGATAATCAGAACAACAAACACCCACTGAATTTAATACCAAAAGCGACCGCTTCCCGTCAGGTCAAAAGTCAACTGCCATGCGACCGCTTCCCATCAGGTCAAAAATCAACTGCCCCGAACTACCTCTCTCCCTGGCCCACTACCTTTCTCTCCCCCTCTGCTTCCCGCACCCCTCTCCCTGCATCTCCTCTGCTTCCCGCTGCTAGATCTACCCCCACTTGGTTAGGTGTTATATTTTCTAGTCATTTGAATTTATTTTCGTATTACATCTGAATTCACGCATCTCTCTCTACGATGGTTCAATACCATCACAAACTATTGACATTCATTACATTCTAAACTTCTAGTTTTATTTGTATCTTGCTAAAATCTATTCATTTTTGACATCAGTTTGGTTTATTTCTAAGTATTTTGGAATTTAAAGGTCAAATATATCATGTTATCTAAAGTTTTATTAATAATTGTTTCTTGAACAATGATGTAAAACTCTATATTAAATAATTAATACGAATGAATTTTAGAAGTTTTATTATATTTTATGGGAATGACATGTTTCGCCTTTCTAAGGCATATTGACATTTGGCATTTGTTAACCCAATAATGACATTTGATAATGCCGTAGAAGGGCAAAAAATGTCATTTCCATAAAAAAATAATAAAACTTCTAGAATTTTGCTTTTCACAAAAAATATTTATTTTCTTCTGAATAATGATGTAATAATATGCGTGAATGGAAACTTCTGTTTTATAGGGCTTTGATTTTATTTAAAATGATTTTATTTACATGTTTCGTCTTGCTAAGATACCAATGGTAATATCAAATAAAACTATTGGAGTCAAAAAATATATTATTACTATTTCAATTTACAAAAATGAATTCAATTAAACATTTCGATGAAGAGTCGAAGAAAATATAGGGTAAATATTTTAAAATGTATACACGACAAGCGAATGTTTAAACAAAGAAAACGTGAAATGCTTTAAAAAATGGAAAAATGCGACTTTTAATATTCTTGAATCAAATCATGAAATTTACAGAATGGTATAAAAAGTTAAGAGTTGTCGAAACTCCTCACTTTTATGTTTCATATATTGAACGAAAACAGTTTTTTCCAAGATACTTTAAAGTAAATATTGTAAAACCCAAATTAATTATTGAATTGTATTAATTGATATGCTTTAATTTTATAGTCTTAATATAAATATGTGCACAGTTTTCTATCAAAATAAAACCAATACAGTTATTTGAGAGACACTTCAAAGTTAAGTAATTGTGACCAGAATTTAAAAACTTTTATTGTATAATTGCAGTAAATTTATGAAACCTTATATTATTTAAAAAAATAAAAAAAACATATTATGAGTTTTTAATTGAAATACAGATATCAATAATAACATTTGTACTAATATATTTAATTTTATTTTAATAACAAGGAAAGGTCATAGGATAATAATATATAATATATATTTTTTATATCTGCATCTTATCATGTTGTTAAAGTAAACTAGATTACATCTATCGTTTATGTTCTTACATTTACTCATAATTATTTTTAGAAAGTACATTTCACTTATTATATACCCTTTAAAATTTTAGTGCACTTTTTTCGTCAAGTACACATAATAATTTTTTTTAACTTAACATGCTTAACTGCGCACGGAGGCAGTAGTTAAGGTGTGGTAGAGGCGGTGGTGGTTCGACATAAATAAGTTTAAAAGTAATCTTGTTCGAGCCATCACTCTTCCGCGCTTATCGATGTTTACCCCCATTAGAAGTAGCGAAGACACGTAAAACTTCCGTACACTTTTCTTCCAGTACACCTGTTCTGAAGTGAAATCTTTATGTTAAAAATTGCCCCGGGATTATTATTTTTAAGTAATTACTTTAACTTTGTAAAAGAAAACGATTAGTAAGGATACTATTTTATAACATATTTTTTTTATAAAAATCATATACTTCGTCATTGAAATTTTTAAATTTGTATATATAAAGTATATAAAATAAAACAAATAATTTGAATTTTAACCACGGAATTGTACTTTTTATTATTTATTTAAATATATATTTGCATCATTACAGGAAGAGCCAAATCGGTGTAAAAATTATGGCTATTATATTAATACTAATAACATGTGATGGGTAACTCATCTATCGCCATTTTACTGTCACATTATTTCTACACCAGACCAAAGACAGTGTGACAATCACACTTCCATCGCCTATTCGGCCACAAAGTGTGGTAAATTTTTAATGAAATCTAATATTAAAAAATGTGGTATCACGTTTACAATCAGAAACAGCTTGCTGCTGATATCACCCTCATTATTACATATATCTTTAACCCTTTATAACCTTATCAGTTGCTATAAAATGGCGTATATCCGTAAAGGATAACTGCACCGGGCGTAAGGTAACGTAACTTCTGCGGTTGCGGCGGCGCACACTGGGGCCGATCCAGGAATTGTGCGAATAAACCCCTTTTTTTTAAATAACATTAGGTCACAAATAATTCCTGGAATTGATAGTTAAATATACCTGGCATACAGCTCAGTACTCTAAAGTCATGGTGCAAGTCAACTTTTATCCCTGTTCCAGTCGAAACTTGTCCGTCATAGGCGAAGCTTTTGCCGTCTGCGATTTCAATACGAAAAGTCACCTTGTATTCATGGCAAATACTTTATAGTGCTTCCAAATTTTGTTATTATTTCAATATGGCATTATCACCCACATGTTGGTACATATTTTTTTTGAAAATATCTTTGATATATTCTGAATTGTAATATTTTAAAGGGGTATTTACATTACTGGGGAAAATATTTGCTTTTTTTTAGTTTATTTATTTTATATGTAAAGTTTTAGTTGATATCAGTTCATATCATGTCTGCAATTTTGGGCTTATTTGTTTACGTATTCATTGTTCTTAAGGAAATATAAAAAACATTTTGCGCATATTTGCGCTTTTTCACTTAAAGGTCACTTTTGTCCAGGATGTGGAAACATAATAAAAAAGAAGGCATTTATGAGTTATTTTAAATTAATTTCAATTATTATTTTTTCTTTCAGGATCAGGTACAACTAATATTTTTATAAGTAGACGTACCTTATTTGATCAAATGAGACAATCTGGCTACGTTAAATTGGCTGATCAAGTATCATGTTTGAAGGAATTTGTCGAAATACGTACTAAATGTCTAAAAGACCAATTACCAAGCCTTCATAAAACAATTTCATTTTTTGTGTCTGATTTTAAGAAGAAGTGGCAAAAGGCTATCAGAAAAGAGAACAGATATTTGGTTTTTAATAATGACTGCCTAAATACTTCAATAGGTTTTCATAACTTTTCTATTGTTTTAAGTAAAAAAGTGGGTCGCCCTCAAACAAATTTTGAAGAATCTTGTGATAGAGCTAAACGCCAAAAGACTAAATCTTTGAGATCAAAGCACTCTCTTAAGGAATGAACATTTGCAGTACAGGTGACTTTGCGAGCTGCTAGTCAAGTGGATGCCTCCAAAGTTTTGAAGGAAGTTACGACAACTTTATCCACAGCTGCCTCATACAAAAATGCATACAAGAAAATTAACATCTGTAAAAGGTTAGCAGCTTACAGAAAAAGAAGCTCTTTTGATGTTTATTGAAGTAAAACTCACCAAACATCAATACAATTTAATTCGAGAACATGACAAATTCCTATTTCCATCTTGCAAAAAAATACAACAGGCGAAAAGCGAATGTTATCCACCAAAGGAAAGCATTGCAGTCACAGATACTTTTGCTGAGATTAAATTGCAAATTTTACTTGATCATACTGCCACTCGTCTTTTGGAAGCTCATAAAGAAATTTTAGAAGTTCAGAAATCAGAAAATATAAAAAATATAACCTTAATATGCAAATGGTGCTTCGACGGATCTGCACAGTCAGAATACAAACAGAAGTTTAGTAGCGATCCAAATTCTAAGGATAATAATATTTTTATATCGTCTTAAGTACATTTAAGATTGATATCGGACAATTTAATATTACAAAATAAAATAGTTTTTTGTCAAAATGAAAGACACGATACTGTAGACCCATAAACTCTTTGCGGGAAAATATGCGTGGTACCCGATGCCTCCAACTATTCACAAAGTTTTAATTCACGGCCCAGAAATAAAAAAGCATGCTTTATTACCTATAGGCCAGCTAAGTGAAGAGGCCCAAGAAGCAAGAAACAAAGAGTTCAAAAGATACAGAGAATGCTTCTCGCGAAAAATGTCACGTATAAAAACTAATGAAGATGTATTAAATTTAATTTTAATATCTTCGGACCCTCTTATTAGCAGCTTGCGAGAAGTATCTGTAAAGAAAGATGTAAATTTTGAAAAGGATACTTTAGATCTATTGGCTCCACCTAATATTATAACGTCCGACGTTTCCACGCAATCCACGATCAGTGAAAACGAAGCCGAAAATTCTTCAGATAGTGAATAAAAATTTTAAAAATCCTGTTTTTCTTTTTAAAATTACTTTATAACAATTTATTTACATTGTTTTATTTATTTCATATTTAAAAGACCACAAAAATAATTTATTCCGACAATTCTTAATTCGGCTCCAGTGTGCGGCGTAGCAATCCACTTAGCCGCCTACGAGCATACGACATCTCTACGTAAAACAATTTTATTGCTCTCTATTTGAAATGAGTAAACTACGAACAGTAAACTGTTTAAAAACTGTATTTGAATAACGAAAGGAATTCGTAATTTAATAATAAGAAATATTTTTTTTTAATTATTCTTCTTTTTCTCTGCAGTACATATCGATATTGGACTTGGCCTCTTCCAGGACAGTGCTCCACTCTCTTGTCCCTTCCCATCTTTCTCTATTCTCGAGATTTTTCCAATTTATCCCAGTCCTTTTACACGTATTCCGCCCATCTATTTCTTCAATTACTGAATGACGAAATTAGGAAGATATGTAAGAAAATGATAACATCATAAGTAAAATGAAAAAGGGATGCCTGAGATGGTTTGACATATGGAACGAATGGATGAAAGTAGAATGATTAAAATTTGTATATAAGTGTTGTGAGTGAAAGAAAAGCAGTGGAAGACCAAGGAAAGCATGGCATAACCAATTTGACCAAATACAAAAAGGCAGCTACACTCGAAGTCAGAAAAGTATTGATTTATGCTCTTATTGATTCATCATCATCATCATTATGAGCCGTCTGTCATCCACTGCTGAATGTAGGCTTCTCCCAAAGCACGCTACCGCCCCTTATCCATTGTCACTCCCATCATCCATGTCGAGCAATCCTATTCAGATCGTCGGTCCAGCGGGCAGGGGGACGTCCAACTCTACGGAATCCTGTACGCGGTCTCCACTCCAGAACCCGTCTTCCCCATTGGCTGTCGGTTCTCCGACAGATATGGCCAGCCCACTGTCACCTATCCGTAGAGCCACCTTTTATTGATTAGTTAATTATTTTTATTATGAAATTGTAACGTTATAAATTCAGAACTCTATTTTTAAAAAAATATATATATTTTAATATTTCTGAATATTACTTGTATTTAAATCTTTATGTTTGAGTAAAGTATTATCAGCATTTCAAAAAATAATGTAGAAGTTAAAGTTAAAAAATGATTCACACTTTATCTTAACATGTGATCTATGAAAGGTAGAAAAATGATAACTCAAACGGTTTTATATCACATCCGCTACAATATTTATTCATTTCGCACAAAGGTAGGTACTACGTTATGCAGTTTACAACAGGAATTCTAGCTCGCCTCTAGAATTTTATTTAACCAGCATAAATGAATGTTCGGATACCGTGTTTAAGTATACTAATTTAATGCCCCTCGTAGAGTGCCACAATTTAAAAAAAAAGGAAATAAAACAGTTTCCGTTGCTTGTCCTATAATAATTGTTATATTTTTTAGTTTGTAATGTGAATTCTTATCATCGTGATTAAATCAACTCAAATCAGTTTATTATCTCAAAAGATATAACAAACAACAATAAAGTGATTGTGTAAAATGATTTCCAATTGTAATGTACGAGGTCTGTTCAAAAAGTATCGCGAATTTTGAATTTCCGCTGGCTACGTATATTTGATTTTTGATTTTTTTATAGCGTTATGTTGGTACTCATGTCCCTTACTTATGCTGACAAGGTCGGCCATTTTGAATGTTTAGTTAATTTTTGACAGCTGTTTTGCTTGGATGTGTTTTGGTTCGTCTTCGATTTTTGCCTATTCCAAAAAATGGATCAAAGAATCTGTATCAAATTTTGTGTGAAAAACATAAAGTGCGCGGACGCATTTCGAATGTTGACTGTGGCATATGGTGAAGCTACCTTGGACCAAAGCAACGTTTATCGGTGGTACAAAATGTTCTCAGAGGGCCGAGAAGATATGAACGACGAAGAGCGTGCCGGACGCCCGAGCACGTCAACAACAGACGAAAACATTGATAAAAGGAAGAAAATAGTATTAGCCAATCGTCGAATCACCGTTAGAGAAGTTGCTGAGGACCTAAACATATCGATTGGCTCGTGCCATTCGATTTTAACCAATGATTTGGGCATGAGTCGGGTCGCCGCGAAATTCGTGCCAAAATTGCTCAATTTCGACCAAAAACAGCATCGCGTTAACATTGCTCAGGAGATGTTGGACTCGGTCCGTGACGACCCAAATGTGCTCCAGAGGGTCATAACTGGTGACGAATCATGGGTTTATGGTTATGACGTGGAAACCAAAGCTCAATCATCCCAATGGAAGCTGCCGCATGAGCCAAGACCAAAAAAAGCGCGCCAAGTTCGGTCGAACGTGAAGGTTTTGCTCACAGTTTTCTTCGATTGCAGGGGCGTGGTGCATCATGAGTTCTTGCCACAGGGTAGTACGGTCAATAAGGAATATTACCTGCAAGTTATGCGCAATTTGCGCGAAGCAATCCGCCAGAAACGCCCGGATTTGTGGAAGAACAAAAACTGGCTTTTGCACCATGATAACGCCCCTGCTCACACATCGTTGCTTGTGCGCGAATATTTGGCCAAAAACAACACAGTAATGGTGCCGCAGCCACCGTATTCCCCAGACCTGGCCCCCTGTGACTTTTTCCTGTTTCCAAAACTGAAGAGGCCCATGAAAGGACGACGCTACGCCACGATTGAGGAGATAAAGACGGCATCGAAGGAGGAGCTGAACAAGATCACAAAAAATGATTTTTTTAAGTGCTTCGAGGATTGGAAAAAACGTTGGCATAAATGTATTATATCCGAGGGGAATTACTTTGAAGGGGACAAAATAGATATTCATGAATAAATAAATACTTTTTGAAAAAATATAAAATTCGCGATACTTTTTGAACAGACCTCGTATGAGGATATATAGATTTTCCAGTCATTTTGCGTTTGAATATGAGTGGTGTAACTCAGATGCAAGTGGTTGCCACGACCGTTAAGTATATAATGAACTACCCACCAATTTAACAACGTATAGCTAGCACCGGTCGAAATTTGACAATTCTGATTTAAGATGTAATTGTTAGGTACAATGTTATGAAGGGGGGGGGGGAATAAATTCGCCACAATAAGGATTTAATCAGATACTGGTGTACACATTTAGTTCGTGGATATAATAATACTATGAAGAGACTTGTGAAATTAATATTATTGTTAACCGTGCTTTATGCTTAACGGTTACAACGAATACGATAAATATTTCATTTTAAATATACACTTCCTGATAAAATTTTGCTGCCTCAGGCAATTGCGTAGGTACTCGTCCATTCCAATTCTGATTATAGATCAATTTAAAAATAATTATTGTTGCATAAACCAAAAACATAGTTATCACAACTTTTAAGATATTTTAGCAATAAGTAGGATCATATAAGTAAAAACAAATATTCTTTGGATTTCAGTATACCTAAAGTAAAAACAAAAAAACATAACTAAATAACTAACCATCACTCCGTCTCCCCGGAGGGGTAGGCAGAAAGAATGAAACGCCACACTGTTCTGTCCTGACATACTTCTCTCGATTCCTCTACATTCATACATCTTGTCATGCACGCACGTCGATTTCTCCGACTGCTCACGTGATTGACATTCAATCTTTCATTGATTTGATCGTGCCACGTTTTCCTCGGTCTTCCTCTATTTCTAGCTCCATTCACACCGTTTACATATACCTTCTTTACCATTCTGTCTTCACTCATTCTTTCCATATGTCCAAACCATCTTAATGACCCTTTCCTTATTTTGTTCATAACACTTTCATTCGCACCACATTCACTTCTTATACTTGCATTTACTCTATCATATGCACATTTGCAACACATTAGTCTTAGAGATCTCATTTCTACTGCATTTATTCTAATTTCATCCTTCTTTTGCCAGTTCCATGCTTCACTTCCATACATAAGGGTCGGCACAAGAACACCATTATGCACTGCCATCTTAGCTTTTTTGGATAGGCTTTTGTTTGCGATGACAACTTTAAGTGCACCATTTACTCTGTTGCCTGCCCCAACCCTTCTTTCAATATCCTTTTCCACCCTCCCATCCTTTGTAAACATACTTCCTAAATAAACAATTTTATCCACTTGTTCCAGATTTTCACCGTTCACACTAATGTTGCAGACTGTCATGCTTTCTTCTTTCTCGAAAATCATTACCTTGGACTTATTCACATTCATTATCAAATCGTATCGCTTGCATAACTCACACATAGACACCAAGGCTTGTAGCATTTACATAACACAAAAAAAACATTTGTTATTAAAAATCTTAATAAAAACCATATACTCTCAAAGAGATTTACGCATATCAATTTTGAATTTCTAAGGGAGAATGTCAGCGGAAAAAATATATAAATTTAGATTAAATAGATGATGACGTATGTGTATACTTATTTAAACGAAATCACCATCAATATTTAGGAGTTTTGTAAAGACAGACTACTCCTAACAAAGACTGAACTTTTATTCCAATCACAAATAAATCAAGCAGCCAATAGCTTTTTCATTTAAAACAACTAAGAAGATCTATAAATCTTAATATTCCTGTTGACGGTTTTATAAAATAATCAATTTTTTCATCGTGTCGTCAAATTATTGGACAGGAATCTATGTCAATTTTCCAAAATAGCAAATCCATAAATTCCAGTCTGCACTCAATGGGGTAGTAAGGCTGACATAAACTATGACGACTATGCTGGAGAGTTTACATATATGTTATCACAACCCCTTAAGGAAATTCAGTGCGAAAAAATATTCAGAAACAATACAATACAAGTTTTAAGCTTTGCTTGGAATGGTACCAGATTAAATTTTGAATTCTGCGTCACCGAGAAACTACGTGCGAATTACAATGTCTTCTGCTACAGGCAGATGGTGTTTATTGAAACTTTGTCCTCACACAATGACGATCGAATCAGGGTAACCAACCGTTCAGCCTGAAACAATCTTCCTGTAGACCAAAAGTGCATCGAGCACCAGCCAGATTTTAGATCAATTCACAAAAGTACCTTTTCAAATTATCTATCTCCTGTAAATGTTGAGTAAAGTATTTCAAGCAGCTCAATGTGTTAGTAAACCCATACAAGTAGCTTTATCAAGTGTGTTAGTGCACTCCTCATACTAAACACGAGATAATTATTATTATTATGAAATAAATCGTTTGCTTATTACTAAGCGTAGAGATCGAAGTTCATAACTATAAAATTTTATGCAAATTAATAAAAAGTTGCTAGCAGAGCTTCAAACTAATTGCTTATATTAACAACATTGTTTGTGTAATACGCATTTTTTTATTAAATAAATTAGTATTTATAAGTGTTGGTTCTACAAAAAAAATCATTTTAAAGGGCGAAGCCCTGTGTCCGCTGTGAAAAACACTTTGACGTCAAAAGGTTAATAAAAACTCAAAATAAGGCAGGACGGGATACATGGGATAAATTCTGTTAATCGATAAGTGTTATAAACTTCAAAAAGATTTAGGAACCTCCGATCTTATTAAATAGTCAAAAATATAGCCGAGTAAAGAATTTTGTTGATATATAAATGAAAATAAAATTATAAAATATGTTTTTAGTCATTATTTACATTATTTTTTTCTATATTTGTCATCACTTTGACTGAGATTCATATTTGAAAAACTTTACATTTTCGCAAAGCTTTTTAACACTTTTCTCAAATAATAATTAAATAAAACGACGTTTTTTAACTACTTCCACTTTTGTCTTTATTTCGACAGCGACCGGTTTCGCCAGGCTCTCTGGCATCAACAGACTGGTGGTGACCAGTCTGTCGATGCCAGAAAGCCTGTCGAAACTAGTCACTGTCGAAATAAAGACAAAGGTGGAAGTAGTTAAAAAATATCGTTTTATTTAATCATTTAAAATGAACTTCCATCAAGAGATTTCAGTAAAATAATTTGATTAACTTTTCACAAATATCATTGCAGTCTCCATCTTCAAGAAAGTTATGATTACCTTGAAGATAGGAATTGCAACGATCTTCGAAAAGTCGGTCGAGAAGGACAAGTATACATCTTCAAATGTTATTCAAATGATTATACGTACATATATCAACTGTTCAACTTAAATTGAACGCTTTTACTTTCGTAATTCTGTTAAATGTATGAATTATCTGAAATAGTTACATTTTATGTGATAGTCTAATCATGGGAGTAACTCAGTTTTGAGTTGTTCTCAAGTTCATTACTCTATTCAACGGATTCTTGAATGCTCACCTAAACAGTTAAGTGAATTACTCATGAATTTTACAGGACTTGCATATCCCCAGCTTACGATTCCTTATAAATAATTCAGTCCAGAATAGTCTGCGTCCTTTATGGTAAATAATTTGCCGTGAAGACGTATGATTTAGTGATTTCCCGACGTTTTGCGTTGCAAGGACTGTCATTTATAATTTGGTCATAAAAATGTCAACAAATGGAGAGTTAGTAATATGAATAAAAACTTATATTTTCGTAAGTTATATTATAATTTATGGTAACTACAAGTTTCACTTTTCTTAGACAGCACATATGCATATCAAATGTACGAGTATGTACTCGTATGTCAATATTTGATAATGGTTTGCAATACGTCATTCTACATGCCAGTTCCATGCTTCGCTTCCATTGATAAGGGTCGGTACAAGAACAACATTGTGCACTGCCATTTAAGTTTTTTTTTGCGATAAAAACTTCAATTTAATAGTCCATTGTTTTGGCCGAAACACTATGATACTTCAACGTTATTACTTTTAAAATTTAAAACACACGTTATCATATCATAATTTCTTTTTATTTACTGATTGTCGCGACAGCAGTTTCGCCAACCGATGTTGGCATCATCAGGTGTTACAATAAACTTTATTGTAACACCTAATGATGCTTACATCGTTTGGCAAAACAGCTGTCGCGACACTCAGTAAATAAAAATAATTTGTGATATTATAACAGTGTTTTAAATTTTAACAGTAATTACTTTAATTTAATTGCAATAATCACCAGGCAACTCTTTTTCATTATAAATTGACCGAAGGATCCTGAAACGGGTGATTAAAAAATAATAAAAATAAACAATATTCTTCGTATTACGTTAACTGTAATTATTTGGACATCTAATTTAAATATAATAGCTTAAAACCATGACGAAATTTTTAATAACCATTTTTCTTATTCTTTCTTCGTTTCCTCGTTTTTGAGAAGTAAACCCCTCCAACCCTCTCTGTTTTCCACAGCCTGCACCCATGAGTAGAGGTTTCCCTCTGTTATCTCCTTAATCTGGTCACACCATCGCGCAGGAGATGTACCTCTATTTCTTTTGCCTGGAACATTTTCTGTGACAGTACTTTATTCCAGGTTACCAAGCTCTCTTTTAACAATGTGACCAAAGAAACTCAATACTCGCCGACTGCATATAACAGATAGTCTTCATTTCCTGCAGTCCACTGTATCCTCAGCATGAGACTATAATAGATTAATAATAATAGATTAACACTTCTAAAAATTTGTCAGACTTGGTGGTCATAAGAAAAAGGTAGAATGGGGAATGTTGTATTACATGAAGCGTGCGCTTAACCCAACTGATGACAGGCCATAAGTCCTGTAAACACCTCGATCACCATATTCTGTTTCCAATTTGAATCTTCGTCTCTATTGAGATACAATTAATCCTTGTAATAATAATAGGTTTAAACCAGGATGAAAAATTAATAACCCTAGTTTGATTCAACAGTTCTAGTGTATAAACGTACATTCGTTTAAAGTTTGTTACTTTTTAAAATTACTTATTTAATAAATGACATTGAATGAGGCACGCTTATCCCTTACAATAAAGTAATATGTAAGGTTACCATATTTTTCTAATAATTAAATCTTTTGCTTGTCCAGTCACAATATTGGAGATGTTCAGTACTGTTAAAATAATTTAACAAAAACATCCTAAGACAAAAGTGCTCCCGGCTCAAGTGACTGAGTTATCACCAGCGACTGTTGGCAATTCTGGAATAATGGAAGTAGGTGGCAGTATTGTTCTAGCTCGCCATGTATAGCAGTTGTCATCCATTGTTCCGTTCCTCAGATAGCATTAATTATTCCCCAGCATAACCGCCATACATCAAGCGATAACTGAATTGCTCACATTCGGCTAATGAGCTTATCAGAGGACCGATGTTGATGGAAGTGTAAGCGAGTTTTTTTTATTATTATTACTGTTAGTTTTCCTTCTTTAATATAAATAACAACAAAAGTATTTTTTAAGGTTATATAAAATTAAGCGTTTAGAAGAGGGAAGTGCGTCATAAAGAAGTTTCAATGATAAATCACGTGTGCCAACTCACGTATTGCGAAAACCTGTCATTAAACGCGACATGGAAAAAGTTAGTAGTAAAAAGTATAAAATAGTACCAGAAACTGTCATATCTTAACTAACTAACTAACTTACTAACCATCTCCCCGAAGGGGTAGGCAGAAAAAATGGATTGCCACACTTTTCTTTCCTTACATATTTCTCTCGATTCCTCAACATTCATACATCGTGTCATGCACGCGCGTCGATTTCTCTGACTCCTCACATGGCCGACATTCTATATTTGATTTATTTGATCGTGCCACGTTTTCCTCGGTCTTCCTCTATTTCTGGTTCCATTTACATCATTAACATATAATTTTTTTACCATTCTTTCTTCATTCATTCTTTCAATATGTCCAAACCATCTTAATGATCCTTTCATTATTTTGTTCATGACACCATCATTCGCACTGCATTCACTTCTTATATTTACATTCGGCACTCTATCATACACTGAGTATCCACAAATTCTTCTAAGAGATCTCATTTCAACTGCATTTATTCTACTTTCATCCTTCTTTTGCTAGTTCCATGTTTCGCTTCCATACATAAGGATCGGTAGAAGAACACCATTGTGCACTGCCATTCTAGCTTTTTTTGATAGGTTTTTGTTTGCGATGACAACTTTAAGTGCACCATTCACTTTGTTGCCTGCCCCAACCCTTCTTTCAATATGCCTCTCCACTCGCCCATTTCTTGTAAACATACTACCTAAATACACGAACTCAACTACTTGCTCCAAATTTTCACCATTCACGCTAATGTTGCAGACTGTCGGGGTTTCTTCCTTTTCAAAAATCATTACCTTGGACTTATTAACATTCATCATCAGATCATTTCGCATGCATACCTCATACATACAATTCACCAGGACTTGTAGTTCATGCTCGTTGTCTGCAAGAAGAACAGCGTCATCCGCATACAAGAGACAGCTTACTGACACTCCGCTCATTTTGGCACCTACTTCCAACCCTTTCAGTCATATCTTAGTAGGGTTAATTCGAATACGCTGGCCACTATTATTTGTAAAAACAGTTTAATAAGAAGAAAGAACCTATACCAAATGTTATATATGAGTATTTGAAGAATAATTCGAATTTTTTTTTGTACTGTTATGGCAATTAAGTATAATTTCTTACGTGCTTACTTACGCATACAAAGGTTTTTTTAACTGTGCACTTTATTATTTGATCTATGTTATTTTATTTTATTATAATCAAAAGTGCTTAACCTAAAAACGGGTATATTTTTTTTAAAAAGGTAATGTATAAGCTTAAGTCACATAAAGTGTCGTGAAAACGGATTAATTAACAGTTATTTCAAAAAAAATTATGTATGTTCGCCATGCTTTGTGTTGTAGATGTTTTATATATATTTTTATTTTTTAAATACTTTGTATATACAACACTAACTTTAAAAAGAATTGAATTACATATCTGACATGTTTTGGACAACCGGTCCTTCTTCAGTGATACATCTTAAAAATATTATAAAATTGTTTACAAATATTATTAGTTTTGACAGATGTTATAAAGATTTATTTTTGAACGTTTATCCTTTTGTTATTATTTTTTAAATTTTACACAAATAAGGGAAAACAAATAAAAATCATTAAGGTGGATAATTTGGACATAAATATATATAAATTTAATATATTAAATAAAAAATATTTTGTCAAAAATATCACGCTGAAACGTTGGCTTTGAAATAACCAGATTTCAAATGAAAGCTTTTTTTACAATAGTTTCGGTGGTATACCGCTGATACAACAAATTCATATTTGATATCATTCTGTTTGTACAAAAAATAAAAGTTTTTTTTTTCCACCTGTTATTCAAGTAATAAAAGTAACCAGAAAAACAAATTCAATAAAACGAAATATTCATTCTGAAAAAGTTTCATTGCTTCGTTAAACTTCTTATACTCATTACTTAAATTGAACTAAACTAAGAAGTTCCTCTAATTAACGTTTATATTTTTACGCTTTTATGAGAAGTACTAAATTCGTGGTGGTAACACCACTTTATTCATTTTTTGTTTAAAACCAACATGTTTCGCTTACACCGGAGCTTCGTCAGGGTTACAAAATAAACTGTTTAGTAAATAAATGGAACAGTTTATTTGTAACTCTGACGGTTGGTTTTAACAAAAGAATTAAGTGGTGTCAAGATTATTAAAAGTGTGTTCATATTCTTCTTCTTTCAGACCTTTGGTATTTTCCTGTAGTCATGTTGGGGGTTGAATCCCAGCTATCCCTCCATCTCTTTTGCGGTCTTTTGGGGGGATGGTAGCCAACAGGAATCTGATGCATCATAACGTGTGGGATTCTGGAGGGATCCATTCTCTGCACGTGCGCATCCCAGTAGCTTCTGCGTTGTCTGCCCCATCTTACGATATCTTGTACCTTGGAAATTTCGCGGATAGCCGTGTTCCTCACCTTATTTCGAAGAGTCTTTCCTGCTATCATCCTCAGCGTTCGTATCTCCACCACCCGCACTGTCTTCGTTCTTATGTTATCCGCTCTGGTCTCAATGTGTTGATATAATGTGATATTATTTTTATTAATATTTTTATTCTGACAATACTGAATGACGAGTTCGTGATTATTTTGTGCGTTAACCAATTGACAAAATTTGACAGTTCCAAAGTAAATAAAAGTAACAAAATAAAAAACGGTTTTGCTCTTAATCAAATCTTAATTTAGTAGAGCAGTGAAAGCATAAATAATACTTGGAGTGAGATGCTATCAGGGCCGTTCACTAAATAATAATTTCATATTTTCGTTTATCTGAGGCTCTGATCCCTCGTTATTCCGTTTTATCTCGCGAAATGTTGTTTCGGTCCATTCCTTTGTTGTGCCCAAAATCATAAATCATGCTGCAAAAAATAGGCTTCGTTTCGTGTTGATTTTCAATTCAAAGTTATTACCTCCTTGTTTCATGGCCGACAGCAGCTGTTTCTGATTTTATGCAAAGATCGCGACAGTTTGTGAGGATTTTAGTTTAAAAAATAAATCAAAAGTTTTTATAGGCCTTGTTCTTTTTGTGAAATATTATAATATATATCTTTAGCGAGAAGTTATTAATTTTAGTAAAATAGGATTTGACAAGTTAAAATACAGGTCCTAAAGAAATGACATCATTGACTCACAAGGAGAGGGCACGACATAGGAAATTGACTTCGGGATGGGATATAGCGGGATTCGTTTCTTCGTAGATTTATAAAATATTTTTTTTAATATGAACATTACCATCTACTCAATGTTCATGTTGCCAATTTATTTATTGTTTTAAATTAATTATCGGAATTTTTTTTTGTTTGTTATCTAAAAATTAAAGTAAAATTAATATTTCCTAAGACGTAGGATGCAATATTCGAACTGAACACTAGCCGACCAAGTGAAAGGAAGATAACCGCTCAGCCACCTAGATATTGATACTAGCGACAAAATTTCCAATATTTAGGTAGCGTTAGGTTAGGTTAGGTTAGGTTTTTCTTAAAAAAAATGGTGAGCTATTGCGCTTTCTTACTTGACTATGAACAACTCTTAGGGGGTACCACAATCCTGCAAAATCCCACCCCGAAGTCAATTTCCTATGTCGTGCCCCCTCCGTAAGTGGTTGTTTAGGGTCCATTTAAAAATGATAATGGTAATGTGTTTCTACTGCATCAATACATTGTATTTGCTTAAAAATCTGAAATATCAATCGCTAAAACCCGTTAAGTTTGGATCCATGCAGCAAGTATACAACAAAATTTCCAATTCTAGCAAAATATTGGTATGTTTTGTCGAGTAAGCTTTCACCGAAGGTGTTATGAAATAGAAGTCATGTGGGTACAGATATTTTGACATTTTTGATACGAGAAAAACAGTTTTGCATTTTAGTAAGACAATATGCCGCAGAAGTCTTGTAAAGTGGGTTAATTTTGCCCCGTCAGTCAAAGGTATTTTCACATAACTAACTGGTATTTGTGTGGTTGTTTCATAAAACAGTGTTTTCATGTAAAGCATTAATCCAATATGAAAATTGGATTTTATAACCCATCACAAATAAGCCACTCTGAAACAGTTGGAGAATTACTTGTGAGGTTCGCATGATAGTCAAAGTAAATCATGTCACCCCTTTCGTCATAAAATCTATGTTAGAAATCGTCTATAAGGTCGTCTATGTTTTCTATAAGGCCTATCCTACACACGTGGCTGTTAGGGTATTTTTTCAATAACTGTTTGATGAGTTGAAATATTATGAAATCGACAATTGAATCGCTGTGAATTAAAAAATATACTGTAATTAGTTTAGACGTAGAATAAATGAATGTTTTTTTTTATAGATCTGAAGAAGTAGCACATACTTGTAGTGATTTTGACTTAATATGGACGGCAATTCGAAATTGGCATTTTATATTTGTTAATGTATTTGTGATGGTTTTACTATGCTTCCATCAAGCCAAAGTAAAGGTTTAATTATTTATTTTGTAATTTACGCGGATGGTAGTACTCGGTTTGATGTGTATGCGTATCGATACGTTTGTTTTCAATAAAATTAATTTTATTTTTGCATTTCCGTTTTATTAAATGGAATTTTTATAATAATCCATTGTTTTGGCCGAAACACTATGATACCTCAACATTTTAAAATGTTAAAATTTGAAACACTGCTATTTGTACGTATCACAAATTATTTACATTATTATTATTATTTTATTACACCATCTAAAATAACATTATGTGTTAAATTATTTTTATGTGTTATTTTATTTTATATCATTGTATTTTAAATAATTTGTTTTATTTTTATTATATTCTAGACGTTGAATGATCGAAGTGTGCGCGGGAGATGCCTATTGGTGGCGATGAGGTTCGCAACCCATCACACCGCGTCTCTCGCGTTGGCGAAAAGAGAAGGATGGAGTGCAGCATCGATTTAAGTGTAGCAGTCCATTCTTTCTGTCTACCCTTTCGGGGAAACGGCGTGATGGTTAGTTAGTTAGTTAGTTAGAAATCGTCATAATTTTCTCAGTATTTCATTATTTTTTTATTTTTAAATACAAAAGTTGATTTTTGAATTTTGCAAATGAATTAATATCATTTCTGACTAACTAACTAACCAACCATCAAGCCGTCTCCCCGAAGGGTAGGCAGAAAGAATTAACTGCCACACTTTTACCGATGCGGCACTCCATTCTTCTCTTTTCGCCTCCGCGGGAAACGCGGTGTGATGGGTTGCGAACCTCATCGCCACCAATAGGTATCTTCCGCGCACACTTTCATCGTCCAACGTCTACAAAATAAATCTTAAACAAATAATATAAAATACATGTTGTCAGTAGGAAAATCCGGACATTTGCGTTTATTTCATTTATATTCCAATTATCCACCGCTATTTTAAATAACTGTACTTAGGCACTTAAAACAATCCAACTCTATCTAGAACTTGAAAATGTTATCAAATATATGATTTATATTACATATGTATCCAAATTGGATATGTATCCAAAATCGCTTAATCCTCCCTTCCCTATGATGGGTATCTTCTACACGTTGCTTCTAATAACCATCAATATCTCTATAAATATAATAAATACAAGGTTAAGATTTTATGTATTCCTGCATAATATATTTATGCATTGATTAAAAAAATAATATTAATAATAATCAGAATTTATCGGGTACATCGGAGGTATTTTGTAACAGCGCTGTGAGTGCGCGACACTTTATTCGCATCTCACTCTTGCATACTTCACCTCCTCCAGCGCGAGGAGCTCAATTTTGTCTCTGCCGCCGGCATAGCTCTCGGACTTGCAACCAGAGTGGATCTATGCCCGTTCCGTGAGCGTTGCTAGATGGATTTTAATGTTTTCAGCAAATAAATCTTAATTATTATAATTTTTAACTTCAATTATAATTAAAGGGGATAAGCTACGAATGTTCTTAATTTTCTGATTTAGAATCGCTAATTTTTGATCGGGTACTGACTAACCAACAACGGAACGCGCGTTTTTATTTTAGCACCGTAAAGGAAAGGTTGAAGTCGCTTAAAGTTTTTATTTCTATAATGTGCAATTATTTATTTATATACAGTGTTTAATAATGTACTTAATTAGTAGAATAATACGTTGATGAATAGAAAAGTGATGAGTCAAGATATTGATATAGTGTATTTATGATTTCGGTACAGCTAACACACGAAGCGAATTATAAATTAATTCCCACCCTTCCTAGAACGAGGAAACAAATCCACTGATCTCACAGTGATACAGCGTGTTTCAACTTCGTGGAATCTTATTTGTTCTGGAAGGTGATTTGTTAGAAATTCCCGATTCCCGTAGTAGGAGTTTTGTATGAACTGGAAATCCAGTATAATAGATTATGGTGTGCTTGGGTACAGAAATATAAAAGGTTCATTCAACCGAAACCCGTGCTAATTTGTATTCTAAATAGTTACATCAGTTGAAGTTGTTAGATTAAGCAATGTGTTTCAAGAACTTAAGGGAGAGAACGAGCAAAGAACTTATATTAAGAAACATTGTACTTGAAGTTAATTTGATTATTATTTCTGCCTTCTTAGAAATCGGATGAATCAACGTGAGTGTATTATTCGCTGTATAAATGTGGAAGTATCTAGAGAGGTGTGTTAGGATTATGCAGTGTGGCGGTGCATTATTTCTGTCAACCATTTCGGGTAAACAACGGGATTGTTTGTAATTGTTATTGTAGAAAAGCGGAAAATAAAATATAAACTTAAAATTGCATTTTTTTTTCAAATATGTAATTCTGCCTCCTGTTTATTTTTATTTATTTATTTATTTTACATGTAATAACAATAATTTGCCAAAAAAAAGTTTATGGACTGTAGTTGTCACGCATGGCCTGTATCGTGACAACTACATAAAATAGGATGTTAGTAGCATTGTTAGTAAAATGGCGGTTGTTAGTAATCTTATGCTAACATTGGTAATCACAATATGAAGATATAATTAAAATTACTAAATCCAAAAGAAAAAAGTGTTTTCATTACTATGTTTTAATCGAAATCTTCTTCTTTCTTCTTCTTCGTCAGCCTTATCGGTCCACTGCTGGACATACGCCCTCTTCCATTCCCTTCCACTCGTCTCTATCTCCTGCCAGCAGCAGCCACATTTCCCCCCCCCCCCCCCACGGCAGCAATGTCGTCGGCCCACCTTTTTTACGGCCTACCGATGCTTCTCCTATTCTCCCATGGTCTCCACCTTATTATTTTCTGGGTCCATCTATCCTCACTCTGTCTCGCCATATGACCCACCCATTGCCACTTCAGTCTCGCTAGTCGTTCCATGATGTCCGTTATTTTTGTTCGGGGTCTAATCTCCTCATTTCTGATTTTATCTCGGAGACTGACGCCGAGCATATGCATGGAACGCTGCGTGACTCTTAATCTCTCTACATTTCTCTTGGTGAGGGATAAATAATAATATTCTTTCATAAATAACGTCATTTGTGGTGTGGCATTTTTAAAAACACTTGAACACTCTATTTTTACACCATTTAATTTTGGTTTATCGAACCAACCGGTTTTGCTATCGTCGAACCTATAATACTTCAGGGTTTCAAAAATAAAAAAAGATAATATAATGTAAAGAAAATAATATATATAAATAACATAATTAAGTTCATTTTTGTAACCTTTGATGACCTTCGCGGCAGAGTGGCAAGAGCTATGACTGCCACACCAAAGATCCCGGGTTTAATTCCCGGCGATGGCACTGCCTTATCGTCTGGTGTAGAATTTAAGTGTCAACAAAACTACAATAATATAAATACGATTATCTTATAAGAATATAAATAATAGCTAGAACAAATTGTATACAGTAATTGGGTTCAAATGATATGTTATGTACAAGAAAAAATCCTGACAAACTCCGGCGTTTTAAATTATTTTCCAAAAGTGTTTTAAGTTATTGTTAAATAATTTATGTTACATCTAAAGCGTATAATATTCAATTTTAAAGAAATCACCTGTAACTAACATTTCATTTCAGACAAATTAATAGATGTTTAATTAGATTATAAATTAATTTCAAATACAATACAAACCAGTAACTAGCCAGATGTTTGAAATACTAAAGTAATTTGATAGTTTAATTAGATATTGACTGGGAGATCAAATTGGAGAGATACTGACTATTGGAAATTATGTGATTAAATTTGACATGTTATTAGCTATTGGAAAAGTAAATTTCGTAACATTGAATGCAAACATGCATTGGCTTTAATGACGCTTTGCATTTTAAATAACATTAGTTATCTAAATGTCAGCTTTTATATATAATAAAATAACGGTAAAATATATATTTTTACTCCAATGCAAAAACATATTCTTCTTTTTCTTTACTTTTGGTAGATTCAGGAGTCTGTTATTTCAGGCGAGTCCTCTTGAGACGCTGAACTCCAGCTTTCTCTCCACCGTTTCGGGCGTCTTCCTGGTCGTCGTTGTTCGTTTGGCGTTCCATGTGGAGCTATTTATGGTATCCTATTTGAGCTCATTCTTTCTACATGTTTAAGCCAGTATCGCCGTCTTTGACGTCTCCATCTGACCACATCTTCGACCTCGCAGATTTCTCGGATTGCTGTATTCCTAACACGATCACGTAGGGTTTTGCCAGCTATAGCGCGGAGTGTTTTCATCTCGGTTGTCCTGAGCATGCTCTTTGTCTTATCTTACAGTATCTGCCCTCGATTCAATGCCATTGTTGAGGATTGGTCGCACACAGGTCTTATAAAAGCGTACCTTGCTGATAAAATTATAATTGCTAGAAATATGTGTTTGATCCTCGATAAAATGTATAACTTATAGAAATATTTTTTGATAGATCGACAAAGACCACATCAAATGTCATTTAAAACAAGATAAGTTTCCCAAACTTCCCTTACCGGTTCTGTGTTGTCAGTACACATTTATACTACATTTATACTGTATAACTTATAGAAATATTATTTGATAGATCGACAAAGACCACATCAAATGTCATTTAAAACAAGATAAGTTTCCCAAACTTCCCTTACCGGTTCTGTGTTGTCAGTACACATTTATACTAATAAATTTGATATCTCTACAAATTTTATGAATATTGTGTCTGATTTTCCTCCATAATTCATTTACGCATTCATTGTAATTTAATAAATATTTATCTGGAAGATCGGGGAGTTGTTCCGGCTATCACAGGACAGAGAAGCCAACGCCAGAGTGATAGCCGACGTCGCGTCGGGGGAAAACTGTCATGGCACTCCGAAAACAAGAAGAAATATTTATTGGACAAAGTAAAAGTATTTTATTTGAATATCACAAGAAGAATCAAACGAAATTCTAGTAACTACTTCTATTTTCGTTAGTAAAAGAGATACAAAGAATCAACCGTGCTCTTTCTTGCGGGTAAATTTGAATATTAGTTTCGGGCCAATTTCATTAGCGCATCTCACTTACAATAATTTTTCTAATATTATAATAGCATTTCGGCTCTTTTTTTAGATATTGAAATTAAAATATTATGCTTCATGTTTCAAAAGCAAATTTGAATGAATAGGTGTTATTTTTTTAATATCTTTGCATAGTATTTTGTTTTACTAAATTTGTTTCTGCGTGCGTGTATGACTCGCTGTATGCACTGGGAATTGTGTCAGGATCGAGCAGTGTGGCGGCTCTCTGCCTACCTCTCCGGAGAAACGGCGTGATGGTTTGTTGTTGTTATATAAAAAAAGTAGTGAATTGAAATAGTTGCTTATGATTAATACATTTTTAACAATTTTACATATTTGATTTTTAATTATTTAGTGTGTATGCAACACCGTATTACGCGATTTTTTTTAGCACAGTAAATAAGAAGTTAAAAAAATCAATCAATGTTAACATAATAGATGATTGGAAACTTTCAATCACTTGTTTGCGAATAAAAAAAGAATCCTCTCCTTAACACAATAAATAAATGTTTAAACATAAATATTTTTAAACGTAACTTAATAGCAATTTAAATTTTAACCGTCGCGTTGCCATGTGGTAAATTGAGTTTCCACTGCCAATTTAAAGTTGATTTTCTTAAAACCTATGGACCCTAATATTATAAAAAAAAATTTAATCCTCCATTGAAGTGTTCTCAATATTTCGTAATAAAAAAAAAGCAAAAAATTACTTCCTTCATCCCAAAAAAAATATTTTCTAAGACTGCCCTCACCTTCATTCGTGTTAAGGTAGAATTTGTTTTGCTAATATTTACAACTTTATCAAAAGTGACAAATACTTACTCGCTGTTTTGAACGTATTATAAATTATATCTTTGGCTTTTTCAATATGTACGTAATAATACCGACTGTAGACGGAAACGCAGGACGCAACTTAATAATATCAGAACTGTGAAAATATTAACACTTTACCAAAAGGGACAAATATTAATACGTACTCGTTGTCTTGAACGTACTATACATTTTGCCTAGGTGCCTTTATCATACGTAAAATCTCGTAAAGTCTAGCCGCGCCGGCCGCCGCGCGGCGCTTGTCTTTACATGCGTGTCCAGTCAATCGTATGCTATGACGCATTACATATCAGAAATCGCATGGTTCCAGAAAAAAATTAATAATGATATGTTTTTCAAATAATCCATGTATGTTATAGATATCGATCTATTTCTAATGAAATTCCCTACAAGATGACATAAATTAAATTTTGATTCATCTAGTCATATGCTTGATATTTAGATAAAGTTAGCGGTAAACTGAACTTACCACATGGGAGCAAGCGTTTTGTTTTGAACACGGTACGTTAAGGGTTAATAAACAATTTGTTATGTAAACTTTACAGCTTTACTATATAGTGTAATCTATATAAATAAAAATGTAAATGTTTGTGTTCGAAATCAAAAATCTTAGATGGTTATTTACAGATTGGTGTGAAACTTTGACAAAACTTTGTATTCAAACACGCGCGTGTTTTTATCTATCTATGATATATAAATAAAAATGTCAATGTTCGTTTGTTTCTTATCTCAAATCTTCGAAAGTTATAAACAGATTACATTGAAATTTTGATAGAACGTTGCATTCGAATACGCGGGCGTTTTTATCTTTCAATGTATATAAGTAAATGTTCATTTGAACGAAATCGAAAATCTCCAAAAGTTATGCACCGATTGCTTAAAATACTTTTAATAAATACCATAATTTACTTTGGATATCGTCTTCTCAGGAGTGTCTGGAAGCGATTCTCCCATCCATATGTTCTTCTTTATTCGAAATTTCTTTATTGGATTTTGAGGTTGGATATTGTTGAATGGTAAGAAGAGGGTTTCTTAGAGGAAGCGGTGGGTTGGGTTCAACTTTTGCCGTGATTACCCAGGTAAGGGGGAGTATGGAGAGGCCGGGGATGGCCTTGGATAGGGGGCGAGGTCATGGGTGGAAACCGAGGGACGGTGACAGGGGTTAGCCTTAGGTGGGGAACATTGAACCACAATTTTTAACCATTTTCCTTCTAATCAGACTGAACCACAGTAACGCGTGGCTGGGTATATCTAGTGGGAAATAAAATGACTTGAATAATATGCAGAACCGCTGGGCTATTTCGCAACAAACTCATAGATGATATTCGGTGTAGCTTGGTTATTTGTTTTCATTATACAAAATTTCGTTTATTTAAGAATACGAAATTTTGTGAATTTTTACACTTAAATGCTTTATACAATTGGTTTAAAGATAACTTAGAGATTACCTCCGAAAATAATCGTACACATTTAACCTAAGAATACCTTGATTTAAACTTATACCAACGAAACATAAGAATACGAATACCAAAAAGCACTAAAGGAGCTTATAATAAGACTTTTATTAATTATGGTGAACTAAGGACACTTCAACTCCTCTTAAACTTTTATGCTTTTTTTGCCTCCCCAAGTTAAGTTCCCCATTAAAACTTTTAAGTGTGGTACAGTGCTATAAGAACAAAGGATATTTTTTATTAAGGACAAAGCAGCTATTACTTTATGGTTTAGTTTATTGCGAAAATAATGCATTTCTATTATAGGAATTGAAAATAAAAATATAACGAATTTAAAAAATATATACAACTGTATATACTTATAAAATAAAATCCGATATTAAACTACATTAATTTATGTGATTGACTGTAAAATCATATTTTTTTTAAATGATGTCTCAATCTACCAGTAATGACAAAAAAAATGCAGGTGTCACAATATTTAGATTATTACATCAAGAAAAGAGCCGGTGGGAAGAGCAATCAAACTGCTGAACATGATCGCTGCGGAGGCCTACTCTAGCTGAGGTACGCCAAGAGATGAGAGAACTTAGATAATAATAAAGCTCCTGGAATAGACACGATATCTGCCAAACTAAAAGTGTGGTGGACCAGTGTTGAAATATTGCCTACACAAACTTATCCTAGACATTTGGAACCAGGAAACAGCTCCCGAGGAATGGAAGGTGGGTATAATAGTGCCCATATTGAAGCAGGACGATAAAACAAAATGCGAAAACTAGAGTGTAATCACATTATTCAAATCAAATCAATTTATTTCAACAGACATTACAAAATTAATTTTTAAGACATCTATTGAGAACAGGTAAAATAAAATAAAGTGTATAGTATACTACCAGAAACGCATGAGAGATGGTTCGACATTAGGAAGACAGGATACTCTCCAGAATTAAGAGTATTTTCCTTCTGAACGTACTTTCACTAACATGGAAGACGTCGATCTCCGAGGAGACCGCGTTCAGCAGAATAATTGCTCTTCCCACCGGTGTCACCAGAGGCAGGTTGGTTCTGGCGGCCGGTAGGTAAAACAAACTATGCTGTCACTGTCGGAGATATCTATCAGGGACAAAAAGCCGAACACCCTCCAGCACGGCCGAGTTCTCGAAATATTCCCTGAGTAATTTGTGTGATTATTAAACACTGCATACAAAGTATTTTTTTGTATTCTATATAGGAGACTTTTAAAGTATGGGAAAGCCATACAAGTAGAGTACCAGTGTAGATTCCGACCCAACAGATCCACCATAGATCATATATTTTTCATGAGGCAAACTATTGAGAAGACGTATGAACACAACATTTCACTGTACCACCTGTATATTGACTTTAAACAAGCCTTTGATAGTATTTACTGCGAAATAATGTTGTACATACTGAAATAACTAGGAGTGTCACTAAAACTACTAGTGGCCATCACCTTGTCTGAATCGAAAGCCGAAGTTAATGTACAAAATGAGCTATCGGACGATTTTAACCTAGTCCTGGAGGCTGTAGTACATCTCAAATCTGTACATATGCAGATGATATTGTCATCACAATCAGTGACAAACAAATAATGATAGAGAAAAGTATAGTCAGAAAAAGAGAAAGCGGAGAAATTTGGCTTCAAATACTTGCCTCAAAAACAAAATAAGTATATCCCCTTCTAAACATACATATGGAACAACTTATGTCGAAGAGGTCCAGCATTTACCTATCTGGGCTCCAACCTCAATTTCAAGAATAAGCTGACAGAACAAACTTAGCAGCAAACAGAACTTTTCATGCGTGTGAGAAACTTCTGGGGTACAAGTTACTCAGCAGGAATACCAAACTTTTCATATATAAAAATATACAATAAATAAATAAAAACTTTGTATTTAAACACAAAGTGAGTGTTTAATATGAAAATTTTAATCTACCTGTATAATACTATTATAAGACTGGTAGTCACCTACGGTTGTAAGATATGGTCTTTAACGCAGAAAAAGAAAGGCAGGCTGGAAGTTTTTGAGAAGAAAATTCTGAGAAAAATTTTGGACCCACGCTAGATGATGGTACCTACTAACAGAATTAAAAGAAATCTTGAACTTGAAGAACTGATTAACCAGGAAATAGTAGTTAGATTTTGTAAGTCTAAACGCCTACGGTAGGCTGACTATGTTGAAAGAATACCAGAGGGTAGAGTACCAAAAATTACATCCAGGTGGAGTTCTCCGCGAAAAGAGACCAAGAGGCAGACTGATGAAAATATGAACGGATTGCGTGAAAGAAGATTGGGAAAAATGGAAAGAGCTGGGTAATGGGGACAAATGGCCAGGGACAGAAGTCAGTGAAGGAACATTGTGGAAGGGGCCAAGTCCCACACCGGGATGTAGCGCCGAGAAGTAGCAGTATTCATTTTTATATCTACACTACGCTTCCTCTGCTCTGTTTTTATGCATTTTGATTATACAAATTATTGTTTGTGCTATTTATTTCTTTGATTGTGATCTCAAAAATAATTTACAAAAATCAATCAAATCAAATCAAATCAGTTTATTTGTATAACAACAAACAGCACAAATGTTTCATGCATCTATTGAGGACAGGTAAAATATTATACGCATACAACAATCGTGTGATGGTCTAAGGGATAGAACGCTTGGCTCCTGATCCAGGGGACTTGGGTTCAAGCCTGGACACGACCAGATTTCTCTTCATAATAATGAGCTATTTTATGCTCACATTGAAAATTGTAATAATAAATTCTTATATCATTGATTTAAATTCTTGGTATTAGGGATATACGCCGCTAGACTGGAGGAGAGCAGTAATTATGCCCCTGTACAAAGGAAAAGGATCGCGTATGGAATGTGGAAACCACAGAGCTATTAGTCTTTTGAGTGTCGTTGGTAAAGTCTATGGCAGAATTTTAATAGAAAGAGTAAGAAAATTGACGAGTGACAAAGTTTGGGATGTGCAAGGTGCCTTTATGAATGGCAGAGGATGTATGGATCAAATTTTTGGACTTCGTACATTGACAGAGAAGTTTCTGGCCAAAAATCGCAAACTTTTTTGTGCGTTTGTCGACTTACAAAAAGCATATGATTACGTTAATAGAGAAAAGTTGTGGAAAATATTGTCTGAATATGGAATAAGTACAAAACTGATCACGGCCATTAAGTCGCTATACACGGAAAGCACTGCTAGTGTCAGAGTAAATGGAGATCTTACAGCCTGGTTTGATATCAATAAAGGTGTCAAACAAGGTTGCGTAATGTCCCCGTGGTTATTTAATCTGTATATGGACAATTGTATGAAAGAGCTGAAAGGGTTGGATGTAGGTGCCAAAATGAGCGGAGTGTCAGTAAGTTGTCTCTTGTATGCGGATGACGCTGTCCTACTTGCTGACAACGAGCATGAACTACAAGTCCTGGTGAATTGTATGTATGAGGTATGCATGCGAAATGATCTGATGATGAATGTTAATAAGTCCAAGGTAATGATTTTTTGAAAAGGAAGAAACCACGACAGTCTGCAACATTAGCGTGAATGGTGAAAACTTGGAGCAAGTAGTTGAGTTTGTGTATTTAGGTAGTATGTTTACAAGAGATGAGAGAGTGGAAAGGGATATTGAAAGAAGGGTTGGGGCAGGCAACAAAGTGAATGGTGCACTTAAAGTTGTCATCACAAACAAAAACCTATCCAAAAAAGCTAGAATGGCAGTGCACAATGGTGTTCTTCTACCGACCCTTATGTATGGAAGCGAAGCATGGAACTGGTAAAAGAAGGATGAAAGTAGAATAAATGTAGTAGAAATGAGATCTCTTAGACATATGTGTGGATACTCTGTGTATGATAGTGTCGAATGAAAATATAAGAAGTGAATGCGGTGCGAATGATGGTGTTATGAATAAAATAATGAAAGGATCATTAAGATGGTTTGGACATATGGAAAGAATGAATGAAGAAAGAATGGTAAAAAAATTATATGTTAATGATGTAAATGGTACCAGAAATAGAGGAAGACCAAGGAAAACGTGGCACGATCAAATAAATCAAATAATGAATGTCGGCCATGTGAGGAGTCAGAGAAATCGACGCGCGTGCATGACACGATGTATGAATGTTGAGGAAGCGAGAGAAATATGTCAGGAAAGAAAGGTGTGGCAGTCCATTCTTTCTGCCTACTCCTTCGGGGAGACGGCGTGATGGTTAGTTAGTTAGTTAGTCTTTAAAAAAAATTAAAAAAAAACATAATACCAGGAACGCATTCGAGATGGTTCGACATTAGGAAGGCAAGATGCCTTCTAAAGTCGAAAGTATTTGTCCCCTGAATGTACTCTCACTTATATGAAAGACGTCGATCTCTGAGGAGTCCGCGTTCAGTAGACTAATTGCTCTTCCCACCGGTGTCACCAGAGGCAGATTGGTTCTGGCGGCCGGTAGATAAAACAATCTGTGCTGTCGCCGTCGGACATATCTATCGGAGACAAAAATACCAATATCCTCCAGCACGGACGAGTTCTCGAAATATCCCCTGATTAATCTAAAGAAATGGGTTATTAGATGCCCATCTTTTCGAAGCTGTAGAGAATTGGTTCCGAGCATTCCCAAAAGAAATGCCGTGGGATAGAGCCACGGATAACTACCATATTGCCACATGTAGAGATACCTCAGAATTTTTTTCTGAACACACTCCCGCATAACGAAATATCTCGCCTCGTGAGGACTCCAAGACAACGCATGAGACAACGCGGTGTATAGGACTCTGAGCACATTGGGATCTCTGAAAACTCTTCCGGTCTGGACGATGAAACCCAACATTCTCAGTGCAAGTCACAAATCCTTTCGATATGTGCACGAAAAGTCAGCCTACTCTCATAAATGAACCCGAGATCTCTCATCGTAGATACATGTGCTAGTTGCTGGTCGTTCATTGTGTATCTATGAAACACAGTTCTCAATATTCTAGTCAAGTAGCACAACGCACTTAGAGACATTGAATTTCATTTGATTACTGTGACTCCAGCTAACAATATTAATGTCCGAGTAGAGGCGAAGTCAGTCGTCAGGATTGTTAATTTCAGATCATTGGCAAATAAAACATGTTTCTAAATGAGTTTATCTAAAATACAAGGTAATTAAAAATGTTTTATCATGAAATTAAAAATAAAAATATTATAATAGTTAAATAAAAAGACTTAAGCTACTTTTTGTGTAAAAATAATCATTATCAGAGGCATAGTCACACAATTAAGACAATTTTCCGTTTATTAATCACTATATAATTCGCATTAATTAAAATCACAAACTACAGGTTCAATAAAATGTATAATATTTAAATGTACAATATTTACTACATGCCATAAAAACATAAAAAGGGTACAAGTTCGTTTATATTAATGTGAGAAATAATTGTTAGCATAACAATCTTTGTTAAGTAATGGTTGTGAAATATTTAAATTTAATAGTATAATTGAACGACCTAATGTTGAATAATATAGTTAAAGCTCTCGATAATTTCAAATAAAACGTTAAGAATTTGTCGAGTTGGCTAACTACGCCAGACGCAGTACATTGCCGTGACAAAGAATTCAATGTTTCCTAATTAGATTCGCTTGAAGTTGGCCGAGGAACGAATTCGGATAATCCAATTTAGCCGTTAGCATAAAAAGGTTTCGGGTTTCGGGTCTGGAGAGGGTTGGGATTCTAATTATGAAGAAAAAAGCCAGCGCCGAAAAAAAGCTTTGGAGCCCGAATACAATTAACAGTACAAATGTTACCCGTGTGCTGAAAGGGAAATCCTGCCCTTGTCTTTTTATTTGTCCAAATCGAGACTCGCTTTGGAATCTAACGACATTTAGATCCAAGTCCAACGGAAAATGAAACGTTTTGAATAATTTAATAGTATTTACTAGAACGCGGAAACAAATACAAACTTTACAATTCCTTCTTTTGATAACCCACTGTTTTGGCTGATAAGTCAACATCATTGAATATTTAAATTTGAAATCACTGTTTTTACTTATCTCCTTTTTTTATAAAATTGTCGCGATAGAAGTTTCTACGTTGGCATCATAAGGTGTTACAAACAACTAAAAGGTGGTTGTCTGTATTACCTGATGATGCCAACATAGGTTTGAGAAACAGCTGTTGCGAAAATCTCATGAAGAAAATTGTGATTATTTTAAAAATTGTTTTCAAATTTAAACATTTAATAATTTCTTAATTCTTTATTTATTATTTAATAAATAAGAGAAGGGGGTTCCCACCACATGCCCGAGGCTGTTATAAGGTGCAGCGTCGCCCTTTCGTTAGCCTCGCTCATGCACTTCCAAGGCCTATTCCCCATCCATTCGGGATTTAAATTTAATATATATCAATCGCAAGGGGATGCCAGACCGCATTAAATCTAATATATATATTTTCCCCCTTCTATGTCCCGCTCATTTACACATGTAAACTTACACTTTATTTCTTATAGCTAATATTCAGTGAACCTAGGTATCACAGAATACAAACTTTTTTTTTTACATAAAGAAGGGTAATACATAAGCTTAAAATGAAGATGCCTTAATGTGTGGCGTAACTATAGATATAACATCCGGTGCCATTGGAAACGAAAGCTGACATACTTTCCGTAATAATGGTCTTGCCATAATGGCGGAAGAAGAGAGGTATATTAATTTTTAGGGTCATCCCTACAAAACTAGCTTGCTATTGACACGACAAAGAAGATAATAATGAATTAAGTTGTTTAGTATGTATGTATGAGGTTTGCAAGCGACACGATTTGATGATGAATTTGAATAAGTCCAAGGTGATAATTTTCGAAAAAGAAAGAAACATGACAGTCTGTAACATTAGTGTCAACGGTGAAAATCTGGAACAAGTGAATGAATTTGTTTATTAAGTGAATTGTGTATGTTTATAAAAGTTAAGAGAGCGGTGAAGGATATTGAAAGAAGGGTTAGAGCAGGCAACAGAGGAAATGGTGCACTTATAGTTGTCATCGCAAACAAAAGCCTATTCAAAAAAGCTAAGATGGCAGTGCACAATGGTGTTCTTGTGCCGATCCTTATGTATGCATGTAAAACATGGAACTGACATTAGAAGGATGAAAATTTAAAAAATGCAGTAAAAATAAGATATCTAAGACAAATGTGTGGTAAATCTGTATATGATAGAGTGTCAAATTCAAATATAAGAAGTGAATGCGGTGCCAATGAAAGTGTTATGAACAAAATAATAAAAGGGTCGTTAAGATGGTGATGGTCGATCAGATGTTAAGATGGTTTGGACACATGTAAAGAATGAGAGAAGACAGAATGCTGAAGAAGGATATGAAATCGACGTGGTCGGAGTTATAAATAGAGGAGGGCAGAGGAAAACTTTGCACGATCAAATCAATCAAATATTAAATGTCGGTCACGTGAGGAGTCTAAGAAATCGACGTGCGTGCATGATACGACGTATGAATTAAGAAGAACCGAGAGATTTATGACAGGAGAGAACAGTGTGGCGGTCCATTCACTCTGCCTTATCATTCGGAGAGACGACGTAACGGTTAGTTAGTTAGTAAAGTTGTTTTGATAATTAAATTCCTGGGAACACAGTGTAAACAAGTCCGTTTTTTAGAGTGACCAAGCGTTCAACTAAGAAAATGAGTAAAATTTAGTAGTTGATGAGTACAATTTAGTAGTTTATGAGTATAGTATAGTTTATAAGGAAATATAATTTTGCACTAATAGTAAAAACCATAACCTAAGCGAGAAGCCCATCCTTTGCGTCTTTCGAAACCAAATTTAAACTTTTTTTTTATTGATATATTATATTTTATTTTAACCGATTTTAAAATGCAGATGCAGCGCTCATATTGAGATTTTGAGATTTAAAGCACGTCTCAATCCGCCCTTGAGGTAGATTACAACATCAAAACGGCACTTTAAAATTAACATTTTGTTATTATTAGGGAGAAAAAGCTTTGCAAAATGGTACCGGAGCCATTGGCTAGTAAAGGTGATGAAGAAAATAAGAAAATAAGAGAAAATATAAAACTCTCAAAAGGATGTTTGGTTCTGAACACTGAAAATTTTTTTTTTTATATGAGTCGATTAAATGTGTCCTGGTCCATCTTGATATCTAACACAATTTTTCTAATGTAAGTCCCACATGGACGTGAGACGGGCCTAGGGATTGAATGAGCGAAGCAGACTAAAGGCGCCGTTTGCCTATAACAGCTTTAGGTAAGCGGTGGTAATCATCTATGTCATATTCGAATTAATAATAATCTTATTGATTTATCACAAAATTATATGACTTACTTTTTAAATATTTATTTACATGTTTATAATACGAATCAAACAATCTTAATAATAATAAAAAAAACGGTATTTTTAACTACTTCCACTTTTATCTTTATTTCGACAGCGGCCGGTTTCGCCTGGCTCGCTGGCATCGACACACCAGTCTGTCCTATTCGAATTAATAATTATCATATTGATTTAACACAAAATTCTATGACCTATTTTTTAAATATTTACTTACTTGTTTAAAATAGGAATCAAACAATCCTAATAATAATAAAATAAAACGATATTTTTAACTACTTCAACTTTTGTCTTTATTTCAACAGCGACCGGTTTCACAAGGCTCGATGGCATCGACAGACCAATCTGTCGATGCCAGCGAACCTGACGAAACCGGTCGTTGTCGAAATAAAGATAAAGTGGAAGTAGTTAAAAAACATCGTTTTATTTAAATTGAACTTCCATCAGGAATCATTTTTTTATCTTAAAAAAAAATTATAAAATATATTCGATTGATATAAATGTTATTCGTAAAATGTGTACTAACTACACAGCACCGGTAAGGGAGGGTATAGAAACTTTATTGTGTTTAAACTGACTCTATGGTAGACGTGTTGTTGTCTATCTATCAAAAACTATTTCTCTCAGTTATATATTTTATCAAGCCAGTTACAAATTGAAACATATGTATATTAAGTTCATAACTGTAAAAAGTCGTAACTCAAGTAGACTTAACAATGAAATCAAACTTATTTTTAGCTAAGCCATTTGATTAAATTTACTTATAAATACAATTTCAGAAATATTTCAAAAGAACTTTCGTGATCGAAATATTAAATTAACTTGTAATAACTTGATCGAGTTTGATAAAATATTAAAAAAAACATATAAGTTGTGTGTATGTGAGTGTGTTTACTTAATATTTAATACAATACTATATATTATAACGAACGTTTTTTTCTCCCTTTAATTTTTTTTATTTTTAAAATAAAAATATCGAACAAAAAATATTTCGAAGGAGACCTCTATCCTAAGGTGTATATAACTTATATATCTCCATCTTCCTCCAAAACATATTGTGTTTGAAATTTTTATTTATAAAAATAATAATGAATTAAACTGGAATAAAAGGGTGTTGTTAAATCAATTCTGAGAATAATTCTTAATTGCATTAAAATGTATTTAAAATCAATTGGAATCACGTGTTTAATTATTTAATTAATTAAATTTAATTATTATTATATAATCAAATTAAATCAGTTTATTAACTCAAAAGACATTACAAACAGCAAAATGTTTAAGGCATCTATTGGGTACAGGTAAAATATTATAAAAATACAACATAATACCAGGAACTCATTAGAGATGGTTCGACATAAGGAAGACAAGATACGTCGATCTCCGAGGAGACCGCGTTCAGCAGACTAATTGCTATTCCTACCGGTGTCACCAGAAGCAGATTGGTTCTGGTGGCCGGTAGGTAAAACAATCTGTGCTCTCGCTGTCGGAGATATCTATCAGGGACAAAAAAACCAGCACCTTCTAGCACGGCCGAGTTCTCGAAATATCCCCTGATTAATTTAAAGAAATGGGTAATGAGATGCCCATCCCTTCAAAGCTGTAAAGAATTGGTTCAAAGAACGTATTATTTTTAGAAACGCTGTACATTGATTAATATATTTTACTTTATTTTCGATACAGAGGATAGATTATAATTTTGTTCTAGCCAACGAAACTAGTTAAAAATACATAGTCTTGTAGAATAAATTTGAAATATTGTGAATGAAAACGAAAGATTTTAGAAATGTAAGAGAAAGGCAAGATTTACTTTTATTTCGTGATTTGTTTGTTCTTTTATCTATCATTTTCCAGGTTTGTTGATGTTATGATTTGTATTGATATGAAAATGATTGGCAAAAAAGTTTTCTTTATTCTCCCGAACCTGGAGAGGTTTATTGGAGATCAAATAATTATTATTTGTTCCTCTGGGAGAATTCACACAATCAGAAAACAATCTATCATTCACTTGATCGATGATGGATTTATGTTGTAGGGAAAATAATTACGCAATAATGAGTGTTGAGAATTCTTTATTCTTCTAATACAAGGCCACACTTTTTATTTGTTTAATTTAAGACTTTTTATATTAAATTCTGTTTTATTTTTTGTAATTAACTCAGAGCATTGTTTCTGTGTAACAATTTTAATGTTGATTATTCTTAAGATAGATTACATTTATTTTTATATATTATATAACAACATACATTTCATACTAAAGAGTAGAATAAATGCTGTTAAAATGAGAACTCTTAGACGGATTTGTGATAAACCTCTATACGATAGAGTGCCAAATGTAAATTTTAGAAGTGTATGTAGTGCAGATGAAAGTGTAATGAATAATATAATAAAAATGTCATGAATATAGTTTGAACACGTGGAAATAATGAATGAAGAAATAATGGTCAAGAAAATATATATAAAGATCTAAAATGAACAAAAAATAGAGGAAGACCAAGGAAATCGTGGCACCATCAAATCAATTAATTCTGAAATGTTGGCCACTTCAAGAGTCTGATCAATCGACGTACGTGCATGATACTATGTATGAATGTTGTGGAAGCAAAATAAATTAATTTATTCTGCCAACAGACAGCGTGATGGCAAGTAAGTAAGTTCTTTTCATAATTGAATGCGATGAGAATGCGGGGCGAATGATGGTGTTATGAACAAAATAATAAAAAGATCATTAAGATGGTTTGGACATATGGAAAGAATGAATGAAGAATGAATGGTAAAAAAATTATATGTTAACGATGTAAATGGAACCAAAAACAGAGACAGACCGAAGAAAACGTGTCACGATCAAATAAATCAAATATTGAATGTCGGTCATGTGAGGAGTCAGAGAAATCGACGCGCGTGCATGACACGATGTATGAATGTTGAGGAAGCGAGAAAAATATGTCAGGAAAGAAAAGTGTGGCAGTCCATTCTTTCTGCCTACCCCTTTGGGGAGACGGCATGATGGTTAGTTAGTTAGTTAGTTAAAATTAATGACGTTTTCGTAGATGGTGTAAGAGAATGGTGACCATAAACGATACGTATTTTATTTTACTGAGTAGTATCTCAGTAGATGGGCTAATAATTCATTTCCAAGAAACTCTAGAGGAAATAACTCATTTCCAAGAAACTCATTCTAATCTACTGAATACAATAGCAGTTTTCATTTAATTACTAGTCAACGACATGAAAATTTTATATGATGCTGGAAGAAGAAGTATTCCTAACGCCTTGATAGGTCAAAAGACACCTCTCTGGTAGTAAGATATTAATGACAATTTTTCAGTTGGTAAATTATGTAACTAGTTGATAAAATATTTAATTCTGTATACATCAATTATACAAAATAAATACAAAATTCAAATTTTGGCATTATCTGGGAGTGTGTGAGAAATTATAAATGAGCCCCAAACATTGGGCTATACGCGATTCGATTTTATGTTCCCTGGCCCCACGATTGGGGCGGTACGCACAGAGAGGTTAAAGGACAAAAAAACTTTCTTAATCTGTTTTTTTTGCATTGCTCATTTTTTTAATGGATTATTTTGTCAACTAAAGTTTCTCATTGTGATTTCAATCAAGCTAAAAACAACGCTTACTTGAACGATTTTCATACGATTTGAAGTAATTTAATCTTTTCAGGAAGCGTTACATTAAATATCCCATTTCAAACACGGCAGTAAAATCTTAATAAAAGCTTTCTCTGTCCTGTTTGTATAGAAGAAATTTATAAAGGACAAGGCAGTACAACGAATGAAAAGGAAATAGAATCATAAGTTAACAAATATTGCCGTAAATATTACTTCGTGAAACGAGATGGAGTTCCCGTCCAACTAAATGAAGCAATTTTCAAATAAACGAATTTTATATTAAGTCTGACGTAGACAAATTATTCTGTCGGAATATTCCAAGGCCCCATAGTTTGATGTATTGAATTTCGCTTGATATTTGAAAATTTAACACGTAATTTTAATCTTGTACACAAGAAATAAGAATGTCTTGCTTTTATTTTGTAACGAACATATATAACAATCATCTGATTCGATTCTTAAATTGCGAACACATTGTCGATAAGTTTAAATGTTTAAATTGTTGATAAGTCTTTATAAACTTGAATGCCTTATTCGATAATCTGAGCACAGCAAAATAAATTTAACAAAATATCCAAAATTGACTTAATTGATCATACAACGCTTAGATTTTTTTAAAAATAAAGTTATTTGATTTGTCGGCTGGCGTTAAGAGTCGGAAAAATCGATATGCATGCATGACTCTGTGAATTAATGTAAAGTAATTGAGAGTAGAGTGTCTCGATCCATTGTTTCTGCCTACACCTTCGGAGAGATGGCCGCGGTAGTTTATTAGTTAGCTAGTTAACAATACAAAAAAATATGTATAAAAGAAGCAAGAAGGCAGCGTCCATGAGTGGTTTTATATTAGGTCCTTACAATCAAAGTATGGACCATTGCTATCTATGTACTTTTGCCATCTCATAGGTAGTTCATCGATCCCATTACTAAAAAAACCATTCGGACGGGAATCAATAAAATCTTTGAAGTCGGTTTGGACTGCCCCATCGGAGTTGAATTTTTTCCCTTGCAAGAAGTTATCCAAATTTCGAAAAAAATAGTAATCTGTTGGGGCAAGGTCCGGAGAGTACGGTGAATGTCTTAAACATTCCAATTGAAGCTCTTCTAATTTGGTAGCCGTCTGTTGTGCAGTGTGTGGTCTAGCGTTATCATGAAGCAGCAGTGGCCTAGAGCGATTAACCAGCCTCGGTTGTTTAGCAGCTAGCTTTTCCATCATGGTTTGCAGTTTCTGACAATAGACAACTGCCGTAATCGTCTGGCCAGATTTAAGAAAGCTGTAGTGAACGACACCAGCACTAGTCCACCAAACGCTCACAAGTAACTTTTTTGGAGTCAATTTTCGTTTGGGGCATGATTTGGCTGGTTCGGCAGGGTTCAGCCATTGCGATGAGCGCTTCCGATTATCATACAGGATCCACTTTTCATCACAGGTAATGATTCGATTCAAAATCCTTTCATTATTGTGCCGGTTGAGTAATGCAACGCAGCAGTCAACGCGCGTTTGTTGATTTGCTTCATTCAATTCGTGAGGTACCCACCTTTAAAGCTATTTCACCTTCCCAATTTGCTTCAAGTGGATTAAAACAGTTTTATTACTAACACCGCAGTCTGCAGCTAACTCGGACGTGGTTTGCGATGGATCCGCTTCCACAATAGCATTCAATTCTTCATTGTCAACTTTGGTCTCCGGCCGTCCACGGGGCTTGTTCTGCAGGTCGAAATTTCCAGAACGAAAACGTTGGAACCAAAAACGCACTGTGTTTTCTTTTGCGGCACCGTCGCCATACACACCATTAATCCTTCGAGCCGTTTCTGCAGCACTGGTGCCACGGTGGAACTCGTACTCGTAAATAACGCGATATTTCAAGTTTTCCATTTTGTAAACTGAGTGACGCAAAGAAAAAAAACAATTGAGGAAAAAACAAATGAATTATAATTTTCAAAACACAAATACTTGAGTAAATAGCTGTATAAATTTGAATTTGGAATTCCTAACCAAAGAGAAGATATTTGAGATCAAAGTTGCCAGTACGGCAAAATCCCGATTTCATATGTAAGGACCTAATATATGTATTAAGAATAAAATACAGAGGAACGATGTAAATGAATCGCAAAAATTATGAAGTGTGTGGCAATAATTAAATGACTGAATTAGTCAAATAAAAAAAGGTTTCAATTAAAAAAAAGGTTATTCGACGAGGTGTGATTACGAACATGATCTGCAGTTTCTTCGAAGAAACTTTGTTAGAATTGATGAATCATAATAAAACATAATAGAATAAAAATATATTTGAAATTTCTTTATATTATTCATAATTGGCATGATTTGTATGTGACATTTAAAATATGGTATTAAATCTGTACTATGATCAATTTTCACAAAATTTCATTTCTGGAGCACAGCAGAAATAGTTCAATGCTGGGAATAAAGTTATATAAAAAAAATATGCATACGAGTACAATATTGAGTATTGCTATATTGGTGTGACAATTTTTATTCTCGAAAAAAAAGTATCTATTTGTATGATTGGCATTATTAATAGCAATTTTATGTTATGCAATTCGGGTCATATCTATCAGGTTGATCAATATGTGGTTATATCTTTATCTAGTATGAATATGGATATCATTAGTTCCGGAGAAACTTTGAACTATTCAAAGAATTTAACTCAATATCAAATGAAGTGATTTAATATTCAGGTTTATTCAGAAAGCTTTGAAAATTTTGATTAGGGGCGAAGCGGATTGCAAGTCACTGAATTTAATGTAGATTTCAAGATAGGTACTTACAACTTTTAAAACATTTACTGGTAAAAAAAATCTAAAAATAACGATTTCGTTTTCGTGAAAAATATTGAGGTAATGAACGACACACAAAAAAAAATTGTGTAATTTGTTTATAGCGTTTTGATAACAAATAACTTACTTTCCGAAAATTCGTGAAATATTATATTAAAGTTTAGAAAAATACCGTATTTTCAAGAATTTATACCCTTGGAAATAAAATCACAAGAATCGAGGCTGTCTCATTATCTGGACCGATAAGATTTTGACCTGTCAGCATATTAATGAAAGTTCTAACTGTAGTAAAATATTTAGTGATGTATGGACGGAAAATGAAAGTCGCTTTTTTAATAAAAAAAACATGTAGAAAAAGAAAAGAAAATTTTCTTAATTATATAATGTGTGGCAATGCAGTCTTGTCACAAACACTTGTAAGAAATCTCTTCTTTCATTTAGTGTATTTCATAACGGATCGAGGACAAGTGTATATGGCTAACTAATATTTCCAGATATTTTTATACAATATATTCGAGTTAAATACCACATTTTTAATAGAAATAAGCAACCTTGTTATAGTATTGAACTCTATGTGATTTCAAATAATTTACACCCATTTATTATTTATAAAATTTTAATAAAATACTGTCTATGAACAAAATCTGACGATTTGAAATTTTTATCTATATAAATATATATATTTTTATCTATATGTGAATGTTCGTGTTACTAATCTAAGACCTCCGAAGGTTATTTACCGATTGCATTAATTAAAAATTAAATAAAACGATGTCTTTTATAACTACTTCCACATTTGTCTTCATTTCGAAACCAGTCGCTGTCGAAATTCCATTAAGAGATTTCACTTAAATCCTTTAATTGCTTTGAAAATTTCCCACGTGTCATTCGATTACGCGCTTGTTTTTATCTTTTTTATATAAATTAAGCTATGCATGTTCGTTTGTTTCATAATCTTATATCACTTAAAGTTATTCACCGATTATTTTGAAATTCAAACAAAACGTTTCATCCGAATACGCGCGTGTTTTTCACTTTGAATATCGTTTTCTCGAGAGGTCCAGCACGAAAATTATTCTTCCCCAACATGTTAGAAATTTCGTTCATGAATGGATATTGTTGGATGAAGAGGAGTATTTCTTGGAGGATGTGGTAGGTTGGGTCCGACATTTGGACTTAAACTAGGGGAAGGGAGAAGTATGGAGGGGTCGGGGTGATCTTGGACAGGGGTCGAGGTTTTGGGAGGAGACCGAGGGACGGTGATAAGGAGTTTAGGAAAAATATGTCTGTGGTACTTGTTATTTGTTTACTAGTATTTTTAAAATTTAACATAACAGCTTCAACTGACAATTTCTTGATTTCGTTTTATTACGACTATTATTTAGATTTTGTACTATCTTATACTTTAATGGTAAATGGACATGGATAAGAGTGGCAGCGCTTAAATGGCGCTAAGCAGGCCATGTCACTCTCGGCTCTGTCGATAGATGGACAAAACACCTCCTCTGTTGGTGTTCTAGAACTGTTACTCGAAATCCGAGACTTCCTCAACTTTAGTGGAGATACAACTCTCCGTATGCGGAGATTTGTATCTCCACTAAAGTATGGACGCGTACAAGCTTATGATAGTTATAAATATGTTTATAAATAAATTTCCTAAATATTCAAAAGAGTAAATTTTGATTACAGCCATGATCGAACCTATGTCATTTGTAATATCAAGAGATATCCACTAGATCATTGATCCAGTGAGGATTTTTCTGTTTTATAATCAAATCGATACTTAACTTAATGTCACACGTGTTTCTAAAGTTTACTTATTTTCCTTACTGTAAAACATTTAAATAGTTCTGTGCGATTTCAAATGAAACGTACATATTTCGTTTAATTTGTATTTAAATTAAATATACACCTAATTTTAAATACCTCGGCAGCATACTAACGTAATCTCTTGACCCAGATGTAGAGATAAAATGCAGAATTGAGGCAGCAAGAGCTAATAAAATGAAATCACTCTTCTGCAATGATAACGTTAACTTGAAACTCCGCCAGAGAATGATCAAATGCTATGTGTGGTCTGTTTTATTGTACGGGTGTGAAACTTGGACCCTGAAAGTTAACTCAATGAACAGACTGGAAGCATTTGAAATGTGGCTCCATCGCCGAATGCTCAGAGTTCCCTGGACAGACATGGTTATCAATACCGAAGTTCTGAGGCGAGCTACAGTTGACAGGGAATTGTTATCAACTATCAAGGTTCGAAAGATCTCATATCTTGGTCATATACTGCGTGGGGAAAAGTACCACCTTCTCCAACTGATATTGGAGGGAAAAATTGAGGGACGCCGAGGGCCCGGAAGGAGACAAATGTCCTGGCTGCGAAACGTGAGGGAGTGGACCGGCATCCGAAGTGTTGAGGAGCTGTTCTGAGCGGCGCAGGGACATGTTCGTCGAGGTGATCGCCAACGTTGGGGGGACCCGACAGGGCACTTGAAGAAGAAGAAGAAAATAGCTGAGTTAATAATAAGTTGATTTAAGTTCAACGATTTTCGTCTTTTAATACCTCTGTGAAACATGCGATTGCGTTTTGTGATAATTTACATAGATAAAAGCATCTATATTTGAGCATATACAAATTAATTTACATATTATTAAAGCATATGTCTTTTCAAATCGATTATTTCATGCTTTCTCCTAGTATTCAGTTTTACATTAACAACCTACATGAGCGATAAAATAATGAATCCATGAAAGTTAAACGGACCGTTCCGTTAACAGTCGACATCTTTAACAATCAGATTCCATTGTATTTCCGCAGTTCGTTCGTTAATTTTACCTTCCGGACTCGTTTCGGATTGATTCAATGCTCAAAAATTCAGCGGTGAAGATAATTATTTTTAAGAACATCCAATGTTTGAATCGTTCTTTTTTATTCTCGTGTTTAAAGTTACATTGAACAAATTTCTACTTGAATACTGTAATTGTTAAATCATAGCCGTTTACTGGGAGCAAATCTGGGACACTTTTATCACCTGCCCCTGGATACGGTATCGATAAAATTTGGAAAGGAATAAGGATGGGACTCATCGATCGGGCTGACTGTCTGAAAAATCAAAGAACTTGGGTGCACCCGTATCCCTTGATCTCTCCCGTACAATTTTTTTTCAATATAAACGCCCACCGGCATGGATACTGCGCAGAATTTTCAATATGTTTTGTTTAGAGCTACGTGACGTCCAAGAGCGTTTTTTTATACAAGTAAATACTGATCGAATAGGTTGACGGGTGATATATAATAAAGGAGGGTAGATAAAGTTTTTGAGGAAAATTAAAAAGGGGAAAAGCATGTATCTACTAAATCAAAAATTACCAACTTAAATTAATACACCAAAATTATTAACGGATAAATAAACATGTTCTCTTTGTTTTTTTAAAGATAAACACACGATTTCCTTAAGCGTTAGAGTTTTATTCAATTTTTTTATTATTTCATCATTAAGGGTTATCAAATCATATTATTTTTTAGCACCCTTTAACCACAAGCATTCTTTTTTAAGCAGGTCAAAAATGAATTAAGTGTTTCCAAAAAAAATATTGTTAACAATGTATTGAGCTACATTAATTAATTTAGGGACAGTAGTCAACCCCATTAACTCTGGTATTAAACAACTTGGCAACTTCCATTAAAAACAATTAAAGCTCTAGTAATCAGACGTTATCATTAATATTAAATAGAAAATTTTCAATATATAAGATATGGAAAAATTATGTTTTTTCTTTTAATCAATGAACGAAGTAAAACGAATTATTTTGAAATCGTCCGTTACAGTTTCTTCAGGGATATTTTTAAAGCTTAGATGCTAACTTGAAATAAATGTATAAAAGAGGAAAGTAATAAGTAAAGCTATTTTAAAATTCCGAAAGAAATGACTTTTCCGTGACGACAAAAATTAAACGTAACACGTTTTTCTCGCTTACAAAGGGCTTAATAAAAATTGAAGTACAAATTTGAAGTGGCATTACCCCCAAATACTGCAGAAAAGGAAATAAATTCCGAACTCTTTAATATGAAAAGCGAAGCTGTTAATTTATCGTTGATCTATAAATATACGAAATTAAAAATCTGTTATATCGTGAGATTTTTTTCCGCTTAGCAATTTAATGAAAGTTTCTCTTAAGACGGAATATTCCGAAAGAAAATTTTCGTTCTAAAAGGGCTAATTTCAAATTGAAATCATCATATATGTGCTGTTATATTGTAGCTTTCAAGTACATATTATATTCAGAATATCAAGAAGGTCAATTTTGTAAAAAAACGTGTTAGCGAAAAATTGTAATTGATTTTAAAAAAGACACAGTTGTCAAATATTATAATAATAAACATGAAAAAATTGTCTTTAACCACCAACCGGTTTCGCCCCCGCCGGGGTTTCGTCTGGGTTACAAAATATACGAAGGAATATTTCGTCAGGGTGACAATTTTTTTTGTCTCCCTGACGAAGGGAAACCGATTGGTAGTTGTTCAAAATATAAAGTTGTATATAGACAAATTTTACACGTGTATTATTATTATATTTAATAATGTCACACCACAAATTAAGTGTTTAATACGAAAGTATACAGTTTTCATTTTATTTTTACTTTAATTTATTGAGGAAAATATTAGAAGACATCTGTCGAATCGACAGATATGTCGATATCTACATCACTGAAGAATGCGGTCGCATAAATAAATGCGTAAGAAGAAGAAGAAAAAAAACTTAGAAAAGTAAAAAAGAGAAACTGGATGGTGGTCTAGAGCAGTGCTCCGCAATCTTTTCTCACCTTCGGCACACCTAAATTCTTCCTAGAATCCCGCGGCACACCAAAAGTCAAAATTGGGTCTGGACGTGGGCGTCAATCAGCTCAGAAGACGTTTCTTTCAGCTCATCGGCGACTTCCGGCTAGCAGAAATCAGCAGCGACGGTTTTATTTGCTCCTCCCGAAAGATTGAAGGACCATATTTTTGCGAATTCTACTGGCCGGAAGTTGCTGTTAAGTTAAAAAATTGAGGTTGCCAGTAACTTTCAGCCAGTAGAAATCAGCGGCGACCGATTTTTCACGAATGACCTAAAATAAACCAAAAAATTCTCGAATATCTCCTGAACTGGTTTACGAAAGAGTCGACTCTTTCGCGATTCACGAGTTTTGACTAGAACTTAATATTTATTTTATTATAGGTACATTAATTTGGTCGCGGCACACCTGCATCCGGCTCACGGCACACCAGTGTGCCGCGGCACACCGGTTGCGGAGAACTGGTCTAGAGGGCAGAACGGTTGTCTCTCAATTACGATTAATCCTGGACACAAAATTGATCTTTCATTATACGAGTAATAATGAGGTATTTTTTCAAATCACATAGTATACTCGTATAATAAAAACTTATACCAATGATTTAAACCTTCATTCTTAGCTCTAAAAAAACTTTAAATAATAATAAAAAATATTACGTTGTAAAGCTTACTTATTAAACTTGCATTATGATTTCAACACATATCATATATAGATATATAACGTTACAATATTATAACGTTACACGAGTATTGCGCATTTAGCTCAGCATACTCTAATTGTATTGATATGTGTATTTTTCATTAAATTTCTTATGCTAGATGATTTGAAGACTTATTCTGGGGCAAATATTGAATTGTTATTTATCAGAGTTCAATATCCTACTTAAAATGTGACGTCAATTTGAATATATATAATTCATAACAATGAGGAGCGAAACCATAGTACTAATTTCTACGAAGGAGAAAATTAAAAAAAAAAAAATAATGACAAATTAAACTAACTAACTAACTAACATCACGCCGTCTCTCCGAAGGGGTAGGCAGAAAGAATGGACTACCACACTTTTCTTTCCTGACATATTTCTCTCGCTTCCTCAACATTCATACATCGTGTCATGCACGCGCGTCGATTTCTCTGACTCCTCACATGGCCGACATTCAATATTTGATTTATTTGATCGTGCCACGTTTTCCTCGGTCTTCCTCTATTTCTGGTTCCATTTACATCATTAACATATAATTTTTTTACCATTCTTTCTTCATTCATTCTTTCCATATGTCCAAACCATCTTAATGATCCTTTCATTATTTTGTTCATGACACCATCATTCGCACCGCATTCACTTCTTATATTTTCATTCGACACTCTATCATACACAGAGCATCCACACATTCGTCTAAGAGATCTCATTTCTACTGCATTTATTCTACTTTCATCCTTCTTTTGCCAGTTCCATGCTTCGCTTCCATACATAAGGGTCGGTAGAAGAACACCATTGTGCACTTCCATTCTAGCTTTTTTGGAGAGGTTACAAATTAATGATATATTAAATTAGCTGAACAATTTAAAACAAGCTATTTGAAAAATATGGTTTAATGGAATAGTCTGATTCTACTAAAATACAACAAAAAATCATTTATTTCATGTGTGACTTTTTAGTAAAAATCCTATTTTTTTTCAAATTGTAAACTACATTTATTTTTGATTCACTGATCACTAATATAAATTAAACCACCGTTGTATAAATTAGAGCATTAATCAACTAGGGGAACTATATAACATTAAAAACAACATTTAAAATTTAAGAAATTGATTTTTTTATTGCTGATTGTATTACTGACGAATTCCCAAATTTAAAGTAACTTATTTGTTTATTAAACCCTTGTTTTATATATTAATATGATTTAATTATTAAATTTTTTCTTGTTTCATTGAATGTTAATCCTCAAATACATTCCAAAAACTCCAATTACTAAAAATATTACTCACAATATTTCAAGTGTATATCTACCACTATCTTTTGTTCTGGTTTTAATCTAGATATTAACATTATTAATAAACGATTCCGTCTTAAAATAATAACATATTCTGAAGGTTTCAGCAATTAGGTGAACTTCACCGTAAATATTTTGTAAGATTTTTTGTTTTCACTAGTGACTTGTAAAAACGAGCAATCAATATCTATTTTTCTCGTTTTGCTTTTTCAACATTTTTCTTACCCGACGACTTTCAACCTCCGTAAGTTTTGAATCAATGTAATTCATAATTTGATTAAATTTCCCACCCAATTATCGGTGAGTGCCATTAGCCAAAATTTGGGTATTAAATTAAAGGCTCATTAAAGACTTAAATTTTCTGGTGACCCTAAGAAGAAACATAAATGACATAATTCGGTGTAATTTCACGTGTTTCCACGTTAAACAGCCACTGTTTGACAAGTCTGCCAGTTTGTGACAAATTTCCTTTAAGGGATTTCCAGAAAGTTTCCGACTTGCGAGCAAGATAAAGTTTCTTGGACAAGTCAAAGAGACGGCTCAAACCCTTTCGGTCCCGCAGCAGCTCGAAATAATTTAATTTAAGGAGGTTTTCTCACAAAAACAAGAATAACTTCCGAAATACAAACTTCCTAAATGTTAAATTTTCTCTTTGGAGTGAAGATGTTGCCATTTTGATCGATTTTTATTAGGGTGATTTATTCCGCTTTATAAAGGGTTTGTTAATAAAAAATCACGAAATTAAAAGATTTCATTCGAAAAAACCCTTAATATATTTTCAGTTTCTTGAACAATGATGTAAAACTCCCCGTATTAAATTATTAAATTATCAAAACTCCCCCTATTAAATTATTTAAACGAAAGAAAACCCCGGAAAGAAAAGTCCTTTTTTCTAATGAATATCACTATACAGTTCTATTAGTACACTGTACTCAGGAAATTAATCTCTTCCCTAGTAGTATATAATAAGTCCCTTTATGTAGAAGTAATATTTCGAGATTACTATACATAAAAATTAATAACAAATGTCGTTTTTAAATATGAAATTGTTGTTATTATATGCACACAAGCTTCTTCAAGGCAATATAATAACAAACTCTTTTATAACCCTGATGAACTAGTAGGCATGCCAAACTAGCCAAACTAGTAGGCATGAAATGAAAGTTGAAGTAAAATAGGCACTTGGTACAACAAAATAATAGATAAAAACTAAGTATGCAATTTCATTCCGGAAAAAAAACTGCAAACATAGGGTTTTATGTATATATATTTTTTTGTTACTTTGTACCTATTTAACTTCAATCATTCATATATCATTACCAACCCGTGAATAAGTTCAAATGTGTTTTATTTTTCTATTTTAAATATCTAAAATGTATAAAAATATTATTTATATATTTTTTCACACTATTACTGTATTGATTTGAAACATAAGTCTCTCATTACTAAAATAAGCACGATCTAAATGTGTCAAAAGTTAGTTGGATATAAACTCGGCTTATTATTTGAGTGAGTTGACATTAATCTTCTACCTTCGCAAATTACGAGTTGATTAAGTTGAATTTACCTAGTTATTCAAAGTATTTATTTGCTGGGGTGAATACTTAAGAGACACTAGTCAATTAGAGGGTCATATGCGACACATTTCGAATTCACGCAATAAAACGAATGATTTGTGACGCTGATAATTTGAGGCCAATTCGCATTATATTGAAAATAAAGAACACATTTGCGTCTTCGCTGTATTATTATTTTTATTTGATTGAGATGAAATTCCTGGTATTAAATTAAAACTCAAATTATTGGTTAAAAGGAATAAATAATAATTGGAATTAAGCAAACTGTGAAATTCAAATTAATGGTTATAAGGAAACAAAAATAATAGGAATTTAATTAACCGTGAAATTCAACGTACCAATTATGGAAATAAATAATAATGGAAATTAAAAAAAAAAACTGTGAAAATCAAATTAATGGTTATAGGGAATAAATAATAATTGGAATTTAACGTCATCTACTAATAAAGTGAGTAAAAATTATAATTATCAAACAAAAAATTAAGTTACTTCAACTAATGGTTATCGTATACATCCCTCTCCATTCTTCAGGTCTTTACAGTTTCATTCAATCGTTGGTCCTTAGTTTTTTGCTAAGGTCGTTGTTCATTGAGGAGTCCGAGCTCCGAGGCGATTGCGTTGGTGTTATTGTGTTATTTTACAATGCAGGGGCGATCAGCCCTGTGATGAACCCTTCTCCATTATCCGGGCTTGGGGCCGAACCAGTGCCACATTTAACACCAAATGTTAATTTCTCTCTTTTCCAATTGATAATAAAAATTGATGAAAAATTGATGATACAAATACAATTTATATACATCTTTTTCCATATAAAATGAGTGTTGATAGTTTAAACGTGAAATTATTGCAAGGTAATAAAACCACAAATTTTTGGTATACGGAAAATAACGTCGATACGTGAAAAATCAACACTTGAGCAAAAATCTGTTTTGTAGATATTCTACTTCATTTCAATGGAGTAACACATTTTTACTTGTAAGGGCACATCAATAAATATTCGTTATCAGCGTATTTTTCTTCGATACCGGAGCTGATTTTTATCTAATTAAATTTTTGTGTGATGAATTATGAAAGAATGTTCTGGACTTGCTGCCAAAAGCGAGACTTTTAATTTATAATGGAAAAGGGTAAAGGGTTATCTCGCATTCTATTATTGTATTTTCGCCCGATACGACAAGGTACATTATATTTCTACCCGTTCCCCGTTGGTTTCCTTTGTAGACGAATACCGTTATGATATCCCTTTCGGCATTGCGGGAGTGAGTTGCTACTTTTAAATTACGCCAGGAAACGACCATTTCAACCACAAGGAACAATTTACGATTTTTGTATAAATTTCAAACAGAAACAGATGTTTCAGTCTTATTCTAAATTATGACATGCAAATTAAGGCCAAACTCGACAGAACAGCATTTAAGAAATTTTAGTATTATTGATGAGAGTAACATAATGATCTTGCATTTGACATTTGATAATAATCTTGCAAAGCGATATATATAATTTTTATTGATATAAAGAAAAAATATGCATTACAATAAATAATTGAAAAAAAATTAACTAACTAACTAACTAACCATCACGCCGTCTCTCCGAAGGGATAGGCAGAAATAATGGACTGCCACACTTTTCTTTCCTGACATATTTCTATCGCTACCTCAACATTCATACATCTGACTGATTTCTCTGACTCCTCACATGGCTGACATTCAATATTTGATTTATTTGATCGTATTGATTTTATTCATTTTTTTTTTTTTTTTTTAAATATGACACTGTATAATTCATGGAAGGCAAAAGCTCGATGTGAGTCTACGAGCCAAAAAACGAAATAAAGAAATCAAAGTTACCGACATCATGGATCTTATAGCTAAATTGAAAGGCAATGGGCTAAACATATATCCTGACAGGGCAGTAATCGATGGACATCCAGAATACTTCAATGGAGGGCTTATACAAAGAAAAGGAGAGTCGGGAAACGTAAAAGATGGACTGACGTTGCCCGAATAGTTGAAATGACTGGATGCGGAATGGAGAAGACTAGGACGAATGGAGGAAAATGGAAGAGTGGAAGAAAGAAGGCTGAAGCCTGTTAACAAATCTGAAAATATTGTAGACATGGAAGGTAAAACCATTTTACGACGCTAACAAAACCGGTTTTAAATTTAAGACATCAGCATTAATTCTTCATCATCAAAATTACATAGACTTTTCAAGAAAAACTACATATTTAACTACACGTTTACATATTTATTCGTTGCATGATTTCTTAATTTTAACAAAAAATGTATTTTTAATTATCTAAATCTGCAAAATAGAATATGGGAAAAAGGTTTGATGTATTTTATATGTTTAAATACCTATAACGATAAAAACGTGTTTGTAGCATATTTATTTAAAAGCTAAATTGGACATATCATATTTCATAATAAAAAAAAATTATCACCCACTATAAATGATTAAAAATAATGCATTAACTCACTTGCTTGTGTTGCTTTTATTTATTTAATTGAAAATAACCATTTTTAATTAAAAATGTGTCTAATAAACTGGCAGTAAGCAAAGCAGGCACTAGCAACGAGTTTTCAAAGTAAAATTGTTTTGTATTTTTCACAAACACGACTAGCACCGACTTGTGTACCGTAAAGGGTAGAAAGAAATGTAGAGAGTTGTATAAAATGAGAATATTAATAAAATATATATATTTTTTAATATTAGGTCCTTACATATGAAATTGGCGTTTTGCCGTACTGGCAACTTTGATCTCAAATATCTTCTCTTTGGTTAGGTATTCCAAATTCAAATTTATACAGCTATTTACTCAAGTATTTGTGTTTTGAAAATTATAATTCTTTTGTTTTTTCCTCAATTGTTTTTTTTCTTTGCGTCACTCAGTTTACAAAATGGAAAACTTGAAATATCGCGTTATTTACGAGTACGAGTTCCACCGTGGTACCAGTGCTGCAGAAACGGCTCGAAGGATTAATGATGTGTATGGTGACGGTGCCGCAAAAGAAAACACCGTGCGTTTTTGGTTCCAACGTTTTCGTTCTGGAAATTTCGACCTGCAGAACAAGCCCCGTGGACGGCCGGAGACCAAAGTTGATAATGAAGAATTGAAGGCTATTGTGGAAGCGGATCCATCGCAAACCACGTCCGAGTAAGCTGCAGGCTGCGGTATTAGTGATAAAACTGTTTTAATCCACTTGAAGCAAATTGGGAAGGTGAAAAAGCTTGAAAGGTGGGTGCCTCACTAATTGAGTGAAGCAAATCAACAAACGCGCGTTGACTGCTGCGTTGCATTACTCAACCGGCACAATAATGAAGGAATTTTTAATCGAATCATTACCTGTGATGAAAAGTGGATCCTGTATGATAATCGGAAGCGCTCATCGCAATGGCTGAACCCTGCCGAACCAGCCAAACCATGCCCCAAGCGAAAATTGACTCCAAAAAAGTTACTTGTGAGCGTTTGGTGGACTAGTGCTGGTGTCGTTCACTACAGCTTTCTTAAATCTGGCCAGACGATTACGGCAGATGTCTATTGTCAGCAACTGCAAACCATGATGGAAAAGCTAGCTGCTAAACAACCGAGGTTGGTTAATCGCTCTAGGCCACTGCTGCTTCATGATAACGCTAGACCACACACTGCACAACAGACGGCTACCAAATTAGAAAGGCTTCAATTGGAATGTTTAAGACATCCACCGTACTCTCCGGACCTTGCCCCAACAGATTACTATTTTTTTCGAAATTTGGATAACTTCTTGCAAGGGAAAAAATTCAACTCCGATGGGGCAGTCCAAACCGACTTCAAAGATTTTATTGATTCCCGTTCGAATGTTTTTTTAGTAAAGGGATCGATGAACTACCTATGAGATGGCAAAAGTGCATAGATAGCAATGGTACATACTTTGATTAAATAAATATATTATATTTAAAAAAAATCAACTTTATGTTCCTCCCATACATAACGCCAATTTCATATGTAAGGACCTAATATTAGAAGATTTTCAGTTTGTAGCAAATTTGCTATAACACATAATGAAGGGTTCTTGTGTTCTTGCATAAAATCTAATAAAAATTCTATGGTATACTACATAATTAACATTAATGATAACGTCTGTTTTATATAAGATTCACTATATTTTATAAAATGAGGAGGTTCTCAGCAGATTTGAAGAGAATAGGCACATGTTGAACACCATAGTGGAGAGGCGGGCGTAATGGATTGGTCATGTGTTGCGACACGAATGTTTCCTGCATGATTTATTGGAAGGAATGGTCGAGGGATCGATTGGCAGAGAGAACGACTTCACCAGGAGTACCTAGACCAGATTTGCTGAGATATGGGCCCCCTTATTATGCAGAGTTGAAGAGAGTTGCCGAGGACCGAGCGGAGTGGAAGAGGAGATGCGTCGCCTTGCTGCAGACCAATCTTTAGATTGAGACCGGAGAAGAAGATATTTTATAGGAATGACATGTTTCGCCAAGCTGTGTTCATAGTATAGTTTTTTTTAAGTATACACCAGGTTGCTTGGACCCGTTTCTGTATACAATTTGTTTTACAGCTGTTATATTGATTCTCGTGACATGTGGATAGGTAGCTAATCTGCAGTGGCAGTCAGAGCTATAACTACTCTGCCACGAAGATCGTCTTAAGTTGTTTAAACGGCAGCAATAATATAAAGTTGTTAAATGCCAAAAATATTCACAAAACTACAAATAATAACACGAATTCCAACGGTGAGTTCATAACTGTGGTCACATTCATATTCAGTCAGCAAATAATTTGACTTCGCTTCCACTCCCCATTATGCGGGAATGTTAGTTGTTCGGGAATTTATATTAATGGCACTTTAGGGTATGATATCGCAATACACTGGTACGAAATATGACAATCGTTCATTTAAAAATACACCGAAAGCACTTACAATATCCAAACTTGTTTCATTTCACATGAATAATATTGCTTAATTAAAAGCTGTTGGTTTTCTGTAAATTTATATCAGTTATTTTGAACATTGTTTTTGTATACTTTATGAGAAAAACGGTGTATTTCGTACGTTAATTTTGCCTTCATTTTGTTTTTAATTCGTTTAAAAATATGTGAATACAAAATTTTACTGAACACATTTTAGGAATTCGTGTTTTTTCCCTAGTAATACTCGTAGTACAGATGAACCATGCCAACAAGTGATCATTAACATTTTCAGAGCCGAAAATTATTGAGTAAACCTGCTTCTCAATAGGATACGCAAACCAACTAAGTACTTACTTAGCAAGGCAAGACTGAGGTATTGTCAAATGTGACAAACATATCATTTATTTATATTTATTAATTTTATAAACATACACTAGTTTTTTTCTGTATTTCGATGATGGCATAACTCTGGAACATGCACCTACAATAAAATAAAACATCAAATATTCCTATAATAAAATTAAAGATTTCCTGAAAGAAGTGTTTTGTTAACATCGCATTAGAATCCAAATTGAATTTATTGTTTCTTGAACAATGATGTCTTTTTCTTTTTTTTTTCTCCGGCGCTACAACCCTTGGTAGGTCTTAGCCTCCTCCAAGAAACGTCTCCATCCCGTCCTGTCTCTGGCCGCCACCTCCCACTCTTGCTGCTCCAGGACCCGATAATCTGCCACGGCACCATCCAGCCATCGCAGTCTCGGCCTACCGATGCTTCTTCGTCCTGCTGGATTGCCATTAACACTCTTTTGGGGGGCTCCAGATCTCCCATGTGGTGTACGTGCCCTAGCTCTCGCAGTCTGTTAATCTTTATAAACTAGAACAATGATGTTAACTCCATATATTAAATAAAAATTATGAATGATAACGTCTGTTTTCTAGAAGTAACCACTACGTTTGATAATGCCTTTGCAAAGTGAAACATGTCATTTACATAAATTATAATAAATCATCTAGAAAACAGAGGATTTCATTCGTATTAATTACCCAAAACGTTGACGCCTTTGAAATCGGTTTTGGCGTCGCCTGCTATGATACCGTGGATTGCAAAAAGGACGAACGACTCGGTCCTTAACAAGCTCAAAATAATAAGAAGTCTTTCTGTAATATGCAGTCGGCGAGTATTGCGTTTCTTTGGTCACATTGAAGGGAGAGAACCAGGTGACCTTGAAAAAAGTATTGTCACAGGAAGGTACGAGGCAAAAGAAATAGAACAAATCTCCTTTGCGTTGGTGTGACCAGATTAAGAAGTTGACTGAAAGAAATCTTTACTCGGGGGTAAGGGCTGCAGAGAAGAGAGAGGTTTGAAGACGTTTTGTTTTCGCCACGGGAAGTTCCATTGTAATATTCCTCTCTACCCCAGCTAGGTCGCAGAGAGCTGGACTTAAGTTCTCAGGTTTTATTTATAGGTCATTCGATTAGAGGCGGGTGTAAATATAAACAAAGGTTATGGAATAAATGCAGGTTTATTATTAAGTTAAATTATACTCATAAACTAAAGGCTAGAGATGTCGTTACAAAAATAACACAAAATACGATTCCATGATGGTGTGCTCTTCAGGGCATCAGATAATCGCGGCTCAGGTGATGGCGGTTCAGAAAACACATATTTATTGAGTCACCTGACAGACACGAGGTCCCATTGGCTGGTGGTGCTGTACGCAGTTCCGCATGCTGGTGTGGACCTTGGCGATTGCCACGGGATTGCGTGATAGCAAAAGATGAAGACTTCTAACGCGGAGAAGTATAACTAATAAGGCGGACACGAGAGAAGAAGTCTGAGGCCTAGCGCGCTGTGCGAAGGATAGAAAGACAGCGGTGTTGCCAAACGGTAAATGCGTCTTTGGAATCAAGGCGAAAGAAAGTGCCATAGTTGCGCCAACAGGGTTTTTTTTTGCAAAAAATGCCCGAAAAGTACTTAACTACAACGGTAACATTACACCATAGATTACGACCCTCAGTAATGAGGAAACGAAGGAAGAAGAATAATAAAATAAAATTTTATGAATATCACAAATAATGACATTTTCTGAGAATCCAGTAGGAATAAGTGGAGAAGTATAAATTGCATTAACAATAGAGTTGGTCATGACAGATACCCTGTCTATTCACCTTATTTAATAAACTGTTGTAAATTTTAATAGCATTCGGATTTTTTTAAGCTTTCATTCACCATACGTTCATCCCGCTTGCGACCATTTTCATTTTAACTGTGTTTATTGCATGAGGTTTTCGATGACAAACCGAATGTCAAAAGCAACTGAAATGCATTTTTCACTGCACACAGATTGTGACCGTTACATATGAGCATGTATTGTGATGCATCCATCTCTAGAGAATACAGTTAATTAACGATTCTGAAAATGATTTGCAGAACAGCAAAAAAAAGGTTTTAATGAATACAACAATTAATATTTTTGGGTATAAATGAAAACCTTTTTATATTTTATTTTAATAATACTCTATTATCATTTTGAAACTACCAAACTTTTTGCTTTAATGGAGTTTAATCTGTTATCCTGATAAAATTTCGCTTTAAGAGAAACCGGTTGGTAGTGCTTAACAATAAATTAAAGCAATCTGAAGAGCGGGAGTGGAAAACCCCAAATCAAATGACTGACAAATGTCTAGAGGGATATAAATACTCTAGAACTTAAGAAACAAGATGTTAAAATATTTTTTAAAGATGACACAACGAGAAGATGCGATGTGAGAAACTGAAACGAAAGACCGTTTTTGTTTACTTATAAAAATATTTTTTTGTTTTTATTTAAACATAAATAAATATAATTAAAATAAAATATTTTAATAACTATAAAACTTCTACTTCTTGTATTTATTTAGATAGCGACCGATTTTGACAGAGTAAAGCTAGCCTTTAAAAATTGGTTGCTATTTAAATAAATACAAAAAGTGGATTAATACGAATGAAAACGTCAGTTTTCTAGAATCATTATTATATTTTATGGGAGAGACATGTTTCGCCCTTCTAAGGCATTATCAAATGTTTGGATGGACAAATGGACATTTGATCATGCCTTAGAAGGGCAAAACATGTCATCAATATAAAATATAATAAAATTTCTGGACTACTGACGTTTTGATTCGTATTAATTATTTAATATGGAGTTTTACATCGTTGTTCAAGAAACAATAAAAAAAAATGTAATTAAAAAACCTATTTGTATTGTATTTAATTATTATTTTTGATAAAATGAACATCCACCAAGATAATTTAGTAAAATAAATTATAATTAAAAAATGAAATAAAAACAAAAATTGCATTTTCTGGTACACATGGATTTATAATTTTTTTTTTATATGAATAATTAATTGTTCCTACACAAAAGACACTTCTATAAACATTTTGTATACTCCAGAAATTTTTTAAGATATCAAATATCTCAGACACTTTATCCAATTAAAATTCTAACAACAAACCTTACTTCACTTACAGCAAACAAAATGCAGCCACAGCTTACTAGAAAGTTTCCCGCATTTTCCAGCGGATTTGGCGCGCTCAAGGAAAATCTAGATTGGCAATGCCTGGCAACACTGCGATACGGGGGACACGCCGACTTGGCAACATCGGACTCTAAGCCATGGATTGGCCCACACAATTATTGGCAGATATTCAAAGCATTAATCACCAGAGCGTACTGTTGCCTCAATGCATGCTCTATGATCGTGGCAGGGTAACTTTGTTTGGAGCTAATTCGTTTGTAATAGGTGAATGGTGGTTATGTAATTTTGGAAAATGGAGTATAAAAAATAATTGGTTTTTATCCAATCTATAAATAATATGGCCTATTTCCACAAATGACAATGTTTTTGATGAGTCGGCTACAGGACAGGTTTGTAAATTAGATCAACCATTTGAAATTAGTTTGTAAACTGTATATATAAATGCATTACGTTTCGTCGAAAAAAAAACTGTACCCGATTATGGACGACTGATGTAGTGAAGCTGGTGGGAAGAGCACTCAAACTGCTGAACATGATCGTTTAGGAGATCGACTTACGTTCAGACGATAAATACTCTTGACTTTAGAAAGTATCTTGTCTTCCTGAAGTCGAACCAACTTAATTATATATTATATTTAACTTATTATTTATACATTTTACTTGAATATTTGTCTGTAATATCTTTTGAGAAAATAAACTGATTTGATATGATTTGATGCGTTTTTTTTGTTTATTTTATATATTGTTTATTAGATGTGACGCAAATGCAATATGTTTGAGTTAAAGAGCTGTTTATAATACAATCAAGTCATTATTGTGGTAAACTTCATATATGTATTTGTTATGTACTTACCAAAGAAAATAAAATACAATATTTATCAATGAAATTCATTTATTCTATTGTATTACATTGAAAAATATTTTATCAATGTAATACAATAGAATAAATGAATAGGAAAATTCCAGTTACAACTAAAATATATTTAACGCTTAATTCTAATAATTTGAGCGGCGTAATTTGAGTGATCACAGAATTATGGATGCCAAGCGTATTTTCTGAGTACAATTGAGTACTTTTACTACTTGTATAGTCTAGGAGATGAAGTGTTTACCTTATTCTATAATATTATCATAGACTCTACAGGTTCTACTTGCTTCAATTTATTTTATATCATGAAACATTATGTTTTACCATAAAGCCTTATTTAATGAGCTATAATAGTACGATCAAATATTCTTTGAATATTTCTCATATTCCTTACATAGTTAAAGTAACGGGTTCAATGATGATGATAGCATTCATTCTAATTTATTGACAATTAAATTTAAAAAAATAAGAACTGAATCAAATAATACTTTTGCTGTAGTAAAACTGGTTGTTTTTCTTTTACAGTGTGACAGTCTATTCTTTCTGCCTACCCTTTCGGTGAGATGGCGTGGTGATTAGTTAGTTAATCAAATACTTTTTGCTTTCAACGAGATAATTAAATAATACACACAAAATGTTTATGCTTCTTTAACATACTCGTATTGTACCTATGTACTATTTAAAAATTTCAGTAATACCTATTCACCCAATTCAGTGTCAGGAAACAAATGACGTTGAATTTGTTTGTTTAACTGGAAGGGTATTAAAATATACACATAAAAACATCGCTTTTTGTAATTCTTCCGAAATAAATTTTTTATGACATTAGAGTAAAAAACAAAAAATATTTTTTTAAACTTATTACTTATTACGATTCTATAGTAGGTAAACCAAGTATTTAAGAGTAGAAAATATTTATTTCTGTGATTACATAACGGGTTGTAATTAACATGTTTTATTGAACAGATAACTAATCAACTAACCATCACACCGTCTCACCGTAGTGGCAGCCAGAAATAATGGACCGCCACACTTTTCTTTCCTGACATACTTCTCTCGCTTTCTCAACATACATACATCGTGTCATGTACGCACGTCGATTTCTCCCACTTTTCGCGTAGCCGACATTAAATATTCGATTTTTTTAATCCTATATTTGATTTACGTTTTCCTCGGTCTTCTTCTGTTTCTAGTTCCGTTTAGATCCTTAACAAATACTTTTTTACTCTTCTTTCTTCATCTATTTGTTTCATGTTTCCAAACCATCTTAATGATCCTTTCATATTTTGTTTATATCACTTTCATTTGCACTGCATTCACTTTTTATATTTTCATTCGACACTCTATCATACATAGATATTCCACAAATTTGTCTAAGAGATCTCATTTCTACTCCATTTTTTATATTTTCATCCTTCTTTTGCCGGTTCTTTGAATATAAATATATGGATATACCTGTTAATGAAAACGGAAGAATAATAATTGTTTTTTAAAGAATTAAAACACTGTTCTTTCCACATTTCAGTTTTTTTTTCTCGACATGTTTCGAAGGCTTAACACCTTCATCATCGGGAGAACGATCCGTGTAAAGCCTTCGAAACATGAAAACTAAAAAATCTTGATACAAAATTTCTTTATTATTATGTATTTAGTGTGCTTCCACTTGTGTTTATATTCGACCAGTTTTGACAGCTTGCTGCCATCTTCTGGTGGTACCAGATCTACCAGAAGATGGCGAAACCGGTCGAACATAAACACAAGTGGAAGCACAATAAATACCTAATAATAAAGTAATTTTGTATAATTTTTTTTTAATTTGAACTAAAAATGTGAAGTGTTTCTCAACAGAGTAGCATATATATATATATATATATATATATATATATATATATATATATATATATATATATATATATATATATATATATATATATATATATATATATATATATATATATATATATATATATATATATATATATATATATATATATATATATATATATATATATATATATATATATATATATATATATATATATATATATATATATATATATATATATATATATATCTTTCAAAAATAGACATATATCATATAAGACAGGTCGGAATGGGGAATTTTGTTAACATAAAGCGATCGCTTAACCCAACCAATGACAGGTCATAAGTCCTGTAAACGCCTCGACCACCGTATTCTGATTTAAAAAAAAAACAATTTGCATCTTCGTCTCTATTGAGATACAATTAATCTTTAAAAAAAATATTTTTATGGTTATTATTTAAAATGAACGTCTCCTAAGAAATTTCAATTAAAAACCTTAATTATCCTTCGAAACATGTCAAGAAAAATAAACTCAAAAATTGAAAAAACAGTGTTTCAATTAAAAAAAATCGTCATAATGGAATTCCATAGTGTTAATGCCTCAGGTTTATCGGAAGAATAATTTGCAGATTGAGTTATTAGGGGTGATTTTAAACATATATGCACCAAAATTTCACGAAACAAAATTACACGCCAACTTTGATTTCAGAATCCCAAAGTGGCCACGTTATACCGGTATCCAGTAACAGTCGTGTTGTGTACCTTCCCTGCAGCCGACAATTAGCGGTGTTAAACTTTTCTAATCTAAACCTTCGGATCCCGTGAAGCCGGCGTGAGCTCTTAACTTTTAACAGACTGCGAGAACTTTGCTGATTTATAGATGGCGGAGACTCAAACTCCGTAAAACACAGGGGAGAGACGATCGAGGGGTCCTGTTTTTGTATTGATGCTACGGCAATACCATTCATTGCGAACTTGAGTTTGACTTTAATTATTCGACTTGGTATAACATAGCTTCATTAACAGTTTGATTCAAGAAAATTGAATTTAAAAACCCATCACAAGCGGATATTATGCTAGAAAGTAAATTAAAAAACACCTGAGACAGTTAAATAAATCGAATTTTTATACAATTTTCTGAAATTAGAACAAAACTCCATACATTTTTTTTTGTTAGTACTCAAACGAAGCATCAAATGTGTCAAAAAACATACATTATGTCAGAAGACATTTCAATTAAATGTGCACCCCAAGTTCATAACAGTAGCAGTGCAACTTTCATGCACCACCCCTCATTGTACTTCTTTAGATTCCTCCAGATTCATACAGCAATTTATATTCGCACGTCGGTTCTTCCGACTGATTAATTTAGTCATTCCTTTGATTAATTTGATTAATTTAGTCATTCCATATTTTCCTCGGTCTCTCTCGACTCTGTACTCGTTAAGATATATTTTTTTACCCGCTCTTTCTTCATCTACGCCATCTATTTATCGCTTCGCTTCCATACAAAAGGATTTAAACTAGAACTTAATCGTGAACGGTCTATAATATGACTTACAATAATATTCATAGTAATAACAAAAAATACATAAAAAATCATTTATCGCATAGAATTGAAAAACTAACCACTGTGTTTTGGGTTCGAGTATCGGATAAATAGAAACAAGATTTAATTTATTCTCCAACGGCAGTGGAATAATTGTACCTCGGGGTCAGAATCTAAATGGATTAGAAACTACTTGAGTACTTGGCCGAATGCATAAATTTAACTTGTTCTGATATAAAAATCAGGGTTAAAGAAATCAGTATGTTAGATTAAGCATGAAAAACAGTTAGTATGTAAGAGAACCTGATGGTTGTCTAGGGGACATAACGTTTAACTTCTGAGCTAGGCGACTAGGAATCAAGCCTGGACTTATGTTTATTTTCTGCTCATATTGCAGATTGTTTGATCAATTATAACGTCACTAATTTAAATCCTTGGTATTAATCTTTTTTTGGCAACAAAAGATAAATCACATAAATAACTTTACCCAAAACGTATATTATTATATTTAAACATTCGAAAGAATATATTACCAGTAACACTTCGAAAGCATTCTTCGATAAAATCATGTAATGAATCGAAATAAATTTGAGTACCTTTTTGGAAACATTTTATTATCACAACACTTTTTTGCGCTTTTCGCAAACATGTTTCGGGACACAAACTTCCCTTCTTCAGTGTATTAGTTTTTATCTTAAATTGAAATAGAAATAGAATTTTTTTTTATAATTAAATTAATGAATTATTAAATAATAATTAAATAAAACGATGTTTTTCAACTACTTCCACTTTTGTCTTTATTTAGACAGCGACCGGTTTCGCCAGGCTCGCTGGCATCGACAGACTGGTAACACTATTGTAAACTTAGTCCTGTATATACATACAGATCAGGGGTGGTAAACATGATTCTATACAAAAATAATCTTCAAATATTTATGTAAAATTTTTCTGAATTTAACTATTGGTATTACCTAAAAAAAAAAAATTTACATAAATATTTGAAGATTATTTTTGTATAGAATCATGTTTACCACCCCTGATCTGTATGTATATAAAGGACTAAGTTTACAATAGTGTTACCAGTCTGTCGATGCCAGCGAGCCTGGCGAAACCGGTCGCTGTCTAAATAAAGACAAAAGTGGAAGTAGTTAAAAAACATCGTTTTATTTAATTATTATTTAAAATGAACTTCCATCAAGAGATTTCAGTAAAATCATTTGATTATAATAAATTATTCACAAAAAATAAGATGGCAAAGCACAATATGTCGTTGTAATAACGTTGATCGTGTGGGTCTATTTATTATTAATAATAAAGATCGCAATATTTAAAAAAAAAATTAGGAAACTTGATGAATATAATAAAACTTATTGGAAGTTTACAGAAGGAAACAAGCAGACAAAAAGGGCACGGTTTGCTTTTGGACACGACCAGGTTTATTCTTCTAAATAATGTGAATAATGGACTATTGTCTATTAAATTTTATTAAAATCCGTTGAGTATATATTTTAAAAATTGAAATATTTTCAAAATATTTGGAAATTAGTCCTGATGTTAGATTTAAAATAAACAAAAGATTCAATTTAATGATAAATTGATCTTCTGAGAATTTAATTAAAAATTCCACGTGTTTTAAACAGTTAAGAATTGGTTTAATATTTTCACCCTTTTGGTTCAATACAAACGTCACACATTTTTGATCTCGAGTTTTACGCAAATAAATGTATTACTTTTATATTGAACCTTTAATTAGTTTATTAAGGTGAAAAAAAATGATCAAAAATAAAAAATAAAGTATATACACATAAATTAAAAAACTTTGTTTTATGTATCACATTTGTATTTTTATTTTACGCGACAGCTGTTTCGTCAACCTTTGTTGACATCATCAGGTGCTACAATGATTATGTCAACATAGGTTGATGAAACAGCTGTCGCGCAAAGTTAAAATACAATTGTGATACATAAAACAAAGTTTTTTTTAAATATAACAGTTTATAATGTTAAAGTATAGTGTTTAGGCCAAAACAATGGACTATTTAAAAAATTAAGTGTTGTGAAAATGCAAAGAGTATTTCAATTTATTAAAATACTTGATAATGATAACGTAAGGCAAAATTTGTCATTAGCATAAAATATAATAAAGCTTCATTTATAGACAACATAAGTTTTCAATTATACTCGTATATAATAGAATAGAGGGAAGATATGATATTGCGATAATTATAGTAAACAATTATCATAAATTGACTAAGAATTTAATATCCTTTCTATGTTTTAAAAAACTTATAATCTCAGTATTATATTTTTAACCTAGGGGCAAGGAAGGTGTTTTAACCTGTGGTTTAATTGTAATCGTTATATCCGGCGCCCCTGGAAACGACGAAATGTTGACCAAGTTATCCATATGAGAAAATCTTATCATTCACGGGGGAAGAATAAGACTTTTAACCTTATAGGTATAAAATAATAAAACACTATGTATTTAACCATGGTATGGTTATTATAATTGATGACAACTAGTTTTGCTTTTATCCAAGCTTCATCAGGGCAGTATAATAACTGATAAGGTTATTATACTGCCACAATGAAACTTGAAAAATGAAACTAGTTGGCATCAATTATAATCACCATACCGTGGTTAAATAAAAAGTTTTTTTTTATATTTCATGCCTATAAGTTTAGACAGAATGACATGTAAGCAAATGGAGGAGGACTTTGTGCAGGAGTGGACGGGAATAGGCTGAGGAAGAAGAAGAGAAGAAGAAGTTTAGAATTTCTAACCACAAAGTAAGTGGTTCATAAGAAGACTTTAAGCGTTTGGAAATCATATTCAAACATCACACATGTCTGATCTCGAGTTGTTGGCATATAATTCTATTTCTTTGTGATTGCGCGTTCAATTGGTGATTTTATTTATTTACCTTCGCATAAAAGTCTCTAGAAGGTAAGAGGCCCCGATTGTCCAATAAAAATAGGATACAAATCTGAATCTAAAAGCCGTACAAGCCGGAATAAAATATTCGAGGATACGCGTTCCCAATGGAGACAGAAGGGTTAAATTTCCGATACGTAATTTGTATTTCTGCCTGGAAAGGGTTCAAGCCGTTATTAAATATGTAAATATTAGGTATTTAACCGAAAATCGTTTCAAAGCTAAATCGTCCATTTCTATTCCTGTTTTTCGACATAACCCGTTAAGGTTAGCATCTTATTCGAACGATAATATTTTTTCGATATTTTCTCCACATGTATGCTGTATATTTTTAAATCATTTTCCCATAATGTTTCCCTATTAGCTCAAAAGTAATGGTCCCGCCTGTTCAACGAAGTAAATAAAAATAATCTGTAAAAACAAAGGGAAAAACTTTATTAATATTTTTTTCTTTTCCCTCCTATATTCGCCTTCACTTTGTGTTGTATTTTTACAAAACTTTATTACACTTTTAACAGATATGTTTTGGTTGTGACCCAACCTATTTCGATGTTAACATTTAGTACATCGAAAAAGGGTGGGTTATATCTGAGACATGTTTGTGAAAAGTGTTAGTTATATTTATGCAAAGAGTGACTTTTATTTGAAAGAGACAATATTACATTTTAACGTGAATTATAATGATTAAATTTCAATAACTAATAATGTTTAAAAACAATTATATATCTTATATCTCGCAGTCAAGGCGTAGGCCTTCGTGGCTGAGTGGCAACAGCTATGACTGCCATACCGTAGGTCTTGTTCGATTACCGGCGATGACTGAAAAATTCTCACGCTATTTTTTAGTATGGCAGAATTCACTTGACAATAGAAATGGCTGATCATGAAATCAAGTGATAAAACAAAATACATAGTATACAGTAATTAAATCATATCAATATATCAAATGATTTGCCGTATACAAAAATATTGAAAGCAACTGGGAACTATCACATTAAAGACCTAATGGTATCCCAAGATGCTGCAAAAAAATTCAATATTTAATAATACAATTTTAATTAAAATAAAAGCTTTTTTTTCTTTCATATTCACCATAAGGTTTTTGCTGATATATATTGAACAATATTTTTTCTTTGTGACACAATACTACAAATAAAATTTAAAAAATAATTCATTAACCTAAACATGTTTTGAGAAACAGAAGCCCTTCATCAGTTTAGTTAAAATATTATATAAACAAAACAAATACCATATTTAAACAAATTTAATCATTAATCTGATCAGTTTTCATAAATGTTAAAATTTTATAAAAAAAAAATTAATGGCAAAATTTAATTGATTTTAAAAAGGTGTATGTTAGAAAGAAAAAAATATTGTTCAAAATCTTTTGAAATCATAATATGTTCACCAGATTAAAATAGAAATAAACTATTCATCTGAATCACTTATTTATTTGTTTGAATTCCGGCAACGCTAGCGATATCCGAAATGTTTACTTTTGATTTAATAGAATAAAAATAAAAATAAAGATTATTACGTAAAGCTCAAAAGTTAACGGTTTAAGTTCCATATTTTTTATATCATATTTTATATTTTTATATCATACATATTTTTTAAACTAATTTAGTATTAACTGGGAAGAAGACGAATAAAATATATCACTATCATTGTATTTTAGAGTTACTTCACTCGCAATGAAATACAGAGATGATCTTATAGCAGATTAACGAGAGCTTCTCAAACTTGAACAGGTTTAAAGCAGTCGGCATTTCCTTGCTAAACGAAAGATAAGTTCGTTACATTGAAAACACAAGGAATTAAGGTAGTGCTTATATCATAAAATACGTATGTAGACTTTTGTAGAGATTAGTGTTAGAACAATGCAAAGCCATTGTTCTCGAATACATATTCCAAGTATTTCTGAATGTTAATCAAATTGTGTGGGGATAAAGCGATTGAATAATAATTTACTTTCGGTTAAAATAATCGTAGTAAAAAAAACGGTGTGAATAAAAGATAAAAGATGGCGAAAGATTATGCAGTGTATCTTAACGCGTAATGTAATGTAATGTAAAAGAAGTTCAATATATTTAAATAATGGTTTTATTTTATTGTTCTTCTATAATATTAGAGTTGCAGCAGCTTGCTGCCGTTATCTAATTCTGATCCTGAAGATGCCGAATTCTAAAAACCAGGGAAACAAGAGGAATTAGACATAACATGTTACATGTTATTGAATATATATTATGATAATACACTTTTGAAATATTTATTTAAACCACTTTTAACAAGTTATACATAAAATAAATATATTTATAAATGGTGGTGAAATCAGAGGAGGAGGTGCGAGAGGGAAAAGGATAATCGAACACTTTTTTCCCGTTGAAATATCAAACTTCCATGAAATTCAAATGAATGTAATTAGGTACAAATAAATACCAATAATGTTTTATTTTCTTTTGGTATGCATATACCCAATTTTGTTTAATGTAGTCAGTGACAAGTCTCTTCAAGTTGGTAAGCAAATATGAGAATTGCGCGATCAAGCATGTTTTGATAGATGGAGAAAACGCGATAAAGATTATAAGTAAAGTATATTCGATTAATATTAGGTCCTTACATATGAAATTGGCGTTTTGTATAGGAGGAACATAAAGTTGATTTTTTTTAAATTTTATATATTTTTTTAATCAAAGTATGTACCATTGCTATCTATGCACTTTTGCCATCTCATAGGTAGTTCATCGATCCCTTTACTAAAAAAACCATTCGGACGGGAATCAATAAAATCTTTGAAGACGGTTTGGACTGCCCCATTGGAGTTGAATTTTTTCCCTTGCAAGAAGTTATCCAAATTCCGAAAAAAATAGTAATCTGTTGGGGCAAGGTCCGGAGAGTACGGTGGATGTCTTAGACAATCCAATTGAAGCTCTTCTAATTTGGTAGCCGTCTGTTGTGCAGTGTGTGGTCTAGCGTTATCATGAAGCAGCAATGGCCTAGAGCGATTAACCAGGCTCGGTTGTTTAGCAGCTAGCTTTTCCATCATGGTTTGCAGTTGCTGACAATAGACATCTGCCGTAATCGTCTGGCTAGATTAAAGAAAGCTGTAGTGAACGACACCAGCACTAGTCCACCAAACGCTCACAAGTAACTTTTTTGGAGTCAATTTTCGCTTGGGGCATGGTTTGACTGGTTTGGCAGGGTTCAGCCATTGCGATGAGCGCTTCCAATTATCATTTTTCCATTTTTCATCACAGGTAATGATTCGATTCAAAATCCCTTCATTATTGTGCCGGTTGAGTAATGCAACGCAGCAGTCAACGCGCGTTTGTTGATTTGCTTCACTCAATTCATGAGGTACCCACCTTTCAAGCTTTTTCACCTTCCCAATTTGCTTCAAGTGGATTAAAACAGTTTTATCACTTACACCGCAGCCTGTAGCTAACTCGGACGTGGTTTGCGATGGATCCGCTTCCACAATAGCCTTCAATTCTTCATTATCAACTTTGGTCTCCGGTCGTCCACGGGGCTTGTTCTGCAGGTCGAAATTTCCAGAACGAAAAAGTTGGAACCAAAAACGCACTGTGTTTTCTTTTGCGGCACCGTCGTCATACACATCATTAATCCTTCGAGCCGTTTCTGCAGCACTGGTGCCACGGTGGAACCCGTACTCGTAAATAACGCGATATTTCAAGTTTTCCATTTTGTAAACTGAGTGACGCAAAGAGAAAAAACAATTGAGGAAAAAACAAATTAATTATAATTTTCGAAACACAAATACTTGATTAAATAGCTGTATAAATTTGAATTTGGAATTCTTAACCAAAGAGAAGATATTTGAGATCAAAGTTGCCAGTACGGCAAAACGCCAATTTCATATGTAAGGACCTAATATTATACGTGTAATGGAATGAGGGGGCATGGAATTTTTTTCTTAGAAAGGTGGTGGCGGTCCAGAAAAGGTTGAAAACCTGTGCTCTAGAAGCTACCAACGGCCCGCCCCTCAGCATGAACCGAAATGTGAACCATCAATCTGGAGTGATTACGTAAATAAATTACCCCGACAAGGAAATTTATATTGAAGCAGGATTAATGAATTCCTAATATCCTGTAATGATGTTTTCTGCTGAGATTTGAGGTACTTAATGAATTTTTAATGTTACACTGGGGAAACGAGAATTTCTTTTCATTTCTGTATATAAATTTCACGGTGAAATTTCACCTCGCTTTTTAGAACTTAATTAATATCTACCCGAAAAACTAAACGCCCTAAAGTGTACTGGGATCTGTGCAAAAAATAAATCGCTTATGAAGAAAATATTATACATTGAGTTTTTTTTAATTAACTTTAGCAATGACGACACTTTGGAATTCGAAAATAAATAAATGTTTGCAATATATTTCTTTCATATTTAGCCAATACATGATCGTGATGTCAATATAGAAAATAGGTAACTGAAAATTTGACAGTTAAGAATTATTTACACAATGGATTGATTCCAATACTCTAAATGGGTATCATAAAGTATTATTTCTCAAACTTAGTTTTTTTTTGTATTTTTATAATTAGTTGTCTTAAATCAAAGAATTAATAAAATAAATGTTGGAAGTTACCCTCATTTTACGTGGTAATGAAGCCCCCTTTGTTTGTTTTATAAAAAAAATATTTACAGGTCATTTAATCATAAAAAAATACGGTACCAATTCTTATGTGTCATAATTAATATGAATTAAAACGTCTTTTTTACCCTTCTAAGGCATTATCAAATGTCAATTTTGAATAATGCCTTAGAAGGGCACAACATAACATTCGATTATGCTTTATAGGGCCAAACATGTAATTTCATTTTAAATTAGAACAAAACTTTTTATTCATATTAATAATTACAATCTCCCTTCACACCTTAGATGCATAAATGATCCGACAGGTTTCAGATCTAAATTGAAAACCCATCTTTTTCATATTTCATACCCAATTTGAACATTTATACTTTGTTCTACTATACTTTTAAACCGATCGTTTTTTAAGCGGTCACATTTAGATTTTTAAGATTTAAAACACGTCTTAATGCGCCCTTGAGGTGATTACATCACAAAAACGCTTTAAAATTTAGCATATTATTATTATTATTATTTATCATAGTTCAATAAAAAATTACTTAGTGTAATCTTAATAGTATGGCCTTCTTTTTAAAAAAAAAAACGTGTAAAAAAGTCTATTATCTATCAATACCCATCATTTACCTGAGACCCAGTGGTGGTATTCCCATAGAAGCCAAAAAGCCCGGCTAGCGTAAGAAATTTTGAATCAAAAACCTAAAATCTAAGTAATCATGCCCCCGCAAAAACATACAACCCACCAAATCATCTTTCAACAATGTTCCCATCAGACGTAAGAGGAATAGCCACAAGAGCTGAACCTCTGTAAGCCAAAAGAGGTTTTGATTCAACATTTCTTACGCAAGCCGGGCTTCTGGGCTTCTATGGGAGTACCGCCACTGCTGAGACCCTGTTCATCCGGGACGAATATTAACAGTTTTTGGTTTTAAGCAAATCAAAAGGGACAACATGCCACATATAGGTTACTAATCAGTTTATTTCATCAATACACATTACAAAACTAAGGTTTAAGGTTTCAATTTAACAGGTAAAATAATATATTGTATATAGTATACTACCAGAAACGCATGAGAGGATGGTTCGACGTTAGGAAGACGAGATATTCTCCAAAATCAAGAGTATTTGCCTTCTGAACGTACTTTCATTAATATGAAAGATGTGAATCTCCGAGGAGACCGCGTTCAGCAGATAAATTGCTCTTCCCTCCGGTATCACCAGAGGTAGGCTAGTTCTGGCGGCCGGTAGGTAAAACAATCTATGCTGTCGCTATCGGAGATATCTATCAGGGACAAAAAGCCGAACACCCTCCAGCACGGCCGAGTTCTCGCTATCTTCTTTTTTATCAGTTTGTCTCCATCCCCATGTACCCCATGAGTAATCTAAGGAAATGGATTATGAGATGCCCATCTCGAAGCTGCAGGGAGTTGGTCCCAAGCATGCCCCAAAAAAAATGCCGTGGAATAGAGCCACGGATAGCTAAAATACTCCCTCGTGTAGAGGATACCTCAGATATTAGTTTTGAACCCTCTCCATCATAACGGAATGTCTCGCCTTGTGAGGACTCCATATCACAAAACCACTTTTGAGAACAGAAAATTGTTCATCTTGTTGGGTTACTCAAATAGCCGTTTACTGCTACAGTCAAGTGCGAATATTGCGCAGTTATTCGGTTTAAGAACACAAAATGTCTTAAACCTCATCACTAATTGACGGAAGTTTACAACTGAAGTGATCTGAATTTGCAACTGAAGTGATCTGAATTTTATTAAATTTACAAACAAGAGAGAAGTCGAAGACAGTTAGTTTCCAACGAGAGGTCAACTCGTTGCCGTTGGTGATCTTTTGTAAGGGTTTGCGGGACCCGTCATAAGCATATTTTCCTAATTTATATCTCGTTGGAGAAGGCAACGAGAAACCACTCTAGTAACCAGGAAATAATTGAGCGGAGAATTCATTCGCCGTAGTGATCGCCAACTCCAGGAGGACCTGACACGTCACTATCACAAGAAAAGAATTTCCAGAAAACTATAATATTAACTATAGACACAAAATATTTAAAATCTACTACTAAAATAAATGAGAAATGTGTGAGTTGTCTGTTTTACAAGGATGTTACTTTTTCCGTAGTAGATAGTGTAGAAGAATTACAAGTCTTGATGTCGATGATGTAGAAGATATTCAAGCAGATGAGTAACTTTAATAAAATAGAAAACAATTTAATAAAATAATAAATTGATGTTTTTTTTAATAACCATTTCCACATTTGCCATTTTTTCAACAGTGGCCTGTGTCGCCAAGCTGGCTTGTAACGACAGACTAGTCCAAAGGTCTGTCGATGCTCTCCAGCCTGGCGAAATCGATCGCTGTCGAAATAAAGGAAAATGTGGAAGTTGTTATTAAAATACCTAAAACATTTTGTTTTTTTTTAATGTATACAAATACTTGAGACAAATACTGGATTTTACCCATTACGGGTTAATCATTAAGAATTAATTGTATCTCAATAGAGACGAAGATGTAAATTATTTGGAAACAGAATATGGGGGTCGAGGCGTTTACAGGACTTATGACCTGTCATTGGTTGGGTTTGAACCCAAATAATCTACATCTTTTTCTCTATTGAAATACAATTAATTCTAAAAAAACATAAATTTATAAAATTAAAATAATAATAAAATAATTAGAAGACATTTGAATGTAGTGTATTAAGAATTAAAGAAATGAATTTATATACGAAGGTTGATTTAACGTAGCATTTGATTCAAGTTTAATCTCGTACTTCCCTAATATATATTTTTTACGAATGACCAATACATTAAGATTGATTTTATCCCTTGAAAAAGATTCAATGAAACCTTTTCATGTTTTGTGGACACATATACCTTTAGTGTATTATATGTATTATTAATAAGCAACCGTAAGCTAATGCCTTTTTTGATCTAGAAAACTCATAAAAAACATATCCGGAATAAATCCGAACAGAATAATATGTGATCGTAAATAAATAATAAACAGTGACGGCGCGTTTGGTGATTTTTTTTATTAAAAAATATTTTATGAATAAGATCTTATCTGAAGTGTGCGCGGGAGATGCCTTTTGGTGGCGATGAGGTTTTCAACCCATCACACCGCGTCTCCCGTGGAGGCAAAAAGAGAAGAATGGAGTGCCCCATCGGTAAAAGTGTGGCAGTCCATTCTTTCTACCTATGCCTTCGGGGAGACTGCGTGATTATAAGTTGGTTAGTAAATATAAAATAAACACTTTTCGCTTTGTATAAACCACTTTATTGAGTTGTTAGCGCTAACCTGTGTCTCTCTATAGCGAGCTTCTTCGGGTCATCAACAGTTTGTGCAGAGCCCTGAGGAAGCTCGCTACAGAATGAAACCGGTTGACGCTACTTATTCAATAACGTGGTTTATACTAAATGAAATGTGTTCAATTTTATTTTTAAATACGCCAAACCACCAAGTGCTTACGATTCATATAATGGATAATGGCTTCATATCAAAGTTAGTTAGCAATAATATATAAACTAATTAACTAACTAACTAACCATCACGCCGTCTCCCCGAAGGGGTAGGCAGAATGAATGGACTGCCACACTTTTCTTTCCTGACATATTTCTCTCGCTTCCTCAACATTCATACATCGTGTCATGCACGCGCGTCGATTTTTCTGACTCCTCACAGGCCGACATTCAATATTTGATTGATTTGATCGTGCCACGTTTTCCTCGGTCTTCATCTATTTCTGGTTCCATTTACATCACTAACATATAATTTTTTTACCATTCTTTCTTCATTCATTCTTTCCATATGTCCAAACCATCTTAATGATCCTTTCAATATTTTGTTCATGACACCATCATTCGCACCGCATTCACTTCTTATATTTTCATACGACACTATATCATACACAGAGTATCCACACATTCGTCTAAGAGATCTCATTTCTACTGCATTTATTCTACTTTCATCCTTCTTTTGCCAGTTCCATGCTTCACTTCCATACATAAGGGTGGGTTAGAAGTACACCATTGTGCACTGCCATTCTAGCTTTTTAGTGTTTGTCTATGTTAACTGAAATAAAGTGTTGTAATAGCAATTGTAATTGTATTTATTTTAATCCACAACACAAAGAGAAGGCGAATATAAAGGAAATAAATATACAGTACATCGGTTTAATTAGTACGAAAAATTCTTGCAAGAATGATCGACACATTTATGTAAGATGACTTTGTTGACGACATTTCACGGATATTACGTTTTTGTATTGTTGTAAGTGAATCAATTTAGTTAATGAACTCTGGATTATTCCACGTGGAATGTCTGAATCCCTATTCCGCATCGTCTTATCTTTTCCCTGTCGCAGTAAAACAACACTCTGGCAAAGCCACTTCGCTTGTGGGGGAGCCTGGCTTTGTGGAAGACAGAATCCAGAATGTACTGGCTTTGTAAACAAATTGCTAGCCCCTGAAAGAGAATTGGGAAGCCATTCAAGAGTTTTATGCCGCGAGCCAAGTGGAACTTTGACGGTTTTCAGAATTTTTAAGATAAATATTAAAATGAATGCAATTATAAAGTATTGATTTAGGATTACAAAACTTGAACAGTATTCAAATGGTTTATTTAATTCAATTTCATTCTCAAGGTAACGTTTCAAACGTCGATAGAATATCTTAAATAATTCGTCTTAAAAATCGTTGGACATCCTGGATAAAATATTTCAAACATTGTTAGATATCTCAGATTAAAAGTTTTAAACATCGTTAGACACCTTATATAAAACGTTTTAAACATCGTTAGACATCTTATTTAAAACGTTTTAAACATTGTTAGACATCTTATATAAAACGTGTTATGCATCGTTAGACATTTTAGATATAAAAAAATTAAAGATCGTTAGACATCTTATTTAAAACGTTTTAAACATCGTAAGACATCTTATATAAAACGTTTTAAACACCGTTAAACATCTTATATAAAACGTCTTAAACATCGTAAGACTTCTTATATAAAATGACGGCCTTCATAGCAATGTGGCAACAGTTATGACCGCAACACCGAAGGTCCCGGGCTCGGTTCCCGGCGATGACAGTGTGAAAAAAGGAAATTCTCACGCTGTCATTGTTCCGGTAGAATTAACGTGACAACATAAATAGTTATAGACTGGCTACCTATCATATGTAATGAGAATCAATAACTTAAAAGTTGTGCAATTGGATTCAAATAACATTTTGATTACAAAAAAAAAACTGTCAATTTTTTTAGTATGAAGCACCTACTTGTAACGCCTGGTTAGATGTTTTTAAACTTATCGATATCGACACTGTATTGACCATACCGTGGTTAAATACACATTTTTTGTTTACTTTATACCTATAAGTTTTATATAAAATAATTGAGATCTTCGTTTGGATTTTGGAATTTTAAAGAGCTAATACAAATCTTTAAAAAAGTAGCTAATTAACCAAGTACCAACCAAGTAGCTAATTACGCCGTTTCCTCAAGTGGTGGTTATACCTCAAAGGTTTCCTCAAAGTATATGTAGATAAACAATAAATCTTTACACTGCACTTAAATGACATACTTATCTCAAGTCTTCTACATTCATAAGCTGTGGCGTGCACGCATTTCAATTTCTGCGAATCTTCACGTGACCAATATTTAAAATTTGAATCATCTTAACGTTCATGAAAGTGGGTTTGACCCAAGAAGAGAATCAATTAAGAAATTATCCTGAAAAATTTCCACGTAAACGACGTGAATGGAGCATGTCATGGGAGTAGACCAAAGAAGAAGTTTCTCGATCATATAATGGAATTTATAAAGTCGGGCACAATGATACTTATGAATCAATGTATTAAAAAAATTATGTATATTTTTACAGCACATTATTTTGTTTTATCGAACAAACCGGTTTCTCTTCCGTCGGAGCTTCGTCAGGGTTACAATAGCAATTTGTAACAAAATGAAGTGGTGGAAAAACGAAATAAGTGTTTTTAATTAGTTTAAATAATGCCACACCGCAAATTATCGTAAGTGCTTCATACGAAATAATTAAGGAATGTCGAGGATCCGAAAAACAGTGTGGTATGCCATTATTTCCCAACACTTGAAAAACGACACAAATAGAATTTATAGTTATGTGATTATGTAGGAAAAATTAAGATGTTCATTTAATACGATAATATGTTAAATAATATTTTATTTATCCTTAAACAGAATCCTTTTGCTCTTTTAAAGCTCGCATTCGGTTATTCACCCTACATGAAATTAGATTGCTTCTTTGTCTATAATAAAAAGGCTGTTTTCAATATTCACAATATATACAAAAGCATAATGTTTTTCTTATAAGAGAAAACTATATGTTACATAACATTTAATTCATAAATACATATTTTTTTAAATACAATTGAATTTGTTAACATGGATACATAATCAAGCTTCATCTTCTCTGGAATATTATACAGATGTTTATATTATTTTATATATTTAATTAAACAATGTATCTTTTGAAATATTGTGTTACAATGATTTATTTTATAATATATATTAATATTTTGTTTTTTCTTTAACACGATCCTTTTTGTTCTATAATAGCTTCCATTCGGTTATTTACCCAACGCGAAAATATATTACAAGTTTGTATATATGACAAAAGATTTTTTTATTCAGATTTTCACAATATATTATATAATAATATATGAGGTATTTAGTCGCTGTCAGCCGTTGTCGTCAAATGCTGAATAAAGGTCTCCCCCAAACATCTCCACGTATTCCTGTCTGGTGCCTTTCGCATCCAATCATCATTTTTTTTTTCGAAAATCATCATGTTCCACCGTTTCTTATGCCTTAGCGAGGTACTCTTTTTTTCAATATCTAAATATATCTAATATGTATAACTTATATCATTAACAGGATCATTACATCTTATTTCCTAATGAAACTCAGTTCTGTAGGAAATAATTAAAATTCTTCTGAACGTCTTTAAAAGTAAAATGGAATCAATTAAAATTTTATAATATTAAAAGACACTTCCAGATGTGCTCGTAAAAAGGACACAAATAACTTTCATCTTCAGCCACGCTGTTGTATCGGGTATCTTTATGGTACATGTTAGCAGGGTCGGCTTTCCTTTGGCCCTTGCAAGCGTAATGTGCTAGCAATCATCTGGGCCATTACCCCTCGTAGAAAGAGACACATAATGGAACAAAATTAAAAGGCCGTTTGTCTCAATTCCAATGTCATATATCTTACTTCGGGGGCTAATAGCATCAGACAAGTGTGTTTTAGGTTAACTATAACGTTGTTAGTACGAAAACGATGAAACTAATTGAAATGGGACCGAAATGAAGGACGTAGTTTTAAACTGAAATTAAGCGAATTCATAATTTATAGTAAAGTTTCGAAAGGCGTACTCACATTAATGTAAGGGTCATAAATTCCGCGTTGTTTGAAAAAAAACAAAGTAAAAAGTGTATTAATGGGAGGATGCAATGAAAAATTGCTCTCACAGATAGATTTATTCATAGTTTGCTCTTTAAATTCTCATTCAACTGTTCAGATGAAATATTGCAATTATGGGCTAGATGGAAAATTATTATGATTATCTCACTTGTTTTGAAAATATAAAAGTTCTATCAGAATATTTTGTTCAAATAAAATTGATACTTTAATTTAAGTTTTTGTTTTTAATTACATACTTTACAAAATAAATATTGTTACGGAAACTAATTCAAAGACAATTGTTTGAAAATATAACTTCAAATAATGAGAAATGTGATTATTATAAAAATAATGAGACATATTGTATAAAAGACAACGGGATAATATGATTTTGCTATACCATAGACATAAAATGCTCATGTGATATGATTAAAATAATTAATATTTTTTACAATAGACACTTTAATTGATTTATTTCACAATTGACAATGAATAATTGTCGGCGACGAGAGGAGTCGGAGAAACCGACGTGCGTGCATGAATGTTGAGGAATATATGAATGTTGAGGCAGCGAGAGAAGTATGTCGGGAAAGAAGAGTGTGGTGGTCCATTCTTTCTGCCCACTCCTTCGGGAACGGCGTGACGATTAACTAGTCCAAGTCAAATAATTTACAATTCAGTTTTTAGATCGTATAATAAATTCTATCACCATCGATTTTACCATTCGTTATGTTATTAAAAAAAAAAATACCCGTTAAATCTAAAATTAAAATAATAATATTTGTATCAACAATATACAATACAATAATTTTAATTGTAACTATTTAATTACTTAAATGTTTACATTTGAAACCCTGATATTTTAAGTATCTTATTTTATTTTTATTCGATAGTCGTGACATCTGTATCGCCAACCTATTAAGGTATCATCAGGTATTGTTTGTTACATACGACGATCAATATAGGTTAGCGAAACAGTTATCCTGACATTTAAAAAAAAATATTGTGAAACGTTTTATAACAATGGTTCCAATTAAAATATTTTATAATATTGAAGTATCATTGTGTTTCAAATCAAAATATAAAATTATTTAACTAGCAATTTTATAACTCTTTAAACATAATTTAAAAATAAAACACTCTTTGTTTTACTTATGAGTTTATTTTTCCGGAGAGGTTTTGAAGTTTTTACACCTTCGTCATCGGGAGATAAAAAAAACTCAAAAGTGGAAAAAGGTGTTTTAATTCTTAAAAAAAATCTTCAGTACCGATTTCCACAGTGTTAACGCCTTAGCTTTATCTAGTTCATAGGTTCCCAAATTAGGCCCCCTGGCCAGCCAGGGGGCCATGGAGGGAGTTGAAGGGGTAATTCTGGCCCTGAGAAAGTAGGGAGTCCTGGGAAGCAAAAAGGGAGCCATGAAGTGACAAAATGTATTACCTTATAGAATTTTCAAAATCCGTTATTAAACGATGTAAATTCATTCATAATTTATTATATAATACTAAAAGTTTTTGATAAAATCACATTTAAAAAAAATAGAATATCTATGATTTTGTGATGTTTTAAATAATCATATACGTTCACATGTATTAGTTTTACATTTTGTCTGATATTATTCACTAATAATAATAACCTTTATAATGCATTTTCTCGAATTGGTTTATTTCCATAACACCTTTCTGAATTAAAAAAAATACTCTCGTAGTTGAATATTTTTTTTGATGATTTCACACCATGTTTACATTATAAACAGTACATCAGGTTCGTCTTTCTCACTAGGATTATTGAATAAATATTAATTACTGAACAATTAAAGTATCGGCGTATCCTATTTATAACACTATTAGTAAGAATATATGTCTTGAAAATGTATTTAAAACTCCAGCCCGGAAGTGAAGGTTAAGGGGTGTTAATAACATCAGGTTTGCTGATGACACAGTTATTTTAGCTGACAGTATGCCTGATCTTCAAGAACTTCTAAATAAATTTGATATATCTGGGCTTTAAAATCAACGTTAAGAAGACTAAAGGGATGACATTTGGGCAACTTAATTATTCTACATCCACTCTGCAACTGCTTGTGCAAATGTTGAAATGGTCGACCAATCTAAATACCTTGGCAGCATTTTCACTAAAACGCTTGACCCGGACTTTGAAATAAAATGCAGAATTGAAGTTGCACGAGCTGCATTTAATAAAATGAGATACCTTCTTTTGCAACGATAATCTTAACTTGAAACTTCGACAAAGAATAATTAAATGTTATATATGATCTGTTCTACTTTATGGCTGCGAAACCTGGATTTTAAAAGTGAATGTAATGAACCGGTAGGAGGCGTTCGAGATGTGGATGTATCGCAGAATGCTCCATGTACCTGGGACCGATAGGATCAGTTATGCATACGTACTACAGAAAGCCAGAGCCAATAGATGTTGTCGAGTGTGAAAATTAGACAGGTCTCATATTTGGGTCATGTGCTAAGGGGAGAAAAATACCACCTCCTTCGACTGATATTAATGGGTAAAATGGAAAAAGTACAGGCGAATTTTTTTAAAGATTATTTTGTCGAATCGCTCTTTACATTATAACAGCGCGAGCCAAATAGATCTAATGTGTACCTTGTACCTATCATATTGATTCTCGTGACATTCATCGCCATTTTATAGCCAAGTGAATTCTACACCACACCAAAAGCAGTGTGACAATCACACTGTCATCGCCGTGGATCGAATACAGGACCTTCTGTGTGGCAGCCAAAGCACTTATCACTCGACCACGAAGGTTTTCAATATAGGCTGTCAAAAATATTGGTACCCATTATTTACAACGGGTGGGTATTACGAAATTACAGTAAAAATTTTCTTCTCTATTGATACACTACATATAAATCTGAATTTACTCGTATTATATTATGTACGTAATAAGTCACATTATTCAATGGTTAAATGATAATTGAATTTATCAGTTGTTCAATTCGATCTCTTTATTTCAAATTAACCCTTATCTACGAGTATAATATGTCATTTTTTGCTGACATAAATCCATTAACTTCGCTGGCTCCCGATACACAGAAATTTAATAAGTATCAATCATTTCTATTATTTTAGCTAGCCGAAATGTATTTTTAGTGATTAACAAACTTTTTTATAAGACAAAATGAATGTCGGTAAAACATATTCCGGATTTTGTGTAACGGAGGATTTGTAGCGAAATAGAAGATTTACTGGGCTTAACCTTAAATTAGTCGCCGGGGATCGATACAGGCCAGCACTTCTACAAGGCGGTAGATTTATTTAGACTATTTTGATGTCGGGATCATGTAATGCCGTGAATTTGTTGGTGGGCAGTGATTACTTTTTTTAAAGATAATTTGTTTATGTTAACAGCAACGATGAAAAATATATTTAAATAACATTTTGAAAGCATTAAGATTCATTAAGATGGTTTGGACATATGGAAAGAATGAATGAAGAAAGAATGGTAAAAAAATTATATGTTAATGATGTAAATGGAACCAGAAATAGAGGAAGACCGAGGAAATCGTGGCACGATCAAATAAATCAAATATTGAATGTCAGCCATGTGAGGAGTCAGAGAAATCGACGCGCGTGCATGACACGATGTATGAATGTTTAGGAAGCGAGAGAAATATGTCAGGAAAGAAAAGTGTGGTAGTCCATTCTTTCTGCCTACCCCTTCGGGGAGACGGCGTGATGGTTAGTTAGTTAGTTAGTTAGTTAGTTTTTGTTTTTCACCTCAAAAACTAACTAACTTTTTGTATTTTAACAACACTTTTATTCGCCAGGCTGGCTGGCATCGGAAGATTCTTGTATTCAGGGTACTTTAATAAAATCACATTTACTAATCAATTCGTGTTTCTACAACACATGTTTTTGTCAACAGTAATTTTACATAAGCATAAATTAATTAATTTAAAAACTTACGACGTATGCCATACTCTGAGGTGAACCCCATTACTTTGTTGAAATAATGCGGGGGTTGGAGATGGCCAGATAATCTCTCGGATAACGCCATCATACCCCCTTTTGTATTCGGAGTCACTTAGTACTGTACGATTCCGAGTCTATATCGACTTTTACGGTCAGTTTTATCGCAACATTCATGGGCACGGAGGTCAAACTTTTGTTTGAGGTCAACAAAAGAATGTTAGTTTAGGATATACCCGTGTTTTGATACGCGACAACAAGTAATTTTATAAATTATGTAATGTTTTTTTTAAATGTTTTTGTTAGTGAAAATTCGTCTTCATCGTGGAACACGTAAATTTTTTTTATGTGTTACTATTTTACAATGTGATAATCATGATTATCTGAAACAAATCAAAAAACACAACTTATTTATAAGCGTTTTTTCAACGGGTTTTAACACAAAAAAAAACTAGTACATTACATCTATAAAGTAGAATGACATTATTTATTTATATAAAGTATGTGATCATTTCATATCATAATCAAGACCATAAATCACAGAAAATTGTAATACTTCGGGCACATTATTAGAAACGATCAATTTCTGCAACTTATTATCCAAATACAAAATTAATGGAAAACGAAGTGTCGAGAGAAGAATAAAATTCTGATTAGAAATCCTTCGAGAATAATTCATGGGTAGAAATAGCCAATATAACGTCCAACTACTGATAAGAGAGGAATAATAATAAGAAGAAGAGAAGCGGAAGAATACTTTATTTAAAAATTAAAGTATTTTTGGGAAAATAATAGCGAAAAATAGATTTTTTCATTTTTCCGTTGAATAAAAAACAACCACACAATATTTTGTATTCGAAAAATTATTTATAAAAAGATAAACGTATTAACGATATCTTTAATGTATACTTAAATAAAGTCTCTAAAATTGTTTAAAGGAAAATTGATTCGTGTGAAATTTTTAAATATAGGGATCAATTTTCTTCACGAAATTAATTTTTAGGTAAATGTTAGCATACTTATAAGTTTTCTTCTTTTACTTTTTATATCGGATCATTTATGTTGAACGTATTTCACTTAATTGTCAATTTATTTAAAAGAAAAGTGTTAAAAACTTAAGATATTCCTATCATTGCCCAGTTAGTGCGAACTTTAACTGCTAATTTTAATAACGTTTATTGTTTGAGGACATGTGACTTCATGTTTTAAATACATAATAAAAAGACAAGAAAAACGATATGACATAATTTTTTAAGTGACTCTATATTTTCAGAAAGAAATAACTTATTTTATATTTTTATACTTAATATGTAAGTTTTAAAATGGCAGGAAGGGAGGGATGATTTAATGGTTGAATACCAAAAAGTTCAAACAAATAAACTAAATTTGTACTTCTCCTTCTTCTTCTTCTTCTTCCTCAGCCAATTCCCGTCCACTCCTGGACAAAGGCCTCCTCCATTCGCTTCCATGTCACTCTGTCCTGTGCAGACCGCATTCAGGTTATTCCGACGTGTCTGTTCAGATCATCCTTCCACCGTAGTTGCGGTCGCCCTGCACATCTCTTCGCCGTCCACGGTCTACAAGTCGGAAGTCTTCTTGTCCACTTTTCATCTGAGCTTCTGGTTACGGGACCTGCCCATTGCCATTTTAGAGTCGCCACCCGGTGAATGATGTCAGTGACCTTTGTTTTTTTTTCACCGTATCGTTTCTGACTCTGTCTCTTAGGCTTATTCCTAACATAGCTCTTTCCATGGCTCTTTGGGTCACTCGTAGTTTCTCGGTACTTTGTTTTGACAATGTTACAGTTCAAGACCATAAATACCAACTGGCAGAACGCAGGCTTCATAGACTTTTCGTTTCAGGTTGATCTTACTTAGTGCCAATTTACTTCAACCATTATATTAAGGAATTTCATTAATTATTTCGAATTATCTAATGTTTTAGAATATTTTAAACTCCAACAAAAACTTTTAAATATTAAAAAAAAAAAAAAAACTAACTTACAGCCGTCTCTCTCTGAACGGGTAGGCAGAACGAATAAAAGTTTCAGCAGATAGTTTCAACCCGGAAAATCATGTGTACCATGTTTTGTATAATAGTAAAAGTACTCAATCAATACGAATAATGAAGACCGCTCTCTAGAAGATTTATTATATTATATTTTAAGGGATTGATTTTTGAAGGGGGTTCGCTTCGCCTTGCTATTGAGCTTCTCCTTGCTATTCTACTAAAATTGTCAACATGATCTGACAGATGTTATAACATCTGTCAATTTTATAATATTTTAAATATGAATCACTGAACAAGGACTGGTTGTCCGAAACATGTATATGTAATTTAACTTTTTTTTAATGTTAGTGTTGTATATACAAAGTACGAGTATATAAAAAAGAAAAGAGAAATATTACAATACTGTTCAAGAAACAATCATTACGAAAAATATTTGTTTATGTTCCTTTAATAACATTTTTCTTCCTTTCATTTATTATTCTAGCATTCTTTTAAAATGGCAGCGAGCTGCATTAACCGACCGGAACTAGAACAGCAAAAATACAAAAAACTGGATATTTATTATTAAGTATATTTGCAGTGAACTTTTCTATTGAGAAAATATTAAAATTAAAAAAAACGTTTTCCTATTTTGCCGAAGATACTTGTTTTACAAAGAGGCAAGTAAGTTTACACATAAAGAAAAAAAATTAAAAAAACTTAATACATCTGGAATCAACGTTTGCATAAATATTTGAAGTTGGCGAATAAATTTCACAAAATTTTCTGTAATATGAACTAATTTTCTGTTTTGTTTTGGTGAAAAATAATATGATGAATACATATTCTCTTAATTTACGGCAAAGAAAGTCAAAATAAATTACTTGAATTCGTAAAAATTTTAAGTTAATAAAATGTTAATATGAAAGTTAACGACTTTATTTTAAAGTTTGAAAAAATATTAGCAAATGTTCGATTTTCAAATAAAAGAAATCTGAAGGTATAAATTCATATAAATGTAAAGTAGATTATTTATTTATTCAATTGAAAGCTTGTAAAAGAACTCGAATTGGAAAATGAAACAAAGAACTTGCAGAACACGGTGTTTCCTTTGTTTATGTTCAAAGAATAAATTATTCACGTTTTTACCTAACCAACTCTCGGAACTTAAAAAGCTCCTATAAACAAAGTTATTCCAAATGCTTTTATTTTTATGCTTACCATAAGAAAATAAAACATTTTCCAGTGGTGGTCGATATAGGTTCGTTAGTTTTTATAAACAATAAAAATGGTTATATTTATATGAGTTTTTCCTGTTTTCACAAAAAAATATATTCTGACAGCTCTAATGATTCTTTGGTTAAATCTAAATAATCAGATACCAGTGAGCTGCTAAAACCGGTCGAGGCCGTAAAACTAAGTAGAATCAAACAAGAAATAATATTATATTTTTAAGGATTTTTTTTTTCATTATGAAATTTAAAAAAATATTTCTTATAATTTAAGTTTTATTATAATACTAAAACAATTATGAATAATTATATTTTAATTCCGAGTGTACTTTTTGTTCCGTTACTATATCAAAACATTAAAATCTTGAAAAAAAACACGTATTTTTATGCCAATGTACAATAGAATATTAAATATGAATTATTGAATCATTGTTCAAATACCAAAAAAATCGATTAGATTTATTGTTTCTTGAACAATGATGTAAAATTTAATACGAATGAAAGGTCTTTCTTCTAGAGGTTTTATTATAATTAAAGAGAATGACATGTTTCACCTGACATATGATAATATCATAGACAGGCAAAACATATGATTAAAAAATGTAATAAAACCACTTCTTATTTATTTAGAGAGCAACCGATTTCACCAGACTGGCTGGCATCGACAGACTGGTCTACGTTAAGTTGAATATACATATTTCATTTATACTATACCCACAAGAATACACATATATATTACAGTCTACTAGAAGAAATACCTTTCATTCGTATTAAATTTTAAATTTCATCGATGCTGTCGAAATCATGACCAAAATTGAAGTAGTTATTAAAAACTCGTTATTTTAATGAATTATTATTTATTGTTCCTTTATTTCATAATTACATCAAGAAATTTCATTAAAATGGTTAGATTATTCTTATATGAATTAACAATATATTATAGTAAATATACTAATAATTCTTGAAAAATAAGTCATATTAAAACATATGTACTCTATTTAATTCTGATTATATTAATAAATTATTTTTTTAACTAACTGATCAATTGAGCTGACATAGTTTGCACAAATTCTCACCTCTCACCTGAAAACCTTGAGAAAAATAGCAGGCAGGATCTTACGCGACAGAATTAGAAACAAAACCATGGAAATGTGTGATATCCAAGATGTTATCAGATGGGGGAGACAGAGAAGAAGTTATTTGAGGAACCATGTGAAAAGAATTGACAACCATAGATAACCACACCTTGCCCCTATATGGGAAATCATAGGGAAGAAGGATGCCTTGAATACCCTCCAAGAGATGGAAAAACAAATAGGAATCCACTTCGCAAGAGGTATCATTTTAAGAAGAAGAAAGTTATTTAACTCTTCCTATAGTTGTGATGATCTGTTGACGGTTGCTTCTCCGCCAAAAATACATTTTTCAAATATTGTATGATAATTATTCAAATTAACGGGATTACAATTTATTCAACAATCTTCAATATGAGCAAAAAATATCTTATTAATAATATAAGTTATATTAATAATAATTTTATATATAATTAATAATTAATTATATTATGTTGAAGGAATCGGGTCATGTCCAGGCTTGGACGCATGTTTCCTAGATTAGCGGTCAAGAGATGTCCCCTAGACCACCACCGATTGTAATTATAATATAAAAAAACATTGATAGTTGAGGTTTTGGTTTGGTAAAACATCATAATAAATTATAATATCAAACCCAATTATTTAAATGGTTTTATGTACGTTAATTTAATTTAAATAACAATATAAATATCGGTTTTTCATTTGTTTTGCCTGGCGAGGGAATTCTTACACTTTCTCGACTAGAAAAGAACTGAACTTTAAAAAAAGCCCAAATAACACCCTAAGAACCACCAAATATGTTATAAATCTTTGATGTAAACCAATCCCAGAACTGACACTAAAAAAGCTAAATCACAGCTAATTTTTGTAACTTTACATTTATATATAATTTACTTATCATGATTAAAAAAAAAGTTAATTTATTCAGCTATACAATATGCGAAAAAGATCTGAGAAGGATATAGTTCAGAGAGTTTCTATTGAACTAAGTGCTATTAAGAAAATATGTTTCACGTAAGGAAAAAGCAATCAACAGAAATGTATACATCTATGTGTATACCAAAGGTTACCTTTTGAGTACCGCCCCCTTTTTAAGTAAAATTAATTCCAAAGTCACCTTTCCCATAATTGTTTTAACAAATATTAAAATACGATTACATTTTATTTCTATCCATTTATAATCATAAATTTATAAATAAAAATATTTTAAAATGTATCAGGAATTTTTATATCTAGAAAGTTTCTTAAAATGTGTATTCATGAAAATGGTGTTTCACTGTTACATATTAAAACATATTCGCCACGGCCGCCTCTCTTGACTGCTTAAAGGCCCCTCATTTACTGAATTACTTTTCCCTCTGGACCCATTGCGCCCCCCATGGAATACGAAGATTGCTGACCTTATCGGTCCACTGTATACGGAGCATTCTGCGGTGTATCCATCTTTTAAACGCCACCAACCGATTCATTGCATTCACATTTAGAGTCCAATTTTCAAAGCCATAAAATATAACATATAAATCAATTTTAGTTAGAAACAGTAAAATAAGCACCGAAAATAAACTCCTGATATACAAAACGGTCATAAAGCCGATTTTCAATTACGCAGCCCCAATCTGGGGTTATGCAGCTTCGAGTCACATACAGAAACTTCATATCATGCTATCCGTTTATCGCTTTTGGGCCTTCATGGACTAGGATCACAAAACTGCACCTAAAATTGGGAATCCCGATGATAGATAAATTCATTTTGAAACTTGCCGAGCGTTTTTACAAAGAACTCCCTTCACATTATAACCCCACAATAAACACCACCAGCAAACACCCAAAATCCTCCTTCAGAGGAACATTCCGAGCCATACAAATCAAGTCGCTGCCAACAACCCACCAAATTACCCTTCAAACAATGATCCCATCAGACGTAAGACGAATATCAGAAGCCAGAAGATCCAAGTCCAAGTCCAAGACGTTTCAAATTAAGGTTGTCAATGCAAAATAAGGTTTTCATTTTTATAATTTACTTCAATCCTGCATTATATTTCAATATCCGGGTATATAAAACCCTTCAAATAATAAAAAAATATTGTATGATATATTCAAATATACCGTTTTTTGTATTTTCTATTATCACCAGTCGAAATAGTTTACATACGTTATTTACAAGAAAATAGCAATCTTTTTAAGAAAAATACTATTGAAAAAAAAAACAAAAGTGAGTATTACAAAAAATACGAAATCATGGAGAGGTAAAATATTATTTCGTACATTTACGAAACGAAAAAAGTGTAGGTGAAAATGCGTACAATTTAAAAATAAATTAAGCTCACATAAGGTATGACGTTACAAACATTCTCTGGAAATACTCGTAATTGAAAAAATTGAACAGTTTGAGTCAAATTACAATTTAATGTGAAATTCAAAATCATTTTGCCACGAAAACGTTATTCTTGTTTTTGTTTTTTACAAATTTTATAATTGGGTAGTGAAAAAAAACGTTTCAAATATTCTATAATAAAATACTGTATTTCGCTAGAAGAGCGGGTTCTATGTCAGATGTATCTACATATTCATCGTTATAATCGTAACTTAACTTCATCTTATTAATTTATTAATTCGTTATTTAATTATTTTGGAGAGGATTCAATATTAAAATGATAGTCATTTTGAATTTACATACGTAAAAAGGAGAACATTGAGTAGATTTAATTTGTTTTTAAATATGTGGCAATGTGGCAAAAACTACGACTGCCACATGGAAGGTCCCGGTTTCGATTCCCGGCGAAGATGCCAAAATTTTCACGCTGTCTTAGATGTGGTAAAATTCACGTGACAATAAAATGGTGATAGAATAGTTAAAATTATATAAGTATATATGGGTCTTAATAACCTGTAGTATACAAAAATATGGTAAGCAACGGGAAACCACATTAAAAAAGTAGCATACCAGGAACCAACGAAAAATGTTAGACTTGCTGAAAACCAATCCCAAGGATTCAATCTTAAAAAATATATGTATAGAAAATAACAAAAAAAAAACTAAACATCACGCCGTTAAGTAGAAAGAATGAACCACTACACTGTTCTTTCCTGACATACTTCTCTCGATTCCTCAACATTCATTCACGCACGTTGATTTCTCAGACTCGTCAAGAAGCCGATATGTAATATTGAGTATGTGGCTAAATGATAGTTAACATAACTATGGGTCGCGTGAATCTTTTACTTCTTATTGTCACACCTCCGTGGTGGACTTCAAAAATCCTCCTTCACCCGACTTTATACCACGCTTATGGCTAATTCTATCCCAAGTGAATCCTGCTGCCTTAACCTCATCCTACAGGGTTCTTCTCCAGGTAGCTCTAGGTCTGCCCCACTTCCTCTTTCAACTCACAGCAACCATGCAACCTGGGTTCCTTCTAATGTTGTGACCTAAGGGTCGCGTGAATATGATTGGAAAAATATTATCAACTAGTTGCGACCCGCGAAATATTCACGGAAGTAAAGATTGTCTACTCTTTAAAAACTTGGTTCACTCTAGAATCGTAATCAGTAATAAGTTTAATTTTTTTTTAAATTCCACACATTCAAAAAAATTCACAATTAATGATACCAAATTATTCTTCTTGTGTTTTCCACACTATTCTCATTCAATAATAATTAGAACAAAAACTAAAATCCTGAAACGTGCGCAACTTGTGCATTCGAAAAAGTTTCAGAGAAAATTGAAGTATTTCTTTCCCGCTCTCTTGTATTAAAAATATTCTCGTACTCTTTCTTGATGACATCTGAGATTTTGCCTATTTATATTATGTTTTTTTCTTCTTTTTGTAAGCACTTAAAATGTTTTGAAAAGCAGATAGATATAAATAAACATTGATTGAAATGGGGATATTAAATCCTGCGATGTAGAGTTCTAAGAAGTCTATAAAAATCATTCCACTTAAATTAAGAAAGAAGTTAAGAGTTGACATACGAGTATTTTGGAAAAGTTTATTGCAATAATATTCGGCCTTTGTAATCAAACTTTTAACACGTGACTTTTTCAATTAAATATAAATATATAGTTAGTTAGTTAGTTTATAATTAAGTAGGCACGTATTTTTAGAATATATTTTTATACGATTTTGAAGAATAATATTAACAATTTCGATGCACAATTGTACAAAAATATATTTTTTAGAAAAATATATACATTTTCTTCTTATTTATTGTTTCTCGAACAGTGATGTAAGACTTCAGATTAAAAAATTAATACGTGACATGTGACATGTTTCGTCGCTACAAAGCTTTTTTTGTACACAACAGGTCGTTTGAACCCAATCACTGTACACAAATTGTTTTTAGTTATAATATTGAATCATGTGACACGTGATAAATAGCTAATCTATCACCATTTTCTTGTCACTTGAATGCTACAGCAGACCGAAGATAAATTAAAATAACAACCTGTAAATCCCCAAAGTATTCACCACTAAATACGGAATAAAATCTCTTAAATTCATAGCTTTTTCTGCACCGGAACACCTTAAAGATGAAACAAAAAGAAAACACTTAAATTATATTACCTTAATCAGATTTCAGAAAATTATGATTTTTAACTTAATATGATAACATTCTAAACTGTTTACTTTTTACCGCTATTTACTTAAAATGATATTTAATTTCTAACTAATATCCTATCTTTTATTTTCTGTACAAATTATTTCGCGATATTTTTCAAAACTCTCCCTGCTTTTCTGTTTCAAACCGAGAATTAATATATTTGTTAATTTCTCTCTCCAATTACTATCATTGTTGTTAATATTATAGAGGTATTATCTTAGTAATTTATATTTAACTTTAAAAAAAAACTTCAATTTGAATGTAATTTCTTCTTGCCGTAATTTGTTATTTGCTCGATTGTTTAGTTTAGGTATTTTTAAGTAAGTTTCACAATCTACAATAAGTATATATACTAGTTATAATAATGTTTAAAATAACTCATGTCAAAAATAGTGTTAAAAAAATCATGCCATAAATAGTGGGGTATCAATAATGAGAGTCCTCTCACGATACTCCCATATTAAATCGAATAAAAAAAAAATTGAAAAATAAAAAAAATATCCTACCACAATGTAACACTACATATGAAAATCGTATTATGTTATTAATAAAAGTAATGTAAAAAATCAGAAATTAAATCCTACGAAAGTGAAATATGATACTCCCATAAAATGTAATTTAACATCCAGAAAACGGTCGTTGTCATTACAAATGAGTCTTTTATATGGATATACGAGTATATATAATTTTTCAGGAAATAATAAATAATTTCAACAGGAAAGTTTTTTTTCTTATCATGGCGAAACATGTCATTTAAAAAAAATTTATAAAACTTTTGTTAAACGAATGTTTTCATTTGTATTAAGTAATAGTTTAGTCAACTTATTGAACGCTATGGCATTAACACTGTGGAATTCCATAATATACACTTAGGAAAAAGAAAAACTTTGTTTAATCCACTATTTAATAAAAAATATTAAAAAAAACACGGCATGTTTTGGAGGATACCTCCATCTTCCGGTGTAAAAATATAATTTATATTTTATATTTTTGCACCTGAAGATGGAGTTATCCTCCGAAACATGTCGTGTGTTTTAATATTTTTTTATTAAATAGTGAATTAAACAAAGTTTTTCAATTTTCTAAGTATATAATAGTTTAGGATAGGCTTTTGTTTGGTTGAGTGTGGTTTGGTCGCGCGATTCTGCCATGAAACTGGAGACTGTTGGCATATAAGTGATTTTTTTTTATGTTCATATATTTGAAACAGTATAAGGTGGTTCGTTACTTCGTATACGTGTTGGGTGTGTCCTGTTAGATGAGAAAATTGTGATTTTGATCTTTTTTAAAAAACATCGTCAACAAGTGGGCATAATTTTATTATAAATGCTCCATGTGCGAATTATCCTGGCCAAGATGCATCTTGCCACACTCAAATAATATTTGATTTTGAAAATTTATACCTTTGTGCTATTTTGATGGTGAAAAATACAGTTACATTGTTTATGTGGAGTGTTTTGACAGGTGCCAAAATTAGTTTTCGTCATTCTTTTCGAACGTTTATGTGCATTTGTTCCGATGTCAATTTGAATAATTCTTTTAAAATATATTGAAGTGCTTGCTGGAGTGAAACTATTTTAAGTGCCTAACTTACTAAAATTTATTAATGTAACGGTGGTAACGAAAAAAAAAAAAACTCTTAATGAAAGGAATTGCAAAAGTCTGGATCGTCCAGTGGTCGTCTTTATTATGTGTTATAACTGTTTTATGTGTTATATTTTGTTATTGTTATTTTATTTTTTATTGGTTTTTTTATTTTATGTAATTGAATTTAGTTTGTAAATGATTAAGTCTTAAAGTGTGTGCGGGTGATGCCTACTGGTGGCGATGAGGTCCGCAACCCATCACACCGCATCTCCCGCAGGGGCGAACAGAGAAGGGTGGAGTGCCGCATCGGTACATGGAATATAAGGGGAGGTATGGAAGGAAAATTGAATGAGATGTGTGCAGAAATGGATAATAAGTGTTTAGTTGTTTTATGTGTGACTGAATGTATGATGAAAGAGTGTGGTTCCTTGGAGCATGCGGATAAGCTTGTTCTGTGGTCGGGTGTGCCGAATGACCACAGAGCATGCCAAGGCGTGGCGGCGGTGCTAGCTCCAAGGATGGTAGAATGTATGAAAGGTTATAAATGTGTTAGCCCAAGACTCATGTGGATTCGCTTCAAGATCGGGTTAACAAGAGTTTTCCTTTTAATTGGATACGCCCCTGGTAACAACGAAAATGAGGCGAGTAAAGATGAGTTTTGGGACAAAGTGAGAGAGACATTGGTGTGTAAGAGTGAAAACGAAAAATTGATAATAGTAGGTGATATGAACGGTTGGGTGGGAATCCGTAGGAGTGGGTACGAGGAATGTCTGGGTACGTTTGGTGATAGACGAATAAATGATAATGGAAGGAGACTGCTTGAATTGTGTATAGAATGGGGTATTTTTGTATCAAATACCATCTTCGATCATAAGAGAATCCATCTCTATACTTGGGAAAGAGGATTTGAAAGGTCCATTATAGATTACGTCATTGTAGACTCTAGATTACGGGCGGATACTGTTGATTCAAGGGTCTTCAGGGGAGCCGAACTGGAAACGGATCATTTTTTAGTAGTGGCAAAAGTGATCTTATTCCGGGAATGGCGAACCAGAAGAAGCAAAACAGTAGCCGCACCAACTAGAGTCAAAGTTGAAAAACTGCAAATCAATGACGTAAGAAATAATTTCGTAAGAAAAGTGAACGATAGATTGAGTGAGCGAGATGTAAGTGAGTTGAGTGTTGACGAGACCTGGAAATACTTAAAGGAAAGTTTGTGTGAATCAGCGAAAGAATCGTGTGGTGTGTGTGTACAAGGAAGAAGGAAAGGGGATGCATGGTGGAATGATGACGTAAAGATTGCTATTAAAGAGAAGAAAGATGCTTGGTTGAATATGTTGTCGATAAATAAGAATGACAGAGTTAAGTATGAAATAGCAAAAGATTTGTATAAGGTATGCAAGAAGAGAGTGAAGTCGGTAGTGAAAACGCGGAAAGAAAAGCTGAAGGAGGAAGAAGGGCTCAAAATGACAAACAACTTCCAAGCAAATTTAAAAATGTTTTGGAAAGAAGTAGAAAAAGCCCGAAACCCTCCTGATAGTGGATGTGTGAAAGCAATTTTAGACAACGAGGGAAGAATGTTAACGGAGAGTAAGATCATACAAGAAAGATGGATGGAATATTTTAAGGAGATGTATGGTGGTGATACAAGCGTGATCGAAAGTATAACAGCTAGTGCGAGTGCGGGACCTATGAATGATAATATTGAAAAAATAAGTACGAATGAGATGAAAAGATCCGTGAGTGCAATGAAAAGTGGAAAAGCTGTTGGGTTTGATTGTATTGCCATAGACTTTATTAAAAGCGGTGGCGAAGTGGTTTCTACATGGTTATGTAAGTTATTTAACCAGTGCTTGGAGGAGGGATATACGCCGCTAGACTGGAGGAGAGCAGTAATTATGCCCCTGTACAAAGGAAAAGGATCGCGTATGGAATGTGGAAACCACAGAGCTATTAGTCTTTTGAGTGTCGTTGGTAAAGTCTATGGCAGAATTTTAATAGAAAGAGTAAGAAAATTGACGAGTGACAAAGTTTGGGATGTGCAAGGTGCCTTTATGAATGGCAGAGGATGTATGGATCAAATTTTTGGACTTCGTACATTGACAGAGAAGTTTCTGGCCAAAAACCGCAAACTTTTCTGTGCATTTGTCGACTTGCAAAAAGCATATGATTACGTTAATA